>CADDXX010000531.1:396158-486698 GCA_902810485.1 Alauda arvensis
ATTAATGGATTCCAACCCTTCTGACTATCTCCAGACTTCCAGATCTCTCTGGAAAGCTTTGAGAAGCCAGAGGAAATCTCTGAAATGCTTCAGAATTTTTTTTATCATAGGCATTTTCTTCTGTTGCCTATTAAAAAGAAAACATGTAGTGTGCAGTGCTCTTCCATTAAATGCTCTCTACTGAAACACACAGAGAASACATTCCTTGGCTGTTGTGCATGTGTGTTCCTTGCTGTTGTGTATGTGTGTGTTCCCTGAACATGATTCCTGCTAATAGTGTAATTGCTCTCACAATTAAGTAYCTCCAGCTCATTCCCAAAGCAACTGACAGCAGAATTGCTAATTTTTAATTCCATTGGTTCTTGTAATACAAATAAAACATGACAAAAATAAGGCCACATGATTTTAAAGAATGTTAAAGTATGGTTTTAGTGAAAAATGTTGACTAATTATAGGGAAAAATGCATTGAGACATTATCAAGGTATTTCTTCACACTGGAAAKACAAATTTCTTACCACATAAATTGCTTCAGTAGCTTTATTTTTCTCCCCAGGTGTATGAAACACCCTGAACCCATGCCAAAACTAACATTAACAAAATACAAGTAGTGTGCTGAATTACTGATAGAGTAATTCATCTGTAGTAGACCTAAAAGCTGTGTAAATGCTGAATGAACAGAATTTCTTATTTTGAGAGTGGAAGTTATAAATAAACTATGGTGTTTCCTTCTGGGAATGAAAAGACACTCTATCATATTTTCCCAGGGAGGATATCTTTTAATGATAAAATAAAACTTTGGGTTTTTTTTTGGAGTAGGAGTAGTGAAAATCAGATGTTTCATTATTATTTATATTTTGTAATGAAAAAGTAAAGAAATCTTTCCTTGAAAATAAATGCGTTGGGTTTATTTCCTCAAAAAATATTGTCTTTTAAACTTTACCTTAATCTTCATTCATATTCATGTTTATTATGACCCCAATGATTATGCCTGTTATGAGGAAAATTAACATCTCAGATATTAGGCATATTTACTATATATGGATCTAAGTAAATCTGGTGCAACTTTTCCAAGTAGGTAATATTTTTCCATATATACAAAACTTGAATATGTTTGGGAGGTTTGGGTAGGGAAGGGGAATTTATTATTATAATTATTTATTATTTATTATTATAATTATTATTATAATTATTGTCTATTACTTATTAATCTTACTTTAATCAGTAGGAAAAAAGAAGCATTTCTAACATACTTTAAAAGATATGATTGACCTATTTAACAAGCAATTGTCAGCCACATGTTCATAAGGACAGATAAGATTAGTGTCATCAACATAAATTTAAAATAACTCTTATCTTGAATATCTTGTGTCAGAAACTATTTTCTTTGTATGAGGTTTTCTGTAGAACTCTCTTCAAATAAATTTATTTCTCTTAAAATTTGAGACAGTTCCCATTAATTAAATAAACTATAGCTAAAAATAAGTACTTATTTATTACATATACAAATGTAATAAACCGATTTGTAATCCTAGAAAAAAAGCTAACACCCAGGAACAAGTACTTTGGATACTCAGTCCATTAACATTTTTTTTATTGTGGTGACTGGATGGCATTTTCTGGCACAATTTTCTCAGCCTCCCCTCATGTGAAAGATGCTCCAGTGTTTAGTCATCTTTGTGGCCCTAATTTCACTGACTTCCTATGGACTTGTTGCAAAATACTTCAATATATATTTTTACCCATCTCTGCTGTGCTTGTAGCAGGCCTTCAATTAAATTCCTCAGTACTTAGTCTTTTCAGGTTTTTTTTTTCAATGGTAGGCCATGTATTTTGCTTTCTGACCTTACTTTGGTCAGTTACCCAGTTTGTAATAGAAAGGAATAATGATCTAACAAGATAGTATTTATTTAGTTAGTTTGTTCATGCAGTTGAATAGTCTCACTGGACTGTCAATKGCAAAGTCACTTTGGGGTGTTGCARCCTTTCAGCTTCACTCGGGTAAGAAGGCAGCAGCAATACTTTAAAGGCAACTGTGGAAAGATACGTGATTTATAACATATAAGATTTTGTAATTTATGAATTCATATCATGCTGAATTTTAGTCACTCATTGCTGTAGCTGGGAGAACTTAGTACTTGACCCAGTTACATGACTTATGGCAAGACAGTAATTTTTGTTTTGTTTATTTTTATCCCAGTACGTGCAAGTGACCGTTTTGAAAAGTAGTGCTGGGTTTGAAATCCTAATGTATTTTTACTTTCTTATAGGTATAACTGCATATACCCTCTTAAACTTTTCATTTATTTCCTCAAAATCAARCAGACAGCTTTTTAGCATTATACATAATGGCACTTCCATACAGGACTATGATAAATCAGAAAATGGTAAAGCCTGCTGAACATAAGTTTCCTTTGATTTTTCCTCTCTTTTTCTGGTAGGAATATGGTCTCTGTTTTTATTTCTATGCCTTCGACAATATTTCCGGCAATCCCATGTTGTCCTAAAGCCCTTATGAACGTCATGCAAATATCTACGTGGGCAGTTCTTGAAAGGCAAACTACTTAACAAAGTGAGCTTTTATCAAAGCATTAAGCTGTTAATAAATGAAGAATGTTTATCCTCAGAAGAGCTTCAAAGAGTGTTTTGATGAAGATGAGCTTTCTTTCTCTCTCGCAGCTGTCCTTGCTTGCGGATGGGAGCTGGCAGCCCAGATCAGGCCTGCTGCCAGAGAAGAATAAGTAGGAGGAGGTGGGCAAGGTTTCAGTGCAGGTGTTCCTTTAGAGCTTGCTGTTTGATTACATCCTAAACTGTGTCTGTGAAAGTGAGGCTGCTTTGTTCTTTTATGTTTGCACTGYGCTATTTTTAAACATGATAAAACCCCTCAAAAACATTTGCATTTTTTAAAGTTACTAATTAGAAAAGAAAAATCCAAGTGAACATAGACACTGACCAGCAATAACCTATAACAGAACCAATGAATTTTCTATCTTTTCAGTCTTGCTGCTAAAGAAATTATTTTCTTTAAATTGAAAATAATAATACCAAATGAGGAGAATCATCTGCAAATGTAACTAAAGATGGACAGAAAGATACTAAGTTAAATAAAAATCTCATAAAAATGTACCTYAATAAGCTTAATAGTTCTATGTTGATAGGAGTTTTTCAACACATGGGTTTTTACACTCCTAAAGAGAAACTGAATGGGTATTATTCTGCAGCATCTTCTCTTTCAGATTTTGTTATGACTATAGCTCCTGAAGTGAGGTCYCCACTCTCTCTTTTTATTTTTTYCYTTGTGGTGCTGGTGTTGTYATTMTTTTGTTTGCTGGTGATTAATGTTTTTGCCCTTTGTCCCACCTACTTAACACATCTATTACAATCTGGCTGAAATTCCAAGGCAAACCTTTRGAAAAACATTTTTCAAGCTTGAATAGTAATCATTCCTTCAGTTATTTATAGATTTGAGAGAATAGAAAGACAGCACGGCCCAAATATACCGCACATGAGGACTTAGATCTGTAATAAATGCAGTTGCCAATAAAATCTTATTGTCTTCATAAACCATATAATACCATCCACATAAAATAATGTTTTATATTAGGTATTTCAAATCTGAATGTTTGGAAATACTGACTAACATCACAAAATGTGCAAAATGCAATCCAAAATATAGCACCAGGAGTGTTATGAACATTACAGTATGCATCTGGATGYGTAATTTTCTAGCTCTGCTTTCTCACTGCAGTGCCAAACTAGTTTACAGAGAGCAGGAAGTGGTCATGCCCCTAAAGCTGCATTTTGGTCTGCTATGATGAGATACCTGCATAGCATAAAAATAGGTATTGGCCTCTCTCTTTTTTTTTTCCCTTTGTTTTAGTGAGCAGGAACAGAAAAAAAAAACCATATTTGTAATACAGAGAAGGGATTCAAGTAGTTATTCTACTTGATAGTAACTTGTTCTTTATTGTAAAATCATAAGGCTGAGAAGAAAATTAATTTAGAATGACTTATATCCCTTTCTTTTTGTCTGGGAAAATTTTTTTTGTCCAATATGTTTCTTTCCATTCTTTCTGGCAACAAATATTGAATCTAAAATACCTGCAGTAAAACCAAAGGACATGAAAAATAAGATTCCATAAAGTTGAAAGCAAAAGCTTTCAATTTTCAGGCAGTGGACAGACACAAGGGGGAAAGGTTCAATACCTAATTCATGAGACTCAATACTGCATTTCCCAGTGTCAGAGCATATCCTARTTTTGGGCTATCTGGAAGTAACTTAGCTCTGTATAGATTAGCAAGTAGTCTTTAGGTATGGTCTGAAAATCCAATGTCTGTATCCTGACAACTGAGTCTCTAATTCCATATTCTGAAAACTGGCAAAGGTGCAGCTACAGTGCCTTGCAAAATTCTCCACATTTTATGAGTAGCTACTAAAGAACAAAAAAAGAGCCTATTTGTTATATCTCATGTGCCTTGCACTAAAGAACAGGTTTGGCTCTTAAGGACCACTAAAAATACTCCTAAAAACAGTAAAGCTGCCATGACAGAAGAGACTGAAAGAGACTTTCTTGAAGTATTGTATCTTCTCCTTGAACGTACATAAAGTGAAACTTCATTTGTGGTCTCTCTCCAATGAATCTTTATCTATAGGAAAATGTCAATAGGAATGATTTCTTTAATTCACCTTATTTCAGGGAGGCCTCTGATTGCTTATAAATTTTGCTTTCACTATAGAMAGGCAATCTTTCTAATGACGGGTTCATCTTCCCAAAACCACTTTCCATGCATATTTTTCACCATTTCTTTTTTAGTAAAGCTTTAATTTTTAATTTTTTTTTATTATCAATTCAGTCATTAGGTTATAGAAGTCAAATGATAGAATGAATATATTGTCACTGACAYATGCACCTAAAACCAGTAAAGGCAAAAATTATCTTCCTTTTGGTGATACTTCTRCATCATTCTACTTTTTATTTGTACAGACAAATGTGATCTCCATGTTATTATGTCAAAAAGATGACTCCTCTTAAGACATGCTGATGGCTTTTTTAGCTCTTGGTGTAAAAGATAATAACAAAAATAAATAGAATGGCATTATAACAGAAATTATTTTCTACCTTTTTCAGCAGAACAATTAAGCACAGAATGGTAAAAATGTTCTCTTCTGAGWKGTGCTTGTTTGTGTATATGGATATATTGCAAGTATAACAAGCATTATACTCTACATCATTTGCATCTATTAACTTTAGTGATAGAGCTTAACAAGTTGATATTCTTTTTGAGAACTGAAAAAAAGGAAGCAGATCAAGGTTATGTGTTGCCATGGTCGTACATTAAAATTGTTTCAGAAAAGGGAATTCAAATAATAGAAGAATCTTCAWTGTGAGAAATTCCAGTGGCTGCAATGTGAAACTAGACAATTTTAGATTGAAACTGAGCACAAGTTACTTAACAAGGAAAAAAACTGTAAGACAAATCTAAAGTTCCTTTCCAGTATCTACGGCAGTACAGTAAATTTTAAATTACAACCAGGTTCAAAAGTTGGAGGCACTTCTTTTCCATAACTGGAACTATGTGAATAATGATATTTTAACTCCGATAAATGTCTACCTGATCTGAAAATTTTCTGTTTAATTGCCTGAAGAGATTTTTTTTTTTGCTTTTATCTTCAGAAAAAGCACAGCAACAAGTAAAGCTAGTACTTAGATTTAATTAATTATAATAGATTTGATTTTGTTTAAAGCAAAAAATCCAGGAATTAAAGCATCATTTTTAAGTTGGAAAAGGTAGAATGGGTAGGTAGAAGCTGGGTTTTCTCATTCAGAGCTTTGCTGTTGAGTATTCTGAAATAGGTTTATCATGGTCAAATTTCATTAATTAACAGATAGAAAAAAATTCAGTGGAAATATAGTAAGCAAAATATTAGGCCAGCTTTTACAACCTTACAGAGTTCAAAACTCTCTATTATGTGTTGTTCTTATAATGGAACAAAACATGGATCTGTGGAAAAATACATAAACCYTTTTCATTATTGTTTAAATAATTGGAAGGATAGGCTGAACTGAAATYAAATGAGGGAAGGAGTTGATAGCACAAACAGTTCCACTGCTCACCAGCTGTTGGCAGACAGAACWGGGAACAGAGCAAAGACCTCTATTCAGACTCCTTAAAATCCTCGGGCTTTCCTATATTTTATTAGCACCAGGAAGAAAATAATGCATTAGAAATTCCAGCCACTCAAGCATGYATATGATTCCCAAATTTCCTCTAACTCATGAGACATAAAAATGCCATTTGTATTTTAAGGACTGTTCATAAACAAAGGAAGCTTACAGATAYGTAATTCCACTTCCACCCTTTATAATCACGATGGACCACTAAGATATTTGTTCTCTCCTTATCTCATCTCACTTAATGTCTTTGACCACACAGACCTTTGAGGTCTTAAAAAAAAGAAAAAGATATAAAGATAAAAGGAATACCCATTAGTGCCCTGAGGAAGAAAATATGGCTGCTTCTTCTTTAGCTCCTATAACCTGGCTGACAATTAATTATGCTCATTTTGGTTTTGAGTGCACCAGASTATAGTGGATGATTTTTCAGTGTCTAGAGCACTGCAATGCAAAGACAAGAGTGAGACATCCATGGACTGAAATAAATCACCCTACTTTCAGGAAGTTTGAGAGTGTTTTTMGTCAAGCAATATATTTTCTGTTTATCTGCTGAAAAACTGGCACCAATGAGGAAAATGTTAATATTTTACAGAATGCATCCAATTTACAATTAACACAGCACTGAAAAAAAACCCCATAGGGTTCTAAACTGGAATCATTTGTGTGTTTGTGCCTTGTGGATTGACATCCTGACTAATTTACCATTCCCTTGACCATTGCATAATTTTCAACACCAGAATAAAACACTGGAATACAACAGAAGACTGCAYTGGATCTACATAAGGTATACAAACTGTAGGAAAAGTATTGCTACATCCTAAATTATTAGTTAAGACTATTTTATTTGTACAAACATCAGTTAAGAGAACAAATACATGGAAGCAAACGGCACAGCTGGATGATAAGTGGCCAGCAGTAAAAGTCTCTAAATCTCAAAATAATTAATTAGTAGGATAAAATTCTAATCTTACAGAGTAAAATTGTCTTTGATTTCCCTTCCTCTGTGCAGAGGGACTGCATAAGAGCTGGAAACCAGTGCCATTTAAGCCCTAATTTAACAGTTTAGATAGCATCTCAGTGGGACTTAGACTTTGTGTTAGTTGTATTGAGGAGGTAGGATGACATACTTAAWACAGGTAGAGAAGATAAAATAATACTATTTTTTAAATTACTTAGTGGGAAGAGGTAACATATGAGACATAAAAATGCCATTTGTATTTTAAGGACTGTATTATAGAAAAATACAAAAATGTCTCAGGAATTCCGGTGTATTTTAATGAAGTTCTTCTTTTACCAAACACAATAAAAGAAAGCAGCAGTTAAACTTCAATTAACAGAAGCTGTTTGTTGTAGTATACTAATAAATTTCTTCTTTTCATCTCTAAACCATGGGAAGAATTATTCACAATCTATTCTTAAGAAAAAACATGGTCAATAAGCTTCATTTGCTTGTTTGATCACTGCTTATGTACAGACTAATTTTTTTATTAGTATAAACTAAAGAAAMTTTATTTTGATGTTATTGTATTGTCTTGATTGCTTCCACATTTGACACTCATTCTGATTTTTGAATAGAAGTCTGTATTCTACTTGAAATTGAAAGTTCAATTCTTTCTGGAAGAAAATAAAAAATGGAGACAGAAATATGTRCTCCTTTCTCTTTGCCATTTGAATRCAACTCTCAGCAAYGCAACCAGTCTAAGAAGTAAGAAAGAAACATTATGAGTCATTGGTTAATTCAGGATRTTACCAGCATTATAGACAAATATAATGAATATACTAAAAGGGAACAAAAACCTTCCACATCCTTTATTTATATATTTTAGTACATATTTCTAAGTGTCTTGAATTTTGTAAAAAACATAAAAAAATCATGTACACTTTTTTTTTATATTTCCTATTAAAACCAGGAATTAGTTTTTCCAGTATTAAAGAAAAATTGTATTCTATGCTCAGCTTCTGAATGTTTGAATTCATGTCCTGGATTGGTCTGTGTAAATGTAATTTTAATTAGTTCCCTTGAATTTTTCACACCTGAAACTTTAAAGCAAAAATGCATTGAAATATATATTTTGTTTCTTCTATCTAGGTCAGCTGTGCTAGTGTCTAGGGTGATATCCCTCACTCCTGACTTGAAAACTAATGTAACGGGACAGAATTGATGGTTTCTTTTCTGACAGATTTCAGCGGTGCTCACACATTGCCTACTTTTACAGGRGGACATAGATAAGGAAGGAGATTTTTGTGAAAAAACAAAGCTGAGAGGCCTCACCTGGTTTCACCTGGATTCTGTGAGTCTTCAGCCCARCTCACTGATACCCAGAGATGAGCTCTATGTTGTGTACCTGATTTCAGATGGTTTAGGGACAAGCYGAGAAACAGTTTTGCTTTGTCCAGTGCCTTCACTGACTTCTGGCATTAAATGGCTCCTTRTGTTCCTGGGATTGTAATTATCCTGGGGACCAGTCCTTTGCTCATAGTACTATGCAGATGAAGAGAGTGAATTGATTCTCTCTGAAAATGAAGTACGTGCCACTTTTTTTCCTGTGATTCAAAGAAATGTCCACATAGAGATTGTCACCTCCCTGCTGCTGATATGGAAGCAGCATGTCCAAGAAGAGTCTGTTTCCTTCCCGTCTGTACTGCATCCCTGAGTACAGGAACTGCTGAGGTCAGATTGCAGGCAGCCCCTCTACGTGTCAGCTGTGGAGCAGGGAGGGGTCTAGAAGATGATCCCAGGAACCTAAGGAGAAAATCAGCTGGCATTGGAAGAGAAAATGTGAGTAACCCATCTCTTCCTACTCATAATCAAAGGGATGGAACTGGAGGCAGGTGTTAAGGAGATGAAAATTTTATCTAGCAAGGCAGAATAAGGTGAATTATTGTCAACAACAGGAAAGAATGACAGCCCAAAAGTTCAATTCTTCATTTAGTCATATCCTTTTCAGTGTGAGATGGAAGTGAACAATAGATGCTACAGAATAATTTACAAGTGGATACCTCTGAGGCCTTTGGGGGAGGCAGTTCAGGATACTGTTCTTGTAAACTGAAAATATGACCTAACAGCGCAGCATATATGAGAATATTTAAGCTGAAAACAGTGAAAAGGGGGTCTAATGCCCTGTATTGCACCAGATGTAGAGAGAAGACAAGTGAAGATTGATTGTGTGCAACAATTATTTTGAGAAATGCTGCTGCATAAATAGTTGGGCAAACAGGCTACATTTGATTGCCTCCACACAGGCTCCAGAGACACTTGGGAGACCTTAAATTTCCAAAGTGTTCACACTGAACATGAATAAAAGATTTAGCACCTGTGGGACACCCAGGTTCTTCTGAAATGAAAGTGAATGCCTATGTGTAAGGTAACTGAATCTTGGCCTAATTCTGAAGAGAAAACTATTCACCAGCTGAAACAGACATCAAATTCCTTCATTAGATTTGTTTGAAATTAGATTTGCTTAACAACTCTTTATTTTGATGATTTGAGGGTTGTGTTTTGTTGGTTAGTTTCTTTTGTTTTGTAAACTCCTTCCATAAAACCCTCAAAACCAAACATAAAGATGTCTCCAGTGCTGGACTAAGAATGGTCATTCAGGTTGTGCCATTCTTCAACAGCAAGGATCCTTTCTGCAATGGGCAAAAGGGCAGCCTGAACATCCTTTGGGTTAATATCCTGTCACACAACAGGAGGCCTTGTCTTTACAGTGGAGTAGCCTCTGAAACTTGCTGTTCCTCACTTTGCTTTCAGCCTGCATTTTGTGGGACAGAGCAGTTGAATGGAGCCAGACAGCCAGAAACTTCCTGACAAAATGACATTAGGGCTAATTGCCAGTGTCTCAGACTGTGCCTCAGCCTCCTTCACTGTGCAAACACAGGCTGTCTCAAAAAAAAAACAACAAACCTGCAGGTTTACCTCTGGTTTACTCAACTCCTTCTACTGGTTTTAGTCATGAAGTGTTATGTCCTCAAACCTACTCTGGAGATAAAGTAGGTTGGGTGAGTATATATATACTCACATATATATATATGTAGTATTTAGTGCTAAAATGTCTAACTTTTTCTAATGTAGTGTTTTTTGGTCTGTCTAAGTCCAGCAGCTAGTTGATATGTAGCATAAAAGTTAGGTAATTTTCTTATAAGTCAAAGCATGAAGTTAGTGAAGAAGTCAGAACAGACTGGTGTTTTCATACACTTTTTTTTGCATGCTGAGTCAATAASACTGTTGGTCAAATACATGACTTATAGTTTCTGCAGTGACTACTGAAAATACTAATACCTATATATATTATTGTTTGTTTTCAGAGGTAATTTTTATGCTTTTAGCTACCCAGGTAATTTGGGTCTATATTTAAAYAGCAGGCTGTGTATTTTGTATCTTACTCTTCGGAAATAATTGAGATTTTTTAATTTCTAAAATGAATAGGCACTACAATCCATAATCCTTCTTTTTTTTTTTTCTTTTTTTTTTAATTTAAGCTTTCTGTTGTTTCCAATTAAATAATTTCACTATTTTTACTTGTTAAAACTTGTGGAGCAAAATAAGGGTCATAACTCAAAACACAGAGATAGATCAAGAGAGATTACAATCCAAAAGTATCCAAAATAATCCAAAATATTCTACTCTAGATAGATGCAGGAACATCACAGTTAATATGCAGAAAATCACCCTGGAAACCTGGATTGTTACTGTTACTGRCAGAGAGATTGATCAGCCCAGGCACTGTCCTCCCAGTCACTCCCCAGAAACAGGTTCTGTTTCTAGAACAGTGCAGATTGCTGCTGGCTGTCATTTTATTGGGATATTTTCTTTTTTACTTTTCAGGAGAGATCATATGCAAGAGATATGATACTTGATTTTACAAACATTTATTTCTCCTAAAGAAAGAAATTTTCTGGGAGAAAATTATTATTATTATTATTATTATTTCATCAGGCTACAGACAATCTCTGGATTATTGGTTTGTTACCTCTGCAGTGGGTACTAAAGAGTCAAATCTGCATGTTGTAGTACCCAAGTATTCTTAAGAATTTAATTCTAAGTTATAGAGTTCTACCTTATATAAAAAGTAAGACTTCCAATCTCCTCTCAAGCTTTTTCCATATCTCTGTTGCTATTCTCCACCCAAAAGTGGAGAACAAAAACCATGTTTTTCAGAAAAAAAATTGCAGACTTAGCCTCATAGCCAAATTTACTGCATTCAACTTAAGCTTTACACATAAAGAATTATATTGCATCTCTCTGATATATTTTCTAATTTTTCAAATTAGCAGTTGAAAAATCTTTTTCCAAACAATGCTTTCCAAACTCAACTGGTTTGGTACTCAGGTGGGAGAGTCTTTCAGTATCTAAATGCAGCACTAAACAATTACACTGGCACTTTCTGATTGGCATTTTCCAGCATCCCAAGCTTTCCTGGAAAAGCAATTGGACTGAAAGAGAAAATTTAACCAGAAACCATCAGAGTTATGGGTATGTTACAACTTTCTTCTGAACAGAGTTTTGAATTTCACGTTAAAATTTTTTGACCTTTCAAGACCAAACCAATAGTTACTTCTGAAAAGTGATATAGCAATTCAGAACAATCCCCAGACAGTGTGGYTCCAATTATGTAGATTTTATAGGTGTGCAAGAGTGCTATGGTCTTACATCAGTAAGAGTGTGCTTACACCGACCACTGAAAGAGCAGCTAAATGMCACAGTTGGATTTTAAACAGATTTCCTTGGCAGGTTGGTCCACTATTTCCAGTTTCAGATTAGAATACAGTCATACAAAGTGACAAACCCACCGCCATCTCCCTCTATCCCAATACTTTGTTATGCTTGATTCAAATTTTCAGATACTGTGCATAGCACATTCTCAGTGTACCATTTTCAGCAGAAATCATGAGCACTTGTTCTTTCAAGCCTCCTGCTCTCACTATTATTGAGTGTTTCAACCTAAATTCAGGTTGATGCTTCTGAACAATCAATTAAGTTTTAATTTATTTTCCTTCTTTTATTTTCCCTGCTGAAATCCCTATTAAAATTTGAAGTTTTAATCTCTCTGCTTGACAAATMAGATTTTTTAAACATTTTTCTGAATCAAATGAGCTTCAGCATGCATGTAAATTTTTATTTGTAGCTTAGACCATCTTTCTCATAATGCTGTATGGATTAATCTGTGAGGATGTAGGAATATAGTAATAAAATTCAGACTCTTACACAGCGTAGATGTATGTAAAAAGATAAATTATTCTATAAATGTCTAAAAATTAAGACTTATTTTATTTGAAAACTGCCATTTTCTTAGTAAGATGTCTTAGGGGACACATTCTGCAGTAYTTGCAGCTATGCAAGGTTGATCCTTCAACATCTCTTTATGAAGAGCTGTTGAGAAAGTAAGGTACTTCATAATGAGAAAAAGAAAAATMATTTTGTTTAGATAGATTTTTGCATTGTCTATTTTATTTACTGCTTGAAGTAGGAAAAGCAACCCTTAATTCCTTCTGCATTTTTATTTTCCCACTGATTCTTCCTGCCTGAAGACACACACCTTTTCTTTATCTCTGAACTCAATAAAGGGGCCACCTTGTTACTTAATCCTTAAATCATCAGCCATGATTCTTAGATTCTCACAAACTGAGGTCCAAAGGTAATTTCCCTAACACAGACTCATACACAAACAAAAATATCTCCTTTTCAAACGTCACTAATAATCATTTAGTAATAAGTAATAAGACTACAAGAATATAAGCCATCAAGAAAATACAGTTTTTCACATGCTGGGAATTTCAAAGCAACTAAAAGGACACAACAAACTTTGTGGTCTGGTTTCTATTTTTTTTTTTAATGTTATTTTACTGATACTTTTTACATGGGTGTTGATTTGAAGAATCAGTCCACAATTTTGCATCTGCACAGACCAAGGTTTGCAAGGCTATTTCTTTCTGAAATTTCTATAATTTCATTTTCCCTGGATATTGTTTTATTACCACAGGAAGAGGAATTTTACAGAAAGCACTGCCAGTGATAACAGAAACATTTCTGTTTTCCTGCAATTTTTTCAGTCAAGGAAGACTGAAAAGCAAAAAAGAAATTAGTCAGTCTTTGATTTTCAATTATTAGAATACTTTTTTATATTTATTTTTTCCTTCCTCTGATTCCAAAACCCACTTAATTTTAGTTGGCTAAGAGATGCTCTCTRAAGAATCATTTTCAGAGTTGTCTAAATTCATTGCTGTGAGGAATGTGACAGTGTTAGGGAAGAAAGGCATTTGCCATCATACTGACGTCAGAATATGACTGGTTTTGTTGCACAAGATTTTGACTAATGAAATTTTAACTGTCCAAATGAAAAATAAACCCTCTCACAGAGTCGTGAAGAAATGCTGTCTTTCCCACCACAAATATATTTGGACATAACTGTTTATTTTGCAAAACAAAGTAACTTTATCCTTAATCTATAAAGTGTGATTTTTCTTTGGATGTGTATCAGAACTTAATTACTACTTACATTAAACAGAGAARTGAGTTACAGTCTGATCAGCCAAATCATTCTAGTTTGTTTGCTTGCTTGTTTTTAACTTAATAAGAAACTGTGAAATATTTTSATTAGAAGAGGTTTGTTCCAAGAAAGAACAGAAGTTTAGTACCTAATGTTAGTGAGTTTTCAATCAAGAGAAAATAGAGCAACACCAAATTTTGAACTGTGTTTTTTTTTTTTGTTGTTTTTTCTTTAAGTCAATTCTTTTCTTAGAGTGATACCAACAACAGTTTTATCACATTTCTGTCAACAGTAGACAAGCTAAAGGACTTTGGTCTTATGGACGTATTCAAGTAAATTWAATTCCAAGCAGATATTGAATATAATAGCTATAAATCTAAGACTACTCCATGGCTTTCAGAGTTAAATCCTTAACTAAGCGCAGGTTCCATTAGGTAGAACTAATGGMAAAGGAGGTTATTAAACACTTTTGTGATGTACTGATCACATAGTGTTCTTAGACTGACTCAGAGAAGAGAACTTCAGTGACACTCTTCACCTGTACAAACAGGTACAGGTTTTTCTTATATTGAGGAATAGAAGCAATTATTAGGAAAACCTTAATCATTGTCTCTCAACAATAAAAGTACTCACAGAGCCTGATATATTGAGAASAAAAGTGTCTGTGTCTCTGCTGGGCACCTGCAGTTCTGTCTTCAACAATGACACATTGTTGTTCCATGCACCTGCTGCTGTCAAGGCCATCTGTGACCACAGCACCAGATGGGATCTACAYCAATTGTTAAGTTTAAGATCTTCATAATTTATTAACTTAATGTTTTTAAAGATAAAATTTTGAAATGGCAATATTATTGATGCAAATTAAAGACATTCCAAGACATTCATGTTTAAACACAGATGTATGAAGTAGTGTTGCAAGGAATATGGCTTTGTGTCATATGGGAATATAAGGCCAGCTTTGCTCACTGCAGTTTCATAGCAAGCAGTAAAAAGTGGCACATTTTGTCTGAACCTTTGCATGTATTTTTAAACAYGCTTTGCAAAATACTTTATCATTTGAAACTGCTAGCTTAGCTTGGCATGGCTGATGGCTATCTTGTCACATTGCATTACTCCCAAATCAAAAGAAGACTGTTCATGAAGATGTAGAAAAGTGAAAGGAARATGCAGTTTGGTCAAAATACAAAACAATTGTTGTTGTCTCTCATTGCTTGCTATTTTAAAGATTTTCAGGCAAATATTTATAGGTAAACATGAACATATACTATTTGTTTTTTTCCATTTTGCTTTAAGTATGAAGTTCTGGTACAGTATGAATAAAGTCAGGTGCAACATCATTTAAAGTTTAATCATTTGCCCCAGCAATAAAATCCCTGTCAACTCAGATAAATGCCTAATCTTATCTGTGGTAAATGGAAAGAAGCCCGAATCCTAGGCAACCAAAAAYGTTATATATGCATGTTTGTCTGAATGCATATTTTGTCTCTTGGCTTGGTGAGAAAATTAAATGTTTCCATCTAGTGTAGATGTAAGCTTAGCATTTTTTTAATGTAAAATACATAAAATATATTTAAATCAAAATCACATAATTACATCCTTAGGCAAGAATTAGAATTTTGTAAGCCTGCACTCCCTTGCTCCTATGACTTTTACATTCCTGCCTGCATGTTAGCTGAACAACAGGAATGAGGTAGAATGTACCCCAGTTTTCTAGGATACACTTYAACCCTAAATACAGGCAGTTGAGAAAAGGTAGTTTGAAGAAAGTGACAGAAGACATATCAGTGGCYGCTCCCCTTGGAGAACTCCCAATGTGTCCAAATACTTTGGATTTGGTCAGGCTTTCAAGTTGAGTCTGTTATGCTTAATCCCCATATGAGCTCTGTTGTCACTACATACCTAGCTCTGGTCATGGGTCCAGTGCACCCTGCCTGGTTCCAGTCCACACAAATGGTTGTTGTCTCAACCTTGGCACTACCCTGTCACCACAGTCTTGACAAGAAATCTCCGGCCTCCAGACTGGCCGTGGTCAATACCACCAGCCCAGTTCCAGCCCTGTTCCCTTGCTAGATGCTGTGGGATAGATGTCTTGGAGTGAGGACCTACCACAGCYGCCCTTAGTGACTGCCCTGGAGGGTAGCAGGCCCTTGTGGTGCCCTGACACAGATGACCCCAGGTATGTCTACATGATGTAGTAGTCTATGTTTCCAGACCAAGGATATAGCAATCCAGGTTCTAAGCCCAAGGAATTCAGAGACCTTTCCAGCTGAGATGCTTTTGGGGTTTTTTAGTTTTYCACTAGCTCTGCTAACTTCTCCAACTACTCCATGCTGATAACTAATATAAGCTTAAACACCACCTTACCTGTAGATAGTAACATTTGTGTTTATTACCGAGCTGAATTCCAGCTTTGTATTGTAGACAGCTGAATCTGAGATCGATTTTATCTCTAAAAGCAGTGACAGAAGACAGAATGTGACATTCCCTCTTTTTGAGGAAGATACAGAGTCAAGGAATTCGTTATTTGGCAAGTCATCCTTGTGAACATTATAACCAGGACATTGCTCAAATGCAAAAATGCAAATGAACACCAAGGAACACCAAACAGCATTTTAAAGTTCCAACCAGCAGTTTTCAAATGATCTTAATTCAGTTGCTCCTAAGTAGATATCWAGTCTTAGTTAAAGATGGTGTTCACACGTGTCTGGTGACAGCTCAACATAAATTTCACAGTGATGTGTTTTTTTAATGTATAATTTTGTAGTCCCTCAAATGGCTCATTCTGTATCCCCCCTTCTCTTTCCATGCGTAGTTTATTTAGCCCTTATTGTGTACAGCTGTCATGCTTCCCTCAGGCCTACCTTTATTCCTGATGATTCCATGTCACTCTTCATAACCTTAATGCCTCATGGGTCAGTCTGGGTTATTCCCCACCTCTGTGTTCCTCTCATTGGTTTAAGCATTGTCAATSTACCTTGTGCCTTTCCCYCTACTGGCTACAGTTTGTGCCCGCCCCTAAACCCCCTCCTCTATACAAGTCATTGTAAATTTTGGGTCAGGGTCTTGCCTCTGTCATGTCTTCAAGTTGAGGATGCTTTTTGTTAATAAAATCATCTTCAGAGTGGWAAGTAGAGCCTGTCTCATGATTTCCTACCCTGATCATCTGGCAGGTGCCCAGAACACTCAAGAACTCTGGGGGATTGTCACTGCCCCATTGTTTGTGGTCCCTGGATTAGGAGCATACTACATCTAAAATAATCTATAATGACCCAAATGGTAATGGTGTTGATGAGTGGCAAACTTCTCTGCAGACATAGGTTATGCTCCATGCTCAGGTAATGTTTCCTTTGAAGAAGCAAGAGGATAATGATCACTCTGTGGATCACTAAGTTCTCCTTTTTCCCTAAGTCCTACTAACTGTTTACAGTTTACAGGATTCAAAAACACTGGGAGAATTGGGAGAATAYATTTTCCCACTGGAGTGCTAAACTCTGAGCAATGTATATAATGTGCTTTGTAGTTTGCAAAAAGAGGAAAAAAATTTCTAACATTAAATTTTAGGTATGATAATTTTCTACCATATTTGTTTGACATTAACATCCTCTGTAGAAAATGGTAGTACTGTAAGATGAAGTGAGAAATGTGCTACAGAACTACTTGCAAAATATCTAATAGTCCTTAGTACCACTTTCAAACTATAAAAATTTTCCAATAAAAAAAGCAAGTAAGAAATTGTATGTTTGAACAGGTACTACTAAACTGTTGTTCTCTGTTACTTAGATAATTTCTACTTATATCATAAAGACTTGCCCTTTGTTTYGTACATCTGTAGCTGCTACCTCAGCTACAACAGACTTCAATCTTTCCTGTCCTATAGGTATTCATGTCATTTGTCTGGAGTATTTTCTTGGAACTTGATTAATCTCTGTATGAAGACATTTGTATGACTTTTATAAGAGTAAAGAAGTAGCTTATGTAATGTGTGGCAGTAAGCTCCTATGCTAAGAGGGTCTTTAACAATTTTAAATACTCAGTGTTGTTAATTTCAGTTATACATCTTTGGTTACTGCAGAMTTGCTGGTTTCCTTCAAAGAAAACAATACCAAGCCAAAGAGGCATAGGATTGCGATGTCAGTTTGTTCCAATCATTAAAGTCTTAAGATATATTCTCTGGTAAGAGGAAAAACAAGGAAGCCCTCAATTTTAGCAAGAGAACTACATAATGAATCTTGATCTGCATGTTAGGATCTGCTTTATGAAGGGATGCGTCTACTCAAACTAAGGTGCAAATGCTGCCACATGCCAAAATCAATAGTACAGATTTTATTTAACAGTAAATGTAAGTGTGGGGAGAGAGATAGAGGAATAGAAAGGGGCAGTGCAGGGGGAAGAGAAAGAGAGTGAAAAAGAGAAAGAAAAAATATATTAAACAAAAGATACCATCACCACATGGATTCTTGTAACATCCTGCCAGACTGTCACCCTGATCTGTTCAGTGGTAGAGGCTCCCAACTGTTCTTTTGGAAGTATCACTTTTATACAGTCCAAGTCCTGGATATCCATGAGGCATAGGTGCCATTCCCATAACKTGGGATGGCATGTGTGTAAGCAGCTGYTTTCTTTGTCAAAATTTGCTGTGGTGATTTTTGTCCAGATAGGACAAAATAGGTTATACAGAGAGGTCATACAGATCTTCCTCACCAGGCCTGGAATCTTCCTGTGGTTGTGTCAGCACTTTTTCCAGTCTGCACAGTGGAATTACACAGTGTGCTGGTTCCAAACATCCGCCTCTGTTTAGGTTTGGAAGTAATGCCTTCATGTTTGCCATCTCTGCTTGTCTTACATTCCTGTAGTGCTTACTTGCTTCTTGGACAGTGTTTGAGACAGTTCATGGTTCTCTTTAAGTCCTCACACTATCTTCTTTGCAGTGTGGTTAGCTTTGGGGATGCCTGAAGGTCTCTTACCTTTCACAGAATGTACCTATCCCATGGAAAATAAATAGAAAGGGAATTAATTTAATAAAGAGGAAAAAATAGGGCAGAAATTTGTGTCAAACCCCAGCTTTGCTAAAAATTTATGAACACTGGAGTTTTCACACACTTGTTTTCATTTGAAGGACAGGATATCAATAAGTTAAGCCATAATAATAAATTTTTAAAAATTTAATCAAAGATATTTTAGAGTTTAAACTAACATATAAATTACTGCCTAAACATAGTTTAGTTCTAAAGATAATTGTAAATAAGTAACACTGAACTCAACTAATTTTAATTCACACAGATGTTTAAGAGTAATAAATATTTAGAACATAGAAAATRTCTTTTTTTGGTACATATATATGTWGTGTATATGCATAAATATRCACATACWTATACAAAATACATTGTGTAMATATGTATTAACAAAACTACATATGTAAAGTTGATTTGACTTCATGTGGATTGACAAATTAYGTGGGTTATGTACCAACTCCAACTTAATAAAAGCAGGAGAAATTTCAGCMGATATTTATTTACAGTATCCACAGTTTTACTAGTCATTGACAATCACGTTGTGCAGAGGGTATCTTACTATTGGAATCAGACATGAACACTGTGATGCTAACCTATGCTAGTTCATTTTGTATGGGCTGTTGAAACACTGATTGTCCAATATTTTCTTTTTCTGCTCTGTTTTCTACTTTTGAGATACAATTATTCAGAATTTTGTAAAAGTTCCTTGTGTGAGTGTTCTAAAATTGAGTGGGGCTATCAAAGTCAGTGAAAGTAGATTGACTGATATTTTGAGTTCATATATTTGTAGGTAGAATCTAAACCACTGTTGTAAAATAGATATTTTTCAAATATTATCTTCCTTTTTTTATTAGTGTCATTGCTGTATTTACTTGCCCTGTGATGGGTTAGTTTTGGCCAATAGTCAAACACCCACCCAGATGCTCGGTCACTCTCCCTCGTTGGTTGTAGAAGGGGAGAAAGCAAGATATGAAAACTAATACATTGAGATAAAGATATGGARATAGCTTACAAATTATTATTGCAGGCAAACCATATTTGACTTGAAAAATATAATTTGATTTAGCACTGACAGAAATAGGTTTGGGTCATGAGAAACAAAGATTAACATTAAAACAGCAACTTTCCAAATATCCTCCCAACTCTTCCAGGATCAGCTTCTCTTTTTTATTTCAAATGACTCTGCCTCCACCCAGAGGTGCATGGGGACCTGGGGGACTGCAGTCAACATACAGTRGTTTCTCTCTGTTTCTTTTCAGATGTTGTGGTTTAAACCCAGAACACAACTAATACACACAGAGCCACTTGCTCAGTCTTYCAGCTGGTAGGATGGGAGAGAGAACCAGAAGCATAAAAGTCAGAAAACTCATGGGCTGAAATAAAAGCAGTTTAATAGGTGAAGCAAAAGCTTTTCATGTAAGCTAAGCAAAACAAGACATTCATTTCCTCCTTCCCATAACCAGGCAGGTTTTTAGYYATCTTTAGTAAAGCYTGGCTCCATCGTGTGTAACAATRACTTSGGAAAAAASCACCATCACTCTGAACATCCATCTGCACTCTTCCTTTTCCTTCTTGCATGATGTGTCATGTGARGGATGTCCCAAGGRTCAGTTGGRGTMARCTGYCCCAGCTATGTCTCAACTCTTTCTGCATTCTCAGTCTCCTTCGTGGTGGGGTGGGGTGGGGTGAGAGGCTGAAAAGGCCCTCACGCTGTGAAAAAATGGCTCAGCAAGAACAAAAATATTTCAATATTATCAGCACTGTTTTCAGGACAAATTTCAAACCCAGCCCCATAATAGTGACTGTGAATAAAATTAACTTTACCCCAGGCAAAACCAAAACATTATCTCACACTTTTCTCCTTCTCTGGCATTGGTTTTCCACCGACCACAGTTCCTTCAAGAATATCCATTTACCTGCTCTGCTGTGGCATTCTCTGGGGACTGCAGTGTAGGTATCTSCTTTGTCATGGTCCCCCATGAACAGCAGAGAGACAACCTCCTCCACTGTAGTCTTCTCCATAGTCTTCAACAGTGCCTGAAGCACCTTCTCCTACTATGACTTTGGTTCCTCTGKTTTTTCTCACTCTATTTGTTCTTTCAGATGGCATTGTTTAAATTTATTTTCCCAGAGGTGCCACCATTTTGGCTGAAGTGCTCACTGTACCCTGGAAGCATCTGTGTCCAGCATGGGGCAGTCCTGGCCTTCACTCRGAGACCAGGCTGTGGACTCCCATTATCAGCACCTGGTAACTTAAATTCAATACACTTCTGTAAGTTAATGTAGTCTGATAAATACAAGTGAATTTACAGAAGCTTTTAGGCTGCCAGTTCATATAAAGCACAAATTTTTTGAACATAGTCAAAGAAGATGCAAATCAGTTGGATGAAAGTATATACACATATTACCAGTATCTCTAACCACAATAGCATAATTTAGCACCTTTCTGAGATGCAGTTTGCCTTTTACTGTCCTCCATAGGAGTCTTCCAKCTTAGGACAGGACACAGAAGCTTATTATTATAAGGCGTTTTGCCCAGTGTCATTGTTACTGCTCCTATGAACTGGTTACAGGGAGACGTTGATGTTTTTTGGACTTGACATGAAGCCATATGATATATAATAAAACTAAATCTGAAGAAGTTTTTGATCTGGACAGAACTAGAATTCAAACTAGAATTTAAAAGAATATTTACTGAATATTTTGAAATTCTTAAAGCACAGCATAGGTGGAAGAAGCACAGCTGATTCCTGTAATCATAAATGCAAATAACRGAGGATGAGATACATAAATTAGAAACTCAGTTGTGTGAATCAGGCTTATTATCTACTAGCAAATCAATACTTCCCTAGAAAAGATACTTGGGAAAGCAACATTTCTGGCATAACAAGACTGGAATATTCATGACGCTCTAGGGATTTTCACACTACAGAAGAGGTCTCATTATAATAGRTRCAATAGTGCTATGTGGGGTTTCAGATAATATTTTTAAGCCCTTTTKCTGATTGGCTATCTATCTCTTGCATTCATATACTGCAGTTAGACCAAATTGTTGTCTTGCATTCCATTTTGTGTGTGAGTGWAAGAGTAATCCCATCTTTGTAACTTTCTTATGTCAGGCAGAATTCAGCTTTCAGAAGCCAGGAGCAAACTGACTCAGTTGTAACCACTGAGGATTAAAATTTGAAGTCCAGATTGGGAGCAAATAGACATCTCTGTATTTAGTTGAAGTGCAGAGTTCCTATTTCTATATTCACTGGTGTACATGTGCGTATTTAGGTGACATAAATAACTACATTGATTACAATGAAACCCTCCAAACCAGAAATATTTTAATTCTTACCTACTTTGTTTTATCTTTTGTTTAACTTTGTACAGTGCAGTGTAACATGTAAGGCAAGATAAATTTYCCTAGCCAAAAATAATGAGAGGAATAACAAATAGCTATTCTGTATAAAACTAATTATCCTTAAAAATAAAAAAAATCTGAAATGAAAACCATTTGTTCAGTAAAATGTCTAAATAGTTTTTCTGATATTCAGTGTGTGTTCTGGAAGCAGAGGTGTTGTAGGAGYAACTGMTGACCTTTTCCTGTGCACAGCAAGCAGCTCAGTCTGCAATGCAATTCCTAAACTTGKATTTTGTTTGAAAATTCAGCAGACAGTGAACTGGTCAAGTTTCAATAAATCTCTATATTTCATCTTAGACAGTGCGTACATCACAGGTGAGGAAATGAAACAACATCCCCCTGGTTAGCCTGGAGATATCYGGAGAGTAAACAACACTTGAAAAGTAATAAATAATTAAGTTTGCAATTTTCTTCCTGTTTCTCTGTTTTGTACCTCATGAAATAGTCTTTAATACTGTTTTGCTATAATTTTCTCTGACTTACACACTAAAATATTATCTCTTGGGTCCATATGTTCTCCTATTGCAAACTGCATTTCCCAGTCCATGGCCAGTTAAAAACGTCCCCCTGAAAACCAACTGTGTTGCCAACTCCCTTTTGTTTATATGCAAGTAGGAGTTGAATAAAACTGTATTCATTTTTTATGTTATTCTAAATTATCAGGGGCCTTGTTAAATGTAGGTTCAGGAGCTGGAAAAACAGGAAAAAAGCCAGCAGCTGAAGGCTGGTGAGCTTGCTTTTATTGCTGCTTCACTACTTGGTTCTGACTTCTTCTGTTTCCTTGGAAACAGATACTGGGCAAGCGAAAACAAGGTAAGGGTTTTAAAATATTGACTTTAAAATCTGCTGCCCGTTCTGTTTCTGTTGGATCTTCCTCTGTTGAATAAGAATGGAAATACTTTGCAAACCGCCATTGTTTGGTAGCATGCTTATCGCTACTGCAGCATGGGTACCRGAGAGATCTTCGGTGCGTCCTTGAGCCTTGTTTGTTTATATCTTTCTAAACCACAACTGTTTTATTAAAAAGAGAGAAAGAAAAAGCACGTGGGAAAACAGCCAAAGCCCACATCTGAGTGCAAGACCTCTCTATCAGATTCAGCTGCTGGATGAGCAACACAATTGCCACTGTAGAAGAATTACCCACATGCACTTGGAGACGCTTTTAGTTTCTGACAGGCTGAACTGAAAAATGTTTCAATTTTATCTTTACCAGAAACAGCACAACGAAGCCAGAAACCCCAAAAACTTACTTGYCTGTAACACAAGAAAACAGATCCTTAAAATATGCTCTTTAAAAGATTAGGTACATTTATTTAACCTGAGATCCACGTGACTGGAGAATGATAAATGCCCTAGTATTTCAGTTCTATTATATATATGATTATCTGAAACTTATCTGAACTTTGATTCAACTCCAGCTATAACTGGAGAACTTTCAATAAAGAAAATTTTGAGCATTTTTGGTTTTGATGCCCATCAGAAATACTGAAACAAGATTATTTTTACAATAGTTTATGTCCTGGCCAGAAGTGAAACCACCTTCTGCTAAAAGGGGTAAATTCAGTTTAAATAAAATTAAATAATAATATATATAAATATATAAAAATATTTTAAAATATATAAATAATATAAATAAATAATAAATATAAACATATTAAATAAATTTCTGTGATAAAACATGAACAAGTTTAATGCTAATGCTTGGGGATGCTGATTTTTTTTTTTTAAAATGTAGACTTGTACGTGCCAACTAGAAGTTGACAGATACCCATCTTATTGAGCTTTCATTTAAGATCTTTTTTTTAGAAAGACATAAAGGAGAATCACCTGCTGCTTTATAGCAAGTAAGGCTGGAATCTTCAGCGCAGTTCTTGACAGTGGAGGACAGCCTTTTTTGTTTAAGCTGTTTTAGTGGAGAGTGTAAACTCTGGTAAGTACTGATTTTTACACACAGCRTARGTTGCTGCTACATWARAGTAGAGCATATTTACCTTCCAGAGAGAATTGCTCAGKCTAGCCATAACAGGAAACAGAGATCTCTGACTTCTGTGCTTCAGTTGTTTCCAGGTGACTTTTATCATGCTSTATCCATTTGGGTGTTTTGTTTTGCTTTTTTTTTTAACATTCAATTGTCCATACTGGTTTTTATCAGGTTTAGGTTTTGATTTTGATTTTATCTTACTTTACAATTATTTCACAGTGCTTAAAATCACYAGTTGCAAAGTAATCAGCCTAATCTATCCATTTTAATGTTCCTTAGGAAGTGAGAGGACTTTTAGAGGCACTTCTAGTTGAAAGAGGTGACACAGTAGAAGACTTTCCATCATATAGTAAAGTGCAATAGTGTGACATTTCTTTCACCTTTATCATTTTCCYTCTTCCTCTGCTTTTCTGAGTATCCATCTTAAAAGGAAATAAGTTAGCCTGAGTTTTCTAGTCTCAAAATGGTCCTTTGATCATAAATATTATTCCTTTAGTCATCTATGTCACCAATATCAGTTTTTGCTTTCATCAGAATATAGAGAGGAAAAAAAAGAACTCATATGAAAGGTAATATTGACAGAAAATCTTAGAAATCCTGATGGTGGGATTTTGCATAAAAACTCCAAAAATATTTTGGGAGCTAAACCCCAAGGTGCTTAGAACTGTCTGACAAAACTTAGATATATTTTCACTGTTGTCTGTTTCAGAAATAATTCTGCATTCTTTCTCTGTATATTTCAGATGTTTATTTCCATATTCAGAAGGAACATGAAAATAATGTGCTAGATTGACCACAATGTTCTGGAGGTTAACTTTACMCTGTCCATGAAGTCTTCTTTAATCTGTGTGCTTGCTTCCACTGTTAACCTGTTCTGTTCCTCTTTATTCTTTAGGCCAAAAGTGTTAAATTACCTGAGCTTACCTTTCCTGTTCTTGTTTKACTCTCAGTAGTTAAATAAACTGCATCATGGTATTTCAATCTACAGAACCATATTTTAAGGACAATTAAAATAGATCTTGGTTCAGAAAAGAGGGATTTGGATTTGAAATTTTTTTTTCCCTTAAAAAGTAGATCAATGAGCTAGAAATCATATTTGTCCAATGGTAAAAAAAGCATGTTTTAAAATTCATGCCAAACTCTAATAGTGCCTAAGACCATAAATGCTTCAAATGGGAAAAATCAGCATTCAGAACCAATGGAGAGAGCTACAATGTCCAGATGGAAGGGCAATTATATAGTCCTCCTGCAATGTATGAATTTATAGAATGAAACAATAGTCTTCCRTTTCTGTTATTCTTGTGGATGTAAAAACATTAATCAAGTGTTTGATAGCTTCAGGCACAACCACTGCATTAATGTTCTGCYTAAGACCTGAAACTTTATTGATATCACACAAGCTGCAGATCTGGGCATGTTTATCTGATCTAGAATTAACTTCAGAAGTAAAGGATGATTGACGAAATAGCACYGAGGCATAATAGTTAAAGTACACTTGTCATATTCAATGCAAATTCTGAAAACAACAAATAGATACTTGTCAAAACTTGTCATTTGTATGCTATTGCATGATGATAAAAAGCATGGTGTTTTAGGTGCCTCTTGTCAACAGGATATAATTAACTGTGGCTACATTTAGGTTGTGTTTTTGCTGAGAAGATCAACAGCTCTGATTCTCWCTGCAGGGAGTGTGTTTGTTTAGAAAGGTTCTTAGCTTTTCTGAAACTCTGTCATCTGGTTCTCTCCAGGGGTTTCAAAGCAATCATCCCCCTATTCCAAGAYCTAGTAACAAACCCCAAACATAACAAACCAAAAATTAACACCTGCACAAACTCACTGAAACATATTTGGGGCTTTCTACRTGTAAAAGMATCTTCTGTTTAATGTGCTTTAATCTCAGGCTTTGCTTACTGATTACCACTCTGTAGTTCATGCTGAAGCAAAATTAATAATCTCTTTGCAAGAATCTGTTATGTTTAGATGAAATACAGCTAGGAAGAAAAAGCTAGGTTTTTTCTTTGTTCTGGCAGTACTGATATTTGCGTAGTGAATAATAAAACTCTCACATGCCTCAATACAGTATATTTCATAATTATTAAGAAATCTGGTAACTAAAGGCATACCTAGATTTGAGGYTTTGCAGGTTTGTCAGGAGAAACCAATCCTAGTGAGTATAATGCTGCTTTAGACACTACACCTCAATRTACATTAAGATCTGCTTTTCCTGTGGACTTCAAGGTGACACATTTTATCACATTTAACACATCCCCCTGTTTTCAACAGCCCAAAAGTCAGCCTCAAAGTGAAATGAGTGTGTGCTGTAGCTCCACTGTTTAACTCATATAAATAAAACCCTTATTTTTTCAGGTTTCCCATCAGTGAATGAGAATTTCCCTTGGGAGAAGTGTAAAGGCATTCAGTATTTTAAWAGGCTGACTTTGAATGCACAGGGTTTGGTTCCCCATACTACCCATGATAGTTGTAAGCAACATRTGTTTCTGTAGAGAGTAATTTAGGGCATTTATTTAATGTAAAGTAGTTTGAACAGACTTTCCAAATCGTGTATCTCTGCATTATCTCTGCAGCAGAATTTTTGAAGCTCTGTGAAGCCATAATGATCCCATCCCTGATTTCCATTAATCATTTTACTTTATCAGCTTAAGAAAAAAATCCCAAAGGAAACACCTCATAGTTTAGATGCTGAACATTATTTTCAGATTCCTAATTAATTAACAAAACATTTGTACAATCCAAGTAGATATCCTGTGCTCCACTGATGWTTTTGTAAAAGGCTTGTGAATATATTTTTCAAAACTATTCTGCACTTATATTTCTTTAAGTTACTGCTTTGCAAATATTTGTATTTTTTTCTGTTGTTATCATAAAGTAGCAGCAGAATTCAAAGCACTTTTTTTCAATAGTCAAAAAATAATTACCTTGCTTACTTCCCAAAGAGACTCTGTAAATGTCACAATCCTTCTTCCTCAGCATCTTCGCATCAAAAATCTTCAAAAGAACAGACTCTCATTTAACCAGAGGAGACAAAGATACGYACAATAGGCTTTTGGGGAAATATTTTTGATTCTTGTAAGTTTATAATATCTTCCCAGCAGAAATGCTATTTATTAACAGAGAATGTAGTCAATTTGCAAGTAACTATCCCAGCAACTTGCTCTCACCCAAATCTACAGAGAATAGCGACATGTGTCACCAGTTTATAATTTCATTGTACTATATGAATGTTAAGGAGCTACCAGTGAGTTTGAACATTTTTCAGCATTTTTCTTTTGTTACTTAATTTTCTGAAGGASTTGCATTTTTATCTTGCAACTATCTTAATGCCATATAATAATACTTTCTTTTTTTAATCAAAGTGTTATATCATAATAAGAAACAGGGGAAATTTGTATTTAATACTTTTGGAGTTATGATGAGAATGATTAAAATAGTTTCTTTGCTTTTATATTGATCTGCTTTTCTAATTCAGCATCACAGGGATAACAAAATGGCAGAATTAAATTGTGCAATTTTTCCATCAGCAGCTCATTTGTTGGTGTTTAATGACTCAAACTCTCACTACTTCCAGCACAACATACTAAGCTGCCTAGTTTTCTCTAAAATGTGAAGAAAGAAGCAAAAGGGAATTGGAGGGCATTGATGTTTAACAAGAAAAGGTCTAACTATTTGGCCTCAACAAGTCACTGTTGCTCACAATTTATTTCTGTAAGATCATGAATATTTGTGTTAAAAGTATTACTGTGATCATCATACTTGAAACATCAAGTGATCTTGGGGTGTTATTTTAATACTTTGAAAGACTGCTTTTGTGGACTGACTTGATTTTTCCATTTAAGTATCTTAATATGAAAATTTGAATGCTGCTTGTTTTTGYTCTGTCTTAACAAAAGAACGACTCACCAAAGCAATACATCATTAAAGGAGAGATTTACAGGCAAACTGATGTTACTTGAAGGAATTGTATGCTTACTAAATATAGCTCTATAGCATTTATGTTATTCCATATCTAGTTTTTTCATGTCCCATATATACAAAAGTATAGTCCATTTCATATATCAGTTCGTATATTGACAGAACCTCTGTTTCTTTTTCTGTAGATCCCAGTCTAGAACATTTATTAAAAATGGGTTTRGTTGCAGAGTTAATGAGGTAAGGATTAAAAAATGTGAAAGGAAGACATTTTGGCATTTTCTTTTTTGTGCCTGAGAGAATGCTTTTTAGTGACTGCTGCTAATTAAAAAAAAAAAAGTTTTAGCAAATTAAAAATATTTCGTTCAGTATTAGTTTTCTCTCTGTTAGGTTTCTGCATGGAGTATTTAATGTGAAGCTAAACAGAACAAAATAAAATAAAACTATATATTAACTCTAGTAGTCATAGGAAGTTTCAGAACTGGCCATCTTTACTTGAATGTACTTAAAAATATTATTATTAATAATAAAACATCTAATATTCTTAAGCATTTTCTAGATATCCATACAGCCTTCCAACTTCTCATTTTAATTTTATTAACTACACTGATATTTTAAAACTCAACAGAAAAATTACACTTGAAATTTAATTGCACTGTACTTACAAATAGTTTTGGATTGGTTCTCATAGTATTTTGTGAACTATTGCTCAGAAGAACAGGTTTTTCTGTCAAATATATTAAACTCTCTTCAGAAATCAATGTCAGCATTAGACAGTAACAATATAAAAAATTTAATAGAACTTTTCAAGATAAAAACCTGAACAGGTGYTAACATGACAGAACTTTGTCATAATTCAATTTTTGTTAACATCTCTGTAGATGAAATATAATAATTGTTGATTGTTTTGTTTCTTGGCTCTTTGGGAGTTCTTATCAAGTTCTCAGTCTCCACTTTCATGCTGAAATAAGTTTGAAGCTATCAGGAGAGCATGGAGAAGAAGAAATGAAAATAATGTCCTGTTCCTGAGCTTGATAGACAGTAACAGGTACAGTGAGCTGAGTACTATACTGCGGCTCAGACATGATCCTTGCTTTTAAAATTTCTTAGCAGTAATAATTTGCGACATTTTTCAAAGAGAAGTAGTCCTGCCACAACCATGCTCATTTCCTGTCAAGCACCTGCAGATCACAAATGAACACAAAAGACAGCATTCCACCCAGAGGAGTTTTTCACCTTGAAATGGACTTTCCCGAGTGTCATGTTAGTGAAAGATCACAGTTTCCTGTGTTTTCTGGAGATGAACAAAAAGCCATTGATCCCAGAAACAAATCAGACTTATACACATGAACAAAGCCAATTGAGATAATTTAGTCTATGTGGGAATATTTTTGATTAATTTCATTTTATTATCCTTTTTTCTTATTTATTATTTTCTTTTATTTATTCAGAAATTGGGTCATTTCACTAACTGGAAAAGGGGGCACCAGCTGTGCACCACTTAACATGCCTACTTCATGTTCTAGGCATACCAGAGAAAAACTAGTGCTGGATRTGTAGCCCTGAGTTGCAGATTAGCACTTTCATGGATTTTACAGTAGGGTTACTAATGCAATCACTCTCRAATCCATTTCAGTTGGAATCAGTCAGGGTAGCTGCTGTCTAAATTATYTAAGCTAGCCCATTTCTTTTTGACTGAAAAAGATTAGAGGACAATCGCATACACACCTCATATAATATTTGAGGACATGAGTAGTAATTTTTCATTTAGAAAAGTTAGAAATAGRGGAGAACTTGGGTACACTGTGATAAAACTAACAAAGTAATGTGTTCTTCATCTCCATAGTGATCTATTCTTTTGTGGGATAGAGGCTAAAAGGAAAAGGAAAGTAGAGGAAGAACTCTACAATTAGGAGATAAAAACTTGCATGGATATGTAAAATGGARTGAACATTTAATGTACAATTAACTTTCCAACAATACGTGTCACAGTTTGGCAAATATTAATGTGTTTTTGCTTACTTAAAGTAAACGTTTTCAGATTTGATATGATCTGCACCTCTGTCATATGAAAATTGAGTGCTGAAATACAAGAGAAGATGTACCCAGTAAGTAAAAAAGGCAGGCCCCAGGTATTAGCAAGCTTGCTCTAATTAAAAAGAAACCAAAACAACAAAAGGCTCCAACCCAAGACACTAACAAGCTAAATAACACTGAGCACACTTAACAGTGTTGAAGGGTGATTTTATAGTTATGTTTAAAGCATATACCAGCATACATTCTGCAGAATATAATCTTTCTACAAAAGAGACCAAACCTACTCATGAAATTGCCCCTGAATTCATTTCAGACAAAACTACCCAGATTAACTAAATAATTTATGTTACATCATTTCATTTTTTGTCCAATAGCTCATTAATATTACAGCATTCTTTAAAAATAATTTTTAAAAAGTGCTGTGTGTCATTTGTCAAGTGTAGTAATGCTTACTTCCAACACAAATCTTTCTTCCATGATGCTCTTCATATTACAGATGTGGATGATAATAATATGGGTCTATTTTGTGTATCTATGCATCCTAGGAAAGGAAATGCTACAATCTCTAAGCTTTAATAAAATGAAAAAAAGTAGATTTAATGGAAAAGTCTATTGGATGTACAGGAAAATCTGCTGCTGTGACTATCGTTAGATTCTTCCTAGGAGCAGTTTATATTATTGTGGGTGGTCCGTGGTTTTCTGTGTGCTTTGTTAGTCTAATTTTTGTTTATTTTTTAAAWAGTAAAATAGTAACATTTTAATAAGTATGATTTTATGGTTAAATCTCAGCTATAATCTCATATATCAATGTTAATTTTTTATTTGCTGACTTTATGGAGCAATTTTCTGACTGACTAAAACATTAGTTAACACAAAAGTTTCTCTTTCCTTATCTTTGCTGTAAGATCCTTTACTACATTATGTCAATTATTTCCTCTTTTTTTCCTCTTGAAATAAAATGTAGCCTGTAATAAAATTAGCATAAGTATACTTACTTCTTTCTACAGTGCAATTAGGTAACAAATTATATTTAATATACTAAMTATAGAAGACAAAAATTGAAATTAAAACAAAATTTCAGCAGCAAATGGAAACATTTGCATTTTCTACATATTCATTTTCTGAAAAACTTTTAACTTTTTCTTCAGKTATTTTTCCTGTGTATGTTGAATAGGCTTTCTTATCTTCCTGGGCATTATAAATGGGATAATGATGTMTTCCCTGAACAATATTGTCTTTTACACATATGGCAGTATGTATGAAATATTTATTTGTATGGCCTAAGTGTGTGTTTTGRTCACGTTCCAGTTTAGTTTTCTTTTAGCTTTTCACAATGATATTTCTCTTTTCCTGTTTTGAATTGCACTTTGTAACGAAAGGAGACTTAACACATAATTTATTCAYTCTGTGCAACAATTTCTCAGAAGTACAGCATTTAATTTGACTATATATTGACTTCCCATGTGTTTGTGTGTGTATGTAGATTTCTATCTTTATTTCTTCCACAGAAAATGTTTTGAAGTACATCTCTTGGTTGTTGATATTCTTAGTTGCAATTTTTGAGCAAAAGCCTAGGATGTTTATTGTGGAGAACCCCTAAAAAAAGTGAAAATAGTGTGAAGTCAGGGACATAGACAAATATTGTCTAAAAGACAATAACATACTGTAATATCTATTACAGTATGAAACATTAGAACTCCAATAGATTTGTACAGTTATGCATCCTCCTTTCTTARGTTTCTGTCATTGGTACAAATTCATCCACAGGAATCTCAAAATTATTGTCATTGTTCACTGTTGAAGTGTGTTGAAACCTAAGTGTTTTACAGTTATAAGCAAGGAAAATTATTGTACCTTAATTTACATGGAAAAAGAAAAAAAGAAGAAGGAAGAGTTTAATGAGTTTCAAGAAGCCTTCCTTCTTATTTTTTATAGGTACTCTCAGTAGCTTGTACACCAGTTCTTTTCATTTCCCTATGGTTTTTCGAAACACTATCCTGGCTATTTRAGACATTTGTCTTACTGTCTTACAAAGGTAGCTGACCATGGCCATACATCAACACAGACCCTCAACCAGCTTACCTCCCTCTCCCATGGGGTGGGGAGATAGTAGAAAGCAGCTGAGAAGTCTTCTGGATTGAGAAAAAGTAGTTAAATAAGTGAGGCCAAAACTGTACTGTGGCTGCCCAGTGGCAGCATGGGCCTTTGTTCTCACTGGGAGCGGAAAAGTTTTAATGAGGACATGAATATGCATGGCTGCCCGGAAAACTATTGGTTGCTGTTATGCTGTCGCTCCCCAACCCCTCTGTATCTGATTGGACAGTCCTGTGTTTTCCACACCCAGGACAAAGGTTATAAGAATGCTTCCCTAGCTGGACTCGGGGCTTTTGGGGACAGCAGCTGAACTAAACTGTTCACCTGGAAGCCAGTCTCCCTCTTCCTCCCTCAGAGAAACCCTATATATGTTAGAAACCTCCTCCTTCTCTTTCCTGCAGGCTCACACACACATGCACGGGACTGTCTGTGTCTCCCCCAAAGTGGGAGCACCAGGCAGGTCCCAAACACACACCAAGCCGGGACCACAGCAGTGCAGGAGGGAGAGGGAAAGGAGGCTTTTTTCTAACTGTACATAGAAAAAGAAAGCAAAATGCAATTAATTCACTACTTCCCATCAGCAGATAGGTGATTAGGMAACTCKGGACAGCAGGACCTCAGCACATGAAACGGTTATTTGTGACTTCAAATACCAAAACTACAAACATCTCCTTTTTTCTCTTTTTTTCCYCTTTTRTTACTAAGGGAGAGGCCATGTGGTATGGAATATCCTGCTGTTCAATTGGGTCAGCTGTCCAGTCTGTCTCCTCCAGATTCTAGTGCATCCCSAACCTCATTACCTGCTGGGTAGGAGAAGAGTGGAGGCAAAGCCATGGTGCTGTAAAAGCAGGATTCAGTAACAGCTGAAATACTGGTACCTTGTTTTAGCCACACGTCCCAAATACAGGATCGTGCACATGGCTATGAAAACAATCAGCCCCTTCCCAGTCAGACCCAGAAGTAGTTCTAAATGCATTACTGGAGCTTTACTGGAGGTGGGAAAGATAAACAGTGTTGCAACCTAAAATCATAGTTATGTCCTCATTTCAAATAGTCCTCAAAATAAAAATAAAACAGAAATGCAATTCCATAGAGAATAAGAAATTTCACCATTGGACACATTCTCTTTTTTATTTAAATATGATGTACAATTTACTGGTTAGGCTTTCTATAAATACTCCGTTCAGTAAAATAGGCAATGTGATATTTTTCACATTGCTTTTAGGATGGATTCCAAAATTATTGAAAAGCAATCAGTAGAAAATTTACAGAGAWATCAGGGAAAACTCTACCACTACTGTATTTTCACTAAGATACACTTGGCATATCCTTTGCAAGTTTTTCAGTTTGACTAATAAGCTCAGAATTTCACTGGTAACAGAAACTAAATAGTGTGCAACTAAATAGTATGCAAAAAATTTATGCCTAGCTCTTATGCAGGTATCAAGGGAAGCTCTAGGAAATRCAAACAAGAATTATGAGATTTAGATGTGGCCCAGTTTAACAAACTAATTTAAGTGTTCAGAATAGAGTATGACAAACAATTCCATGTAATTTCTATTTAAAATTCATACTTGGCAGAATTTCACTCCACAGATCATCACACATGACTGGAAGCAAAAGTCCTGCTTCTTCCTCTCTGGAATGCTTATGAGGAACTCAAAGTGATAAAAAGAGTGAAATAAGAACAAATCAGGAAATAAGACTAGTTGTCATCAAGGGGAAAAGAATTAATGGATAATTTATGACACTTGATCTTGTGTCAGCATTGTCTTCTACCTCAAACAGCTTTTGCCTCTGTGATATTATTCCAAATATCTTTTTAATACTGAACAGTCATATCYTATTGGAGTTTTCATTTTTCCTGACTGAACAAGACAATTTTTAACACCTTCTCTTATACAAAAGGGGCTGTCCGTGCTTTTGACCATGGTAGTAGTTTTTCTCCACATTTTTAAAGTCTTCATTAATCTTCCTATCAGAAACAATCAAAACTGCATGTAGAGTTCCAGATGAGGTCTTCCTAAGTCCTTAGAAAATAATAGTAATTTTTGACGGTCTCTGCTGAACATATTTYATGGCTTTCATATCTGATAGGCATTTGTTCCTATTCCATAATCACACCAAACAGTCATCTTCTACTCACAGTAGACACAGGATTTTCTTTTGCTAATTATCTTTGTGATGATCAACCCCTTGTAAAGAATTTTTTAKTTTAAAAATMTATACGYATTTTGTATTTATAACCTTATTATYATGTATATGAATAGTATACTATGTATTTTATATATATGTCTATGTATATAACTATTCATGTGAATCTCAGTATCTAACCAATCCTACATTTTACATTAAAAGTACTTTTCTCTCCACACAAATAAAACAAAAAGAAATCCCTTTACACACCTTATCTCTAAAAACACACTAAAAAAGATAAATTAATGATTGCAGGAAATCTAGAGACATTTACCAGCTCAAAATGTAAGAGACTAAGGGCAAGATGTATACAAACTTGAAGATTAGAAGCAAGAAGAAACTTCCATCGTTTTGATTTACCTTCTTCATGACCAGAGAAAGGCAATTCTGTAACACAGGAACACAGGTATTTTACTCACCAGTCCTGCAGCAGACATGTATGCAGTGATTTTGTCCTTTCACCCCTTCAGAYTTCATTTCAATCTTTTATAGTTTAAACCTAAACCCTAAATTGTGGTGTTTGATTTTAAAGCACAATATTGAGACATTAGGTTTAACTATATAATTTGCTGTCTTGTTTTTCAATATTAACCTAAATAACAAGCAGTTTAGTTGAAAAGTAAATTCTTTTAAGCCTGTATATTAATCCTTCATGGCTATGGCAGTGRACCAATTTCCATTTTCCAATTTCCAGTATTGCTAAGACCTTGTCGACCATTTGCAGTGTAAGCACTTTTTCTGTACTCAGTGAAAAGAATTGTCAGAGGAGTTGGAGGAGTTCCAAAACACTAAGTTGAAAGGGATATAACATTTTTTATGGCTTTATCCAAAAGATCAGAGAGGCAATCTGCATTCCTGCTGTAGCTGTGCTGTAAGTAGGCCACAAAGCCAGCTGAGATTGGGTTATTTCTGCCTCATCAGTGAGCATCTTTGAATGAGAAGGCAGATATAATTTATGGTGGAACACAGGCTGACAGAGCCCAGCTGGAAATGCTCATATTATGGTAGCTGAAATGCAAAAAATTGGGTTACTGTTGAAATGCAAAATATAATCTAGGTCATGTACACGAAGATAAGTAATTCAGTCTCATAACACTGACAGGCAAGAGCCCTAAAACGTTTGTATCTTCTGTCTTTGATTAGCGATGCCACTAATACATTTTTAGCATAAGAGTATTCTCCCTTGCTTCTCCTATTTGCACAGGCTAAACTCAACTGCAAACAAGAATCTTTGCTGCCTGAAGGTGATGATCTATGATAAACAAATTACCAGTCTATCCCAGGTAAGGGTGGACTAGTGTATGAACACATAATCTTCACTGCTGGTATWTATTGCCAAGCTTGCTGGCAAAATCAGAAAACAGAGCATTTCTATCATTGTAACAGTTAGTACACAACTTTTCTACAAAAAACAATAGCATTCAGATCTAATGGTATAAAAATTATTTKAAAAAATCCTACTGCTTTTCCATAGACAGTAAAAATTAGTCATGGTGACTGCGTGGATTTATGATTTCTGTTTGATTGGTTTGTTCAGGGATATTGAGAAGTGTTTTGGATGCGGGTTTTTGGGCTTAATTTTTACTTTTATTCAGTTTCTTTTAAGGAGAAAAATRAAACTACTAAACTTCTGGCTAAAAAATAAAATGTCTCATGTACTCCCAKCCAGAACTAGAGTAGAATTTTGTGCACTGGATATATTTACAATGCATCTTTGAAGTCTGAGCACATTTTGGTCCCCAATCTACTGTTTACCTTGTTACCGTCTTGCATGTACGCTCTAGTGCCTTCTGTCTTGGTTGATCACCTCTTGTGCATGTCCTGGGTATACAGAAGCAGTGGTATGTTAACCTCARTCTCCCTGGTGAGACTATATAAAGCTTCTCCCTGCCTTCATTCTTTATAATATTGACAAAAAAGACTTGGTTAGAAGACCAGGTACTGACATTACTGATGCATTAACTGTTTAAAGCCAAGTTTCTGGTCATAGTATAGATCAAGCAGCTTGAACCAAGCAGAAATTATGAAAGTGTATGTTCCAAAAGGCTCCAGAAGYTAAAAAGGTGTGATGGCAGCAATCKCAGTACCAGTTACCCCRAGATGACACAGATTGTTTCAATCCTGAATATACCATAACCCAGTTCCAATGGGTGAGGAGATGGAGAATGCTGATACTGAGAATACTTTCTTAACTGCTGCTTCTGGATATATGCTGGAAGAGTGGACTTGTGAATTTTCTTTTTTTCCCATCTGAAGAAAATGTAGGTCTTTGCCTTGCAAATGTGCGCTGTGTGGTAAAGGGCTGTAAAAACATATTGGGGAAAAGTTACAGCCCTGAACAACTGAAGATGACTATAGTAAAAGYAGTACTGACTGAATAATAAAAAATACGATTGAAGAGGGAGGGGAAAGCGAGGTTTGATTTAAAAACATATAATTCTGTTTCATAAACCATAAGCTGCATTGAATTTATCCTTTTCCTTGTAACACACAAGAAATATGCATGGTTACAGTTTCAGAACTCTCATTTCAGGTTTAAAGCTGAATTTTAAATGTGCATGCCAAAGTCTCCTATAGATGCTGGGTGAAAACTCCAGCTCTTTTTGATCTCTTGTAGCATAGAAAGATGCCRTCGTATCCTTTGCATAGCATTACCATATCACTAGCTTGCCTTCCTTAAATCTTGCTTCTTCCTGATATACTGATATCTTATTCTATTTGTGCTYCATTTTTAAATCTTGTATCAGTATTTCATAGTACCTATATTTGCTTACAAATGCTTTTTCTATTTAATTTCATTATGAGATATCCTAATTTTAAAGGGTTTTGTCTGTTTTTTATTTATTTCTCAGCACATTTCTGAAAATTAAATTTTTCTTGCCCACTTTCCCTCATTTCTTCCTTWCTATTCCTCTATTGCCTTCAACTGACTTTTATTTTCTGCTAATCATATCCTCATGAGCCTCTTTGCTATCTGATTTTTGCTCATTATTTTTCTTACATTCTTYAGTTCTTATATTTGTTCCCATCCTTCTAATTTCCCAGTCAAAGGAAGGTATGATGARGGTATTTAAATATGGAAAGGTTAATTAGTTAAATATAAAAAAAAAAGAAACTGACAGAAGTTTTTTTATAACTTCAAACTTTATAGATCCCATCTTGCAAAATTTATCACATGGTAAAGACACCTTTCTTAAAAAAAAAAAAAAAAAGTKGTGATTTCCAAAATGCAGAAATACAGTCCAGATTTTTATTTATCAGGCAATACTTGTGTACAATATTTTGCTTGTTCTCTATTGGAGCTGTAATATAGTTAAAATGTACACATTTACCATCAATTGGATTTGTCACATTTATACTATATATTAATTATACTAAAACACTCAAACTACAACCTAATATTTTTAATACTTAGTGTTGAAGACATAAAATATACCTTAGAAGCAATAGTGTTAGATTATTGAATKCTAATAAACTAGTTTAATTTCTTTGACCTCTGTTTAAGAAGTAACGTATTATTTTATACATTTCTTAATTTTTTAATTAATAATAAATACTTCAAATGAAAAAAATAATGTAGGTTAGATGACTTCAGTTTTGTTCATATTTTAGAAATATTTGAAAAAAAACTTGGAATTATGTTAGCTATTTTTTAAAATGAAAATCCACTAAAAATCTTCTTAAAATGTTTCTTTTGTTATTCTCCCTTAAAAAACACATTACTGAAATCAGTGAAAGATTGCCTGTTGTTGGAACACATTCAGAATCTCCTATGGCAGTTTCCAATTAGAGATTAGCTRTCAAGTCATAGGAATCACCAGTGCAATGAAATCTCACTGATGATATTGGTAACTTTCCTCACTGGATAACAGTTTTTAAGGCTCTTATTTGCTGTTTTTTAGGGAGAGAGAATAGTGAAGAACATGAGAGTTAGAACTTGTAAAGTGTCACAGCAGTAAACATGCAGCATGTCTCCTCTAATCTATGAAGGGATGACATGCTGTTCTTATTTTGAAGAACTGTAAAAATTGGAATTGCARTGGGAAATAAAAGAGAGAAATGGGAAAAACATACTTCAACAACTACTGACTTTAGGCTGTCATTTCTTTATAGAGGAAAGCAGCGGTAGGTTAAGATTTAATCTGAAAGTTTGCAGCAATAATTCATAAAATGGACYTTTCTCTCCTCAAGGTGTATCACAGTATATTTCTCACTTTATTYCTGTGAAACCTTTGGGGTAACAGGCAGATGAGACATAAGGATACCTACCAAGATTTGATTCTCTTGGAATAAATTTCATTAAACTTTTCCATGCTGCTCATTGCCTAYCTTTGAACCTGTGCTATTTACTTCTAAATCTTGCCAGCATCAAGGATCCAGAACTTTTTGTTTCATCCTGTTAAACTGAAACTTTTTCAGTTCCAAGTACAAAATGAAGAGTTAAGAAAAGCAGAAATTGATGCAGCTTGTGTTACACCAAACTTGATTTCAAAGCAAAATCTGACAAAATGTAAGAACTTGAGTAGGAGGGATGTATGGCACATAACCATAAGGGACAGACAGATGCCACTTTTGCAGTAGRGAAATTAGCATCACACCAGCAATTGGATTAAGATAGCATGTGTGTTCAGCAGCTCTGCTCTTCCCTGACACCACTCCCAATCCTGCCACAGTGGACAGGGACCAATAAATGTAAAAATTAGCCTATACAATAATTTTTTTTTTGTCTTTCACAGCTCTCCATGTGTTTTGACTTTACCTCTGAATAACATATCGATGAAACAAATTTTTTTCTAAATAAGCTTTTTAATGCCATTGATTTTCTTAAAGTACTTTTTGTATATGTGTGTCCTAGGTTGCAATGTAAGATGTGCTCAAAGTATGTATTCTATCACCATCTTCATGGGTTGTTGGAACCAGGTGGGGCAGGGAAAACACTGCCTCCCTCAGGACTATCTGCTGTTAATGGTCCATCAATGCCCTGGCCAATGACTCACAGGTCACTCCCTTCAGGAGCTGTCTCTGCTTAATGGGCAATCAAGGACCCATTGTGTGACTCATAGAATGATATCAGCCCATTGTGAGATGCTCTGCCCAGKGGGGAGGAACCAAGCATTCYCRCCTGGATATAATCTGGAGTTTAGGACAGCACAAAYCTTACTGACTGGATTCCYAGAGGACAGGAGCTGYCAGCAGGATCACTGCTTTGGCTTCATCTGGACTGCTACCACCACCCTAAYGAACRGGTGTCAGGTTGTATTCTGACTCTGTCAAGGGTATYTTCTTTCRTTCCTTTTACTATTACATTTATTTTATAGTTTTCCTATTAAATTGTATTTCTGACTTAGTCTCTCACTGGTTTTGCTTTCAAACCAGTAACGGTGTGTGACTTTTCATATCCACTATTAGTTAAAGTATCTGATAAGCCTGAARTCTGACATCTTCRGTGAATAGGATCAGACATGTAACTGTAATCACACAGACTTTGAAATTTTAATTATATGGCAGGGTCAATACTASTGAAAAGTTTTAAGCTCTCTGGATACAATGCAGGATGCATTTTCAGTCAGTAGTTTTTGTACTTGTAATCCTGGGAACCTATTTTTTTAATAAAAGTTTCTTTTAAAAAAAAAAGTTAGATAAATTCTGCATAAATCCCTCCTAAAAAAGACCTTTTTTTATCCTACAGAAATCCAGACCACTCACTTCCCTTCATTTGTGCCAACTCCCAAATTTTCCATCAAACACAGACATAGTAAGATACCCTGGATATATAGGTTTGCTTCTCTCTTTGTATCCCAACAACTGACAGCACTGCCTAAACTATTTCAAGACTTAGTATCTCTGACCATAAATAATGCCACCTGCTTGCTGTTATGGCCCTATAGAAAATCTTTATGCAGTAGTCTTATAAGTCTTGCTCTGGGTTTTGAAAACATGAGTTTTATGTTCTCATTTTGAGAATGAACAGTCACAGAACTCTAACCTGCAGAGTGCCTCAGTAAGTARGGTAATMATTTCAGGTGATATCRTACTCATACTTTCTGTGATGGASTCATAAAAGGAGGGATTTTGGGTTATCTGTCTCCCTGTCTGAGGTTTGCTATGCTTACTTTGAAAATGTAGAGTAACTGACCATGATCCACATTCGTGTCCGCTGTTTCTAGGAAAAGGTGAAACCTATTGACTRTACAARCCCATCTGCTGTATAGYYRAACTAGAGAATTGCAGGCAGACCTTGTTAGTCCATATATGATATRTACCACACCTCAGAAACTGGCTGGTTCAGGTTTCTGAGAACTCTATGAATTCTGTTCCATATCATCATACAGATGCATTGAAAAACTGTTTTAACAATCCTTTAGCATTTTAAAAATTCTATTAAAAAAGAAACCAGATGTGTGTGTGGGGTTTGCAATCTACATATTCACTTAAAGATACTTCCTAACAAGTCAGAATGATTGACTTCTCATAAACAGTATTTTACTTCAAAAGTAGTAATTCATTTCACATATACTCAATAATATTTTATCAGTATTCTCATATTTTTGCAATTGTCTATCTAAATAAATGATATAAATAAAAGAGAATTATTTTATTTTTGTCTSAAGATCAACATTTCTTAGACTCCTTCCTTCTTCCTCCAGTCTATCTAAAACTGTCTACCTTTGAAAAATCTGCTTSGGTTTCTATTCATAAAAATTGAACGAATACATACCTGGATATCTGACCTGTCAGTCCAAAAACCTGGGGAAGTCACCATCTCTTTCTAATGCAGTCCTCTAGCTTAAATCTTCACGTCTTTAATTATCTTTTTGGGTTATATAACAGGTAGTGTCAACAATGTACTTCTGCTATATTCATCTGACTAGCACCAAGAATCAGTTATGGGAGCAAATTTTGGTGCTAATTCTAAAGTTTGTTTAGTTTATGTATTACTTGATTATTTCTGTAGTCCCTGGTAATAGTTGATAGTATGTTTAAGTCTTTCTAAATACTTGTTTAAGATAGATTTAGAATAGCCTAAGTTCAACAGAGTTGGATATCTTTTTCACACATGTATGTGCCTTCCTAAAAAAGTAAATATATATTCTTTAAATGTTTGATTTTCACACCTGGATTTTGGCACCGTCTAGTTCTACTTTTACAAAGCAGCCAAAGCACAATACTGCTGACTCTTTAATACTAAAAATTTATTAGAACAGTTGGCTAAGCATCTGCCTGCTAAAAGAATGTCCACTTTAACTGCAGCATCATTTTTCTTAGAAATGCTTTTCTTTTTTTTGCCTAAAGTTTGCTTAGCTCCTGAATAAACTGTCTTTCCTATYACCCAGTGAATAGGAACAAAATGGGCATTACCATAAGCTGAAAAATTGACTCAGTTTCCCATTCTGACCTACTGCCAAACAAGTGGGACACAAAAAAAATTTACCTTTATCTTAATAAAAAGTAACACTCACAAATATTTTTACTCCAGAACTCAGTCAGTTCAGCATGTGCCTTAAGCAGAAGTACACTTTTGCAGAGGTCATTTTAGTTAATGATAGAACTTGGATTTAGTTGTCTATAGTTGAACTTCTCATCTTATATGACTTTATAGTCAATGGAGGAATCTGACATCTTGAAATGTAGTTTATCAGACCTGATGAACTTGATTGTTAACTGAGGATGAGTTGACTCATACTCTAAAGTTATCTATTTCCTTCACTTGATTAAAAAAAAGAAAAGGTTGAGATGTCCATCTAAATTTCTTATTGGAAGAATTGTGCCAAAGTTTCCCCAGTCTTCATATAGTAGGTAACATATATTCTAAAAAAATTACAGTTTGGTTTCTTGGAGCTCAGTTCTTGAAGTCATTAGAATTTTTGAGTGAAACAATGCGGTTTAAATTAAGAAATAAAAGAATTGGGTTAAAGGTTTTAGTATATGTATTACCTTCTGTGGAATTTTAAACAAAAGCCTCAAAATTCCAGATAGCTTCTCTTTTAAGTACAGTAGACCCTTACTGCGTAAAAGTTCTGAATTTCTACAAGTGTAATTCTAACCATGGTAATAAGCATAATAGCTTTTCAATGTTTCCTACAGCTCAGTGGTACTTATTTTTCAGGRAAAAAAAAACCAACTASATTAGGTACAACACCACAGAGGGATAGTAACACATTTGCTTCAGAACAGTTGTCAGCTTTGGTCTGAGTTGTAAGTGTTGTTATTATGCCTGTACCTGCATCTTCAAGGGATTACTTAGGACAAACACAAGAATATGGTAATATTTCTAAATACCCTTGAAGGTGAATGTTTATCTCAGTTCCTACAGAAAGCAGAATGGTAATTTCCAGTGATTACTCAACATGTAGAGCACAGTCAGAGTAAAAGCTGGTCCTCTGTTTAGTGCTATAACAGACAAAATACACTATGATAGATTGAACTCAGGTGTATATATTTTTTCATWCATTAAGAATCATCAGGACTCTTCTGTTTTCATATGCTGTCACATTACCTTCAACTGAAAAAATATTGATATCATAGACTATTATTTTTATGTATTTTCTGTTTTTTCAAGTGTACAAATAATTTGCCACTTCTTTGGCTTCTTAGTAATATATTTTCAGGCAACCTTATGAATTGCCATCAAATCCTATCAAATTATTTTCTATTGAAGKAGTTTTACAAAAATGTTTAATTGATTGGTTTTGTTCAGTTTTGTTCACCCTTGGTTGTACATAATGTTTTACGCTGAAAAAATGCCCCAGACCAAGCCAAACCCAACATCCAGTAGGTAGTGGTGGTAGAGAGATAAAGAGAAAAGGCCACCACTAAAGAGTGTTTCACRTATTCAAATTTTGTTGGTTTCTRGTTCTGAAAGGCAAAAGTATTCCCTAGATAGGCCCAACAGAGGTCCTCAGTATAAACCCTGTCACATGCAAAGCAGAGCCAGCAGAGCCAACCTGAGAGGCCCCTTTTACCCAAAGCCATYCCAAATGGATGACAGGATTACGGGAGCAGACTTTTGGCTTTGCATGGGGCTGCAAGACACAGAAAAAACTTGTCTGCAAAAATGAAAAATAAGAACAAAGTGCCAGCTTCAGAAGAACATGTGCATGGGGACAATGAGGAAAAGACCTAAAGGGGATCCCAAAAAATATCACAGAGACCAGAAGAACTGAAGAAACTTACTTTCCTGCTCTGTGTGACACTTACCTTGAAATTAGTAGTTGCTAGGATCTCCCTCATCCCATGGAATAAATTTACTGATTTAAACAATAACCATTAATCTTGAATGCAGAAAAAGACTTAGTTTAAAATTATGTTGGTTTAAGCATCATTAGAGCTCAAGCTCTTGATAAATGCAATTATCTCTGCTCCTACAAGTTGTGTTCTAAGAAAAAATATATAAATTGATCCAAGTTATTTCCAAATTTCAATTAAGAGCCTCAAGCTTTGTTGGCTTCTCTGAATCTCTTTCATTGCAGTCTTTTTATAACAATTCACTGTGGCATGTCCATGTAATTTRAGATTTCCTTCACAGTGATGCACCAATGAACACAAATTGTTAATTATGCAGTTTGATAAACAAATATGGTCTTCAGCATTTCTTTAAAAGTGCTGAGATGCCATGTTACTTTCCACAATGCCAGGAAATAATTCTGCTGATCAGCGTAGACTATTGCTAAGTCTCTGAAATWACTTTTTGCATAATCTTTCTAGAGATAATTGTAGGAGTAAGTTTCAGGGATCTGTTCAAACACAGATCCATGCAAAGATTTCACATCGACAAAGAAAAGCAGGAAACTGGCCAAATGCTGCCTTTTTTTTTTTGAAAGAATTTAGTCCCTATTCAGAAAAAAAAAATCTTTCATATTTTATTGTCTACATTTTCACTATTTTCAAGGCACTATTCCACTTAGAAGTGGATATGTCATGATCAGAAGGACAGGTTGGCCTGGTATTATGTTCTGTTTGTGGTACTRAGGTATTGGCAGCTATGGTTACCACAATAGAAATGGAATATAAATTCTCTTTATCCTACAAGATCTTGCAGCCAGCTTCAATATGTAATAAAATGACCGGGAAAGAAATACACAGACATAAAGGGTGAAATAAGCCTGAATAAATTAGCCCCTGATTTGATCTAGAAAAAGATATGTTTATCTCATGTTTTGTTGTACATAATGTTTTATTTACAGCTCATAGCTGAAAAAAGCCCCAAGAGCAAACCAAACTAACCCRACACCTAGTAGGTAGTGATGGTTGAGAGATAAAGGAAAATGCCACCACTAAAGACTGTTTCAACTATACAAATTTGGTTGGCTTCAGGTTCTGAAAGGCAAARGTATTCCCCAGAGAAGCTCAACAAGGGGTCTTCAATACAAATCCTGGCAACTTTTTCTTGTTGTAGCAGAATAAAAGGATGGGAACACCCTCTAATAATAAATATTCTCTTTATGAAATAAGGGGTTGCWGAACTGAGCAGATTAAACAGGCAAAGGCATGTTGCAGTAGTTTCAGATTTCTCAGAAGCAGGAAAGCAGGACCATGCGGGGTTAAATCAAAAATTGAATGCAAAGACTAGGGTCACATTTATGTATTCATGTGACTGGCTCTTTTAATCAAATACAGCTTTTGATTAGCCTGTCACATCATTCTGATCATGCTGACTATGACGTGGCATTTTTGCCTCTTCTGGTACGTTATTCTTCCACAAGAAACTATATTGATCTTTTGGTTTTCACTAAGTGATCTAGAATAATGAGGCAATTTTTCTAAAAAGAAGCATTTTAAACATCCAGAATGTGAAGGAAACAAAACTAAACCAACAACCAAACAATGAACAAAAAAAACCCCAAAAAAATAGCCACCACCCCTGACAGTCAAATACTATTCAAATCATCAAAATTGCAGAYAGTTCACAAAATTTAAATGTTCAAAATTCGCCATTGAACAGTGGAAAAAATATTTTTGTACTGTATGTTTTAGGAAAGCTGGGAAATTTTAAGAAAGAGCATATTGGAGGGGAAGTTAAAAAACACTCTCTGGCTGTGTCTCTAACWTCTCCAAACCCAGGGGTAAAATAATATTTTGCCAATTTCAAGGATTATAAATATGTTCTGGCTCAGTTGTTAATGGCATMAGTAAACTAGATTTTGGSYTTGAATTTTGCATCTTGCAYCTTGCATTTTGTATCTTGATTTACCTCATGGAAATATCTTAAAACTGTAAATGCTATATCAACCTATTCATTACTGTACATCTTGAGGTTTCCATCCTGAGGTTAATTTTAAGGGCAAATTTTATATTTTCTTGTTTAAAGTCCAATCAGAATTAAAAATGGAATTGGATTGAATGGAGAATAGCATAGAATGCAGCTGTTCTGCTTGAAAAGCTCTGAAATGGATGTTTATATATCTAAATTATATCAGGTCTTTCTCACTTTTCTTGACTTTTCCAATGTTCACAAAGACTCACACACTGCAAAGGGACAGGAAATTAGGTTCAGTTAAACATATACTGATAAAGAGTTTAATGCTTTAATGCTGGTGCTGTTTGAAAAATATCACCTTGCTCTTCTGAAGAKAGGCATTTTGAGAGGTCAAAAAGTTGTATCAGCTTTCATTGCAGTTTGTCAGTGCATGTCATTGTTGTGAGATATGTGTTTTACCATCAATGTCTATTTCCAAACTTTAAGGGYACAACAATAAAAAAATAGTCTTTCAGTTTAAAGCTCAACACACAAAGCAGTATTTCTGAGCTTCATAGAATGCATTTGTAAAATGTGAAAACTTCTGCCTTGGAACAACTCAGATGTTCTGTCAGCTGCAGCTTTTTTAGTCTAAATGGCAGCCACACTTGCAAACTAACAACACTTTTTAATCGGGGATGCATTAATATATAATRAACTTTTTTGCTTAGCTTTTTTCATGTTTACAGGTTGTAGAGGTTGTCAATGYCAACATGCAGCAATATGTGATCACCTGACTTTACTTTGAAAGATAGAATGAACCTGTACGTAAGGTCAAGATTTATAGCTAAGACAGTGGAACAGGTTCTAAAACTGTGCCATTAGAAGGAATTCAACACAAGATACAACTTTTTTCCTTAGTGTCTTGACAGAATATGTATCAAATATGCCTTTATTTTCTTGAGGCTAAAGCCTCTGAGTTTTGTAGAACAACTTGTATGGGCAGTAACCACTCCAGTCTGTTGGGAATGAGTTCCCATCTGTGAGATGTTCAGTGTTTGAAATGTGTCAATACAGTTCTGGCTGTGCATGAAATCAATGTCCGCCTTTTCCTTTTTCCTAGCCTGCTTTAGCAAGGTGTTGATTAAACTATGATGAGAACTGCTGCTGCAATTAACACTAAATAAGATTTGTTAATTGGCTTCTTTTGAAGCAAACTAGGGTTTTTCTTGTGCTACCCTCTGTGTTTCTTGTGAATTGATCTGTGGAGTAAGGGTATTGAAAATTGACTGTGGAGGTAGTGACATTTCAAAATTAAATCTAATTATGACAATTACAGCTGGCACTAAAATGTAAATAAATGAAAAATATAAAGAAAAATTGAATAAAATTAAAATTTAAATAAATGAAAATTAAAAAATGTAAAAAACCTAAGCCAATGATTAGCCAAAACATCATTTGCATAACATGTTTACTTTTTATTATTTAGAATTATTAAAATTAGCATATGGCTTAAAGAAAAACTGGCAATCAAACAAGGGAAAAACAAAAAAAAAACCAAAAACCAGTTGTTCTTGTGGGCCCACATCTCAAGCTTGTCCAGATTTCTCTGAAGCTCTCAATGGCATCCCTTCCTTCTGTTGTGTCAACTGCACCACTCAGCTCCTTGTTATCTGCAACCTTACTGAGGAGGCACTTGACCTCTCTATGTCATTGATAAAGATACTCAAGAACAGAGTCCCAAGACAAAGCTCTGARGGACACCACGTTTTATCAGTCTCCACCTGGACAGAGTCACTGACCAGCACTCTTTGGCTGCATCCAGCCAGCCAATTCCTTCTTGAACAGCTCACCCGCACTTCCAATCCATGTCTCTCCAATTTGGAGATAAGGATGCAATGTGGGACCGTGTTGAAGGCCTTACAGAAATGGAGTTAGGTGACATCAGTCAGTCATGCTTTGGCAACTGGTGCAGTCACTCCATCATGGAARGCCAYCAGATTGGTCAGAAACAACTTGCTCTCATCAGAGCTGTGCTGTCTGCCTCAGAATACCTCCTTGTCTTTTATGTGTCTTAGCATATCTTCTAGGAGGATCTGCTCCATGATCTTCCCAGGCAGAGGTGACACATACCTCTCTGTAGTTCCTAAGGTTGTTCTCGAGGAAGGAAGCAAGACCAAGGAGATGCCAGAGCTAAACTTGACAAGGGATGCAAAGAATTACAAGGGCTTCTGTAGGTACGTCAGCCAGAAGAGGAAGGTCAGAGAAAACAGACCTCTCTGACGTATTTGCCAAGCCATTCTCCATGCTATGAAAGGCATTCAGGTGAAGTTCCCAATAACCAGATGATTAACATTATGCCATCTATAAAAGGGAAGAAAGGAGAATCCTAGGAACTAAYAACCCGTCAGACTCACCTCTGTGCCTAGGAAGGAACAGAAATTCCTAGAAGCTGTGCTAAGATGCATGGAGGACAGGGAGRTGATTTGAGACAGCCAGCATGGCTTCATCAGGGGCAGGGTCTGTCACACCAACCCAATACCCTTCTACAACAGACTATTTCAAGTGGACAAGTGATGGGCAAAGATGTCATTTRTCTAGACTTCTGTAAAACCTTTGACATGGTTCTTCACAGCATGCTTTTCTCAAAATTGGAGAAATAATGATTTAATGGGTGGATTGTCTAGTGGGTTAGGAAATGGTTGGACAATCACATCCARAGGATAGTGGTCAATGGCTYATTGACAAGTGTGGATATAWTTGACAAGTGTTGWCCCTCAGGAGTCYCACAGGACCAGTATTATTTAATATCTTCATTAATKACATTGATATTCTGTGATTCTATATTTATGAAGGTGGTCAGCTAATATAGTGGAGTTTCATATTTAGATTGCATTTCGACATTTTAGTCTTTTTTCTTCTGTGTTTATATCATCCATATTATTCATACATAGGAGGATGTATTTGTGAAGCAATCAGTCAATTGGATTGGATTAACTGAGTCCTCAAAGAGATGACACTCAACAGCAGAGAAAGTTTTTCTATGCCATGATGAGGATTGGACAAGATACTTTTGGGGTCCCTTATAACCTCAACTATTCTTGGAATCATARGAAGATAATTCAGCTACAGGTAAGGAATGCATCAAAACTGCACCAAAATCCAATAATAATAACAAAACTCTAAGAACTTAAACATTGCTAGAGACTACATTTTGAACTCCTTAATACATTGCTAGGGATTTTACATTTGAACTCCTTTAGATCCAGCTAAGAATTTTTCAGATAAAATGACTTATGACGGTTTTGTCATCTCAGTTAATAGAACCCACACTTTTAAAATAAAGGATCTGATTCCCTATGTAAAATTTGACTGTAATGATGGGAAATAACTTCAGATTAAATAAACAGTCCTATAGTGAACTTTGGAGTCTGATTATTATACACAAAAGGTCAGAAAATATGTAAATATTTAATTACTATTACAGGGAAATAGTAGCTAAGGGGCTAATGTCCTTTCAGAAATTTCAGCCTCATTTTTTACACCTTTCTTGATGATTAATGCCTTAACTATTGAGAGGTTTGGATATTTCAAATTTAATTATACTTATTTCCAGTACTACTACAAGAAATAACTATTAGGAAAATATTACTTTGGAAGATTGCACAAAAAATGTTTCTTGGTCTCAAAGTTTCCGAGTTGTTACATAAAATGGCTAATTCTTAGTCTTGTCTTAACGGGCAATCTAATACCAAAAGGAAGAGGTAGGAATGATAACGTGCCACTTATCGTGATACTTGAAAGGTATCTAGTATTAGTAGTATAGGTAATAGTATGCTCCAATTATCAAAATTCAATAGAATTTTTCTTCACAATTTTCATATGAAAAAAGCACAACATCTTTTCTCTCTTATTTTACAATCCATGCATGTAATGAGCTATCTTTGTTTCTAAAACTGGAAATCACTACAGTAACTCATGTAAGTATTATAWGGAGAATTCCATTCTTTCACAATTTCTTTCTTACATGTACTTGTTTTGTAATTTTCCCAGTGTTTTTACTTGGATTGCTGTGCTGCATTTGAGATTCCTGTCCTGTGATCTGCACATACTTCGTGCACACAATTCTWTGCCTCCAAAAAACTCAGTGTGAAATATCTCTGCACAGCTTTTTGTGATGATTTAGATGAAATTGGTAAGTTTGTGAAAGCAGGATATATTGGGGCTGGTGTTAACATTACAAGAGATATATTGGCAAAGATATAGGAGAGAGGAATAGAAGTGTGTTTACATAACAATCTGGCAACAAAGGTTAAGATYTCTACTTTGATCAGTGTAAAATCATAACATGCAGCCACCTTATTTTTGAAAGTGGGACTGTAATCTGTGGGATTCAGAAATAATAGACTTTTTTGTTGTTCARTTAATTATTAAGGACTTTCAGTTTTCCTAATAAGATAAATCTTTTCTAAATGTTRAGAAAACAGAAAGTGGTCTCTTAAGATATAGAAGACAATAGTTGGTGAAATGGATCCCACACATATTTCCACTAAATATATTTGAAGGACTAATATGGAAAAATAGGAATATGAAGTACAGARAACTTAATCAGTATTTATTCTTACTAAAGAAAAAAAAAACAACCAATCTTTTTGAGAAAAAATATTGGATAGTATAATTGAAGTTGCTTAAAATAAGAGATTTGATAAACTAATAAATTGAAATCTGTTATAGACTGAACCTAGGCTCTTTCCCTTGAAGACATATAATTGAGATTGTGAAGATTTAGTCAGGATATATTAGTACATGCTCCTGATGTCTGTTTTAGAGCTTACATTTTATATGAAAACAAAAGAGCTCATAATTTTTACTTTTAATATGTCTTATTGCAAACCTAAAAGGGAGAAGAAAATAAAATCCAATAACAGCATAGAAATTACCATAGACAACAGAAAAAAGCCCAGTCTTTACAGAACTGCCTTCAATTCATGCTAAAAGAGAATCACACTGTAATCCTCAAATAAGGAATAGGGTCAAAAACTGTTAAAAATTCAAACTAGATATTCTGTAATCAAAGTATTCTACATTTAAAKAATCTAAAATATGAAGTAAAGGTCAGCAAAAGAGTAGCTTGTTATGAAATGAGGCAACTTGGATTAGGTTTCTCTAATCTAAAGATCATTCAGGGAAGTGACTTYTTAAAATTAGTTTTCAGATGGAATTATTTCCTTTATTGATTTTTTTCAGATGGATTGAAACTAAACAAACAAGAGAGATTCCTCAGTTTACCAGTGATTTTCAGATCTAGGTTCAGGTAGCTGCTAATCTTATGTAGGGAGGTAATTATATTTTAAAGTTTCCTATGGTGGGAGGGGAGAGGGCCTGAGGGGGTGGGAAATATGAGAGACCTTCAAATTCTGCTCTGGCCATAAAAGCACCTGCTCCTTGGGCATGAGTGCCTTGCTCMCACGTTCCCTCTCCAACTCAGACCAAATGGCCCAGACCCAGCAACGTCTCCTTTCCCACCTTGAGTGATGTTGTTGGATGGACTTTACTTCAAGACTGTTGCTTTTGTTGGTACAGACTGAGCAGGAGAGASACAATGCCCTTTTAGTGATCCATGAAGTCATTTAGTCTAATGTCTCTGCGATTCTGGAACTGTTGCTGTCAGGGGACCACCGAGTAAGTTCAGATAGGGGAGTTTCCTATTCCTACCTCATTGTTCCTGGGAATAAACTGAGAGGACTAAGAAGAAAGAAATATTATTAGACAAAATTGAGATCATTTGAATTAAGTCTGGATTTTTTTTATCCTTTACCTTCCAACTTTCAAGCTAATAAAGATAAAAAAGAGAAATGTAAATTTATGTTATTGTGAGAAATACAGGGTAGGTGAAGAAAATGCAGAAGATAAATTGAAAGCTACATTTAATTTTCCCCAAATCTGATACTGTTATTTATTCTGTATCAGAGGTACAGAAAATAAAAATACATAACTTTAAAATTAACAACTGCCTTACCCTGTAAATTTCAGATATTATTATGGTTGACATATTTATCAAGGAAGTCAACTACTTCCTAAAGTTTTTTAAAAACATATTCATGAAATATGGTCTGTATTTTTTCCATATAAACTTCTTGATTTGCAAGTATATAGGATTTTTCTTATCCTCTGTGTTTTGTTACAGCAGTAGCTACCATGTGAGCGGGCYACCTATTCTCATTCAATGAAATCAGAAGAGATTTGATGGTGAATAGTAAAAGARTACAGAGTAAAATCTCATTGATTTAGATAGATGGTTTTAACAGCTGTATTATCAATTCAGAGTAATGTATGCTACTGTCAGTGATTAGGAAAMTAAGCAGTCTTCTTACTTCAGTGAAACTGTGCTTTTTGCTTTCATCCCTGATGCAATTTTTGCCTATTATGTTTAGGGAAATTATCCACGGAGTTGTATGTTAGATATAAAAAAGATCCATAACAATTACAGGACGAAACAGGAGCAGCACAGAATACATCAGCCATTAATTTGAGCAACTTTATATATATGTAAACAAATAAAAACATCATTCTGTATAATTCTAGTAGGCAGATCTTTTTCCAAATTTTCACTGTAGAACAATACATTGCAAGTACGTTGTATTAGCAGAAGAAAATGACTGAACAGTGCAGTTTTATTTTTATTTTATTTTATTTATTTTATTTGAGATTTCTGAGTTCTGAAGTGATACCCTATGGGATTATTTAAAAGAAGCAGTATTTTTGTTTTAAAAGAAACAAACCCAAAAAGTTCTTATATTAACATGAAAGACATCTTGGTATTAACATGAAAGACATCTAGAGCTCTGCTTTAAATAGATTAGTGGCAATTTCCATTTTTTGTTATTAGATAATTATTTCATGCATTTTATAAAGTTTAGGTTGTATTTTTTAAAAGGTGGGCCTTTGAATTAAGGAATGGAGTTGTTCCATCGAGGAAACAAATAATGGCAWTTGTTAACACCGGTGCTAATCACTKACCCTTAAATCTTTCCTTGAGATCATTGGATTATCTGACTCTGATTCCTTTAGTGAGTCTTCACTAATAGTGAGTTATAATGATTTATGCAATGCTGTAGAGCGAGTGTAAGATCAAATACTCCAGCTGTGTATATATTAGAGAGACAACCACACTGTACTGTATCATTWATCTGCTTTGTTCAGTATTCTGTGTCAGACTAATCCCTCAAAGGAAGTTAAGAAATGTTTCCACAATGTGAGAATTCTGTCTAATCTGTCCAAACAGAGAAGCACTTTTTTKGGGTTATCCTGAAGTCTGAGAGATTCAGGCTGAATAATCTCTATGTAAGAATAATAATTGTCACWGCAAATGCCAATGCTTTCTACACTTTTAAAAAACAACTTTATTTTTTTCTATATTCAGTGAAATATTAAACCAAGAATTTTCACAATGCTATTATAATTTTTAAAAGATGCTGCTGTCTTCCTGTTCACAACTGTGATGCAATTGTATTTTTGTTGTTGTTGTTGTTTCAGTGTTCTCTACACCTCCTTTTGCTGATTTTTTGACCATTATGGTATTASTTTTATTTTTAGGTGCAGCTGTTATTATTCCTGAGATTAAACATGATGGAATCCTCAAAGAAGAAAGATTTCAAAGCYTGTTTATAYAYRTTGACAAGAAGGAACTGTAGCAACAAGGAAGCAGAATTTTTAAGATCAACTACATGTACTTAAAACTCTTGTAATATTTATATCTCTCAAGCATTCTCTCCAATGCTTGAAAGCCATCTCTCTTTTCTGTCCCAGAAAAAGAASAGCATTTCATTTGTAATMCAAAGAAAATAAGGGATGAAGAGAAGATTTCTTCAACTTTTTAAATTTATGGSTTTTGGGAATCCACTGAAACAATTCCCTTGAATGTCACCAAAGTGCCCTATGATCTAGTGTACATCTGACATACTATTCAGCATCTGCATTAGACTGCCAGAAGTCCCATTTGGCAGAGCCATTMTGTATAGTCCCATTCCCTACACATAGCTGCCTTTGCAATATATAAAGAATATTGTTTAAAAATACTTAAAGGCAACATAAACCATATCTACAGAGWGCCTCACAAGTCTGCACTGAAAACTTTATTTTAAAATACATGTTAATATGTTGAAATCAGCTTCATCATTTTTATGATTTCATTCATTAGCTAGTGTTCATTAACCACTGAGAAAAATGTTGCAAGGTAATTGTTGKAAAGTAATTGTTTTTTGAAGCTTTATTATACTAATTGTTTCTTGAARCTTTGTTATACTATGAAGTACTTTGTTACAGTCTGTGAAAGCTCGCTGTGCTTAGACAGACTTGTCATTAGAAGAGCAACAAAGAGAGCATTAACATAGAAACTCTGAGAAAGACTGAGTTAGAATATGGTTTAGGGTTTTTTGCTGGTACATAGGCTAAATTATTGACGTTACTCCATCATATTTTGTCCACACAATTTCTGCATGTGTAGATAAAAAAATCGTTATGGGAATGAATATGATTCCGCTTTACAAAATATCACATAGAATTTATGATATGAAAAAGAAATAAGGGAAATCTGGAATMATGATGAAGAAGTGCACAGCTGTCAGGTATAACTGAGAAGCTGGATGAGACACCATCTTCTGGGAGGCAGAATTGCTCACTTAATGAAGGGACTTAAATTTRCTGTAAAATAGTTAATTCAGTTCAAATGCCTGCTAATCAGAAACTAGATAAGTCATCAATAACTTGTCTATGGCTGAAAAAAAAATATATGCAATATCATAATTTTTATGGCCCCATATTGTGACTGAAACAAAGCAGAAACTGAAATTAGATGGGAGACTGGTGTAGAGAATTTATGTTTTAAATACTTTCCTTTAGTGTGGAAGATTCATCACTGGTTTACCATTTAAATTAATATCAGCTGAGTCTGAAATATGTCTTTTTACGATGTTCAAAGACAATATCACTGACTTATTTCGAATGAGGAATTAGATCTTGGAATTGTAACTACTATTTTGCAAAATTCAATTAGTTTCTACACTGAAATCTTGTTTAAACAGGGGCATGAGTGAGTTTGAGGTCCCAACTGTGAACAAGAACAAAAGGGAGGCTCATAGCTTAGTCACAAGTCAAGAGTCCTTAAGATACCTTATTTTTCCCTCTTCTCTAATGAAGTGCTTATTCAGAAAATTCAGAAAGTCCGTATGCTTTCCTTCTGCTAAGATAAAAATAACTGTATCAAGAGGCCTGTATAATTCTTCCAATTAAAAAAAAATAAAACAATCAAAACAGTGGTACTATGCATAGTTTTCATCAGTGAAACTCTGGTTACTSACCATCTAACCAAGAGTCATAGAAAAATGGAAAATGCCAAATCCTCTGTGAATGGTGTAGTGCTTCATTTAATAGTCAGACTACAGTCTGCATTAAACCAGAATTAGATTAGAACTCTGTCATCCTGAAATGGTGAATTCAGCTGCTGGGTGGTGTTGAAAGACCAGCAGAGAATATGACTGGATATTTTTAAGATGCCTTCAAAGTAAGAAAATCCAAATGAAGTCCTTCTTTCATATTTAAGTACATTAATAAAAGTACCTGAGGGAATCAGACAAAAACTGAAAACAAGAGGTACTTTTCAGGAAAGCTGAGGAAAGCTGGTATTGTTCTAAATATCAGTTAAAATTATTCTACATATCAGCCAAAGGCTTTGATTCCAGCAGGTATCTAGCTGTCTAATAGTGAAAATTAAATCATACCTGAATTATACCAAAGCCAAATGGGTTTCCTTCAGCCATATGCAAAAGATAAGATTTGAAAGTTTGTTACTTTCTTACTCACAGAAAAGTACAAATGTAGCTTTTCCTTTAAACTACCCTCAGTCTAACATCAGTATTATTAATASGTTCATGTTTAATGTATTAGTATGTACAAGCTTTGTGTAATTTTTTTTCCTTGTTAACTTTTCTTTTAGGGATAATCTGCTGATCTCTAATAGATGTCAAGATATTTTGTTCCCTTTTCTGAAATCCTAGTGTAATTCCAAAGAGATGATGAATCTTTTTGGAAATACTATTTCCTGACTTCGTACCATGTAAGTTGAGCTTGTAACTCGAGCTTGTACCTCCCTAGTAATTGAGGTTCCTCCCTAGTGAAAGAAAGAGATTGCAGAACAACCAAGTAGGATTAATGTTGCTACTGCATGTKAGGAGGCTTCAGGATTGCTCCTGAGATAGACACCATCCCACAACATCAGCATGGGGCTACTCCAATAGAATAAAATCGGTATTAGAAAACAAGTCAGTGGAAAGGCAGCTGTATAGTTGACCATGGGTGTCCCTGCACAGATGTTCTTTAAGGTCCCTTCCAACCAAATATGATTCTGTGAAGGAGTTTGTTTCTGGTTTGTTAGTTTTGGGGGKTTTTTTGGGTGGGGTGGGGAGGAGGGAGAGCATTTTTAACATGGTTTCCTACTTTAGACAGGAGGCCAAATAGTAGGAGAAAATGTCATTTAAATGATGCATAGAAGTTTATAGCTTCTGTTGATTACATTGTTACAAAAGAGATTTCACTGACAAAGTTCAAACAAGGCATTAATCCAAACTTCTCTTAGTAATAATCATGAATAATTCCGTATCAGTGTGGTACTAAAATGCACTACAATGTATAAATGAAGATGCACACAATATTACTTCAAAAGGATCAATTAAAGCAATTATACAATCACTTCATTGTAACTTCCCTGCTGGTCAGTTGATAATGTAATTAATGTTTTCAATATTTTGTTTATGCTGAGGAAATTAAAGTGTTTGGAATATAAGGCTGATYATAATGTCCACATAAAGATGCATATTAATACATCTACTTGCATACAATTTATTTTAACTATTTGCTGTAGCACTAATAATTGTTTCATGTAGCAGAGCCTGAGAATCTCTCAGAGATGGATATTGACCATATTTTTCAACAAAATACATGCTTCTTAAGTGCCAGAAAAACATAATACATTTGACCTTAGTTTTTAGCAAACATGATATAATATCTATTCAGTCTTAAAAAAATTGGTATGCAAAGTTACCCATTTATATCAAATAAAACAAAGAGTTCCATTTCAAAACAAATGAAATTTATATTCTAAAATCTGTCATTTTGGACACTGTTCTAAAGAATTATTTTCCTTTGAAATGACATAAAAAGAACACTCTAATKTTAATAKRAAAAAMMAGTTTTTCCTATTTCTTCCTATATTAMAAAAWTGAAAATAAAATAATTTTTAGCAATTATATTTAGGAAAATAGAAGTAATACAAACTTCTAAATTACTAAAAATTTAAATTGGGCACTCCAATTGGTTCATAAAATTAATTTGGCTGGACAAGAAAAGTAGCTTGAGATGTCCCACCTAAAAATGRATTAACAAAAACTGTTAATACAGGAAGTATTCCAAAAGTTTCTGTATATCCTGAGCTTCCCACAATGTTTTTTAACAAGTGTCTGAAGGCTTCTTCATCTGGGTTGTGACTTTTGTTAGACCTATGAGAAATAATTCAAAGAGAAAATAATATAAAGGCATAGTATCTAAAAAAACTGGACAATTTTCCATTATGATTGCCATATTAGAGGGCTGGGCAATCAGCAAGCCCTCTGCAAGATGTTTACTGTGTGCCAATAGCAAAGCATAACAAAGACAGGTGCCATATTCTGCACCTAGGACAGGGCAACCCTAGATGTGCAGACAGACTTGGGAATGAGATGCTGCAAAGCAGTGCCATGGAAAGGGACCTGAGGGTACTGGTTGATGGCAAGTTGAACATGAGTCAGCAGTGCTCTGGCAGCCAGGAGGGCCAAGCCTGTCCTGGGGGGCATCAGGCACAGCATGAACAGCTGGGCAAGGGAGGGGATTGTCCTGCTCTGCTCTGCACTGGGCCAGCCTCACCTCCAGTGCTGGGGGCAGTTCTGGGCGGCGCAGCGTAAAAAAATATATTGAACTATTGGAGAGCATCCAAAGGAGGGCAACAAAGATGGTGAAGAGCCTTGAGAGGAAGCCATGTGAGGAGTGGCTGAGGTCACTTGGTCTGTTCAGTCTGGAGGAGACTGAGACCTCACTGCAGTTACAACTTCCTCATCAGGGGAAGAGAGGGGCAGGCACTCTCTCTTCTCTCTGGTGATAAGTGATGTGACATGAGTGAATGGCCCAAATTGTGTCAGGGGAAATTTAGGTTAGATATTAAGAAAAGGCCTTCACCCAGTTGCCTCTGCAATGGAACAGGCTCCTCAGGGAATTGGACACAATACAAAGACACACAGAGTTCAAGGAGTGTTTGAACATTGCTTTCAGGGGCATACTGTTATTCTTGAGGTTGTCCTGTGAAGGGTCAGAAGTTGGACTTCAATCATACTTATGGGTTCTTTCTAACTTGGGATATGCCATGGCTCTATTTCAAATTTAAAAAAAAAACCCAAAACGTCTGCAGCAGAGACCTGAAAGGTAAAAACTATTTATCAAATAATTTTGAAATATTAATAAAACTCCCCATTTCTTAATTCCACTATATGAAAGATGTAAGTGTTCTGCCAACAGGACAAAGCAGGGGACATACTCCTTCTTATTGTTTTCCTGTTTGTTTCTAGTAATGGAAATAGGATATGCATGACCTGAAATTGAAGCAGTGTAACTTTCTATTTGTAAATCAGGGGATAATTTTACACATTGTGGGTAGAAAGCTACACAACGTAAGTCATCATGAGATTAAATTTCAAGGAAATTCTGTTGTGGAACAGGTTGATACTCCTTTGACACTTATTACTTTTAAGCATTTTGGATTTGGATATAAGAATTACAGTTCTTATAATCTGGCAGCTAAAATTCACAGGTATTATTCAGAGAAATAGCAACAACTTTCTATAAGATGTCTCTGGAGTGAAACAGCTTCACCTAAAGAACCTCAATATGTTTCATTAGATGCAAATATTTTGTAAGTAATAGACTCAAAAGATGTGCATATTTTAATTTGATGGCTGTTTTCTGTGGTCTCCTTTAGCCTTGCTTAATTTCCTCTAAGAAAGAAGAGATTTACCCAAGATCACAKTTTCTCCTAAATAGAAGAAAGGGATTAAAAAAACCCCAGTTTTATTCAATTAKTTAAAATTCAAAACCAAAATTCTGTGCCTGGGAAAGTGGGACCTCTACCAGAAGAGGAGCTGGGGACCAGCTTTCTGGGAAAGGCCCTGGGGTGGTGGTGGGCAGCTTGCTGGACACGAGCCCATGTTTGAGTTAGAAGCAAGGGTGGCCAACAGCTCCCAGGGTGTACTGAGAGTTGCACTTCCCAGTAAGGAAGCTGAGCTGGGTCAGCCTGGAGAAGTGATGGCTTTGGGGACCTAAGTCTTCACCAGCCTCTTTGAAGGGTCATCAAAGAGATGGATGTAAGCTCCTCACAGTGGTGCAGGATGAGAGACTACATGTCAACAGGTTCAAGCTGAAACAAGAGTAGTCCAGGCTGAGTATAATGGAAAAAACTCCTTCTCACCATAAGCATAATCAGGCATAAGAGCAGATTGCCTTCACAGATTGYAAAAACTCCAAAAGTCAGATATTTTTTAAATTTAAAATGTGTATTTGACTCTGTAGACAATAAGATCTGTGTCAATTATTTTTCCTTATAGTATAACAGCTTATAGAATCAAAGAAAATTAAAGTCTTGAAAGTCCAGTATATACCAACTCTGTTAAATTTCTGAAGAGAAATTTCAATTGSAACAAAAATTTAACTCCATCCACTAAAAGATTAATTTGTCCTTGTAGCCACTCTCAGATTGTTTTTTAGTGTCATGGATTAGTCTTAACAAATTAAATTAAGGTTTGTACAAACAATAGCATTAGTTCAAAGGTGCTAGATTTTATTTTATTTGTACCCTGCCAACGTACTTTGTGAGACAATGGAGTACAGCTTTGCAGTAGCACTTGAAAATATTTACTCACCTAAAGATTTGTATCTTAGATCCAAAATGTTTAAAAGATTGTAATAAGTGTCAAAGGARTATCAATCTGTTCCAAAACAGAATTTCCTTTATTCTATTCAGTTTATTCTCATGAAAACTTATGTTGTGCAGCTTTCTACCCATAATGTGTAAAATTATCCACTGATTTCCAAATCTAAATTGTGAAGTCTTATTTCATATTCAAATGTTGACTGTGTGTCTGGATTTCAGCTGTAAGTGTAAAAGCATAATTATATTCTGAACTTTATGCTTTTTTTAATTATTATTATTTTATTGRGTGATGCATTACATCTTTTACAGCTCTGATCTTTCTGAGGTCCTTGCAACTAATGCTTTGCCTTACAGGCAGATGTTTAAACATTAAGAATGGTTTTAAAATAATGAATTAGGGAGACTGACTGGTGTATTTTTACCATCTAATTTAGGCATCACTAAGTCTCTTCTCATTCGTTGTGTCAATATCAGCACATGAAGACCAGTGAACTTCTGGCAGTCATCCTGGACTCTGAAATGAACAGATGCTGGCACCTGAGGTAGATGTTAACACTTCTTTGATGTGGGGTACTTCTTCCTTTATCCTATGGCAAATCATTCTAGTTGTGCTAATTTACATTAAAATACCACACAAATAGTTCAGCACATAAAATAAATGTCCAGTGCAAAATGGCAACAGACAAATATTTGGACCTTAAAGAACTATCCCTGAAGGGAAAATAATCCATTTGATCCATTAATAATGAGAACTTACTCTTTGATCCTTTCTGTTCTTGTTACATCAGAGAAAACCATGAAATAAAACATCTTGTGATATGTGTCAGGTGTTGCCAAAACAGCAAGCAAAGCACTTGGAATCTTTAAAACAAAAATGTTAGGCAAGATTTAAAATAGATTCAGTATCAAAACTCCAAAGCCCAAAACAATGCTTCTCAGTGCCTTCTCTCTCCCACGTTTTAGGTCACATAAATTAAATGCTCATGGAAGATAAAAATANCACTTTCATATTCATATTAAAAATAGATTTTATTTATTAGGAGAGGAAAATAATTCAGGATTCACCAAGCAGTATGATATTTTCTGAGCTGTAGCCAACTTGACGACTGTGTGGCAGAATCGATAAAAACTTTTCATAAACATTTCTTGAGTAGCAAGTGAAGACTTCASATCTATTGGCATGTTTTGGTTTTTCTTAAGACTGACCAGACACACACATCTGTCCTTTGAACTAGGAAAACCTGAATATTGATCTTGCATCCATATGTCATCAGGACATTGAGCCAATACAGGTAAAGTGCAGGTCCAAGATCAGCACCAAAGAAGGGCGGCTAAGGGAACAGAGCTGTAATTACAGAAGGGTTTGTGAGGCAGATTGTTTGGATATAGCTAAGGAATAACATCATTGCTTAACCAGAAATTTTACCATAATGGTGTTCATATTAAAATTTGATATGAACTGTCAAAATCGCAACTTTATTTACATTTCTTTTAAGATGTTGGTTGCTTCAAAAGAATCATTATTTTTGTGCAAATGTGAAAAAAAAAATATCAAACTACTGCAGTTTTTTTCATGGATGAAAAGCCTTGTCATTGACCCTTTTTGCTCATATTATACCATTTCTTTCCATAAAGATATATACAAAAATTATTTTTATTAAATCTATGCGGTTCTAGTGATATATATAGACAAACCTATTGTTACATGGAACTTTTTTAATGTACACTTTATTGGTCTTAAAATACCCTAGGATGKGGCTGTATGACTGGTTACAATGGAACATATCTTAGTGAGTAAAGCTTCCTGAAAAAATTTGGAATAAGGAACTATGTGATTGAGTCATCATTATAAGGGCAAAATGGGGCTTTATCACTGTATTAGATTATATTGATCTGCCCTTTGTCRTGTATCTACATGCAGACAAATGTATAAGAAAGACTGATATCAAAGAGAACAGAATAGATTAAAAAATTAGTTAATTCCATAACAATTTTACAACTGTAAATTAAATTTCCTCCGTCAACATGACAAAATAATGGGTGTGCTTACATGGTCTGTTTTGTTCTACTGACTCAGTTTTCCATGTCATTGACCCYCAGCCAAGGAGTTGCAATAAATGGCTGTAGAAAAGGAGGAAGAGATTGGTAGCACCTTTAGACATCATCACAGTTCTGAACAAAATACCATAATCTTTCCCCATTAAAAAAACCAGGATCAAAACTGGTTTCTGTTGGATTATAAAAGAGGTCACTGTACTTCATGCGAGAAACATGCAAGTTTATGAACTGTCATCTCTTTTCCAGAGAATGTTACCAAGATCTGTTGCTTCTATTTCATTAAAGCTACAGTTTTGAAATGCCCAGTGGGTGCAAGATTAGTGTAACACAATTTCTCTCTGCAACACCAATGTGCCTGTTTTCATGCTCCAATTGTCTGTCAGATTTCCCTTAAGACTGGTRGAAAAATGTCTGTCAAAACTTGGACATTCCTCAAAGCAAATGACTCATAGAAAAAATTGAATAGTAATCAAAAGAATAGGTAGTGTGAATAACAACACAGAAGAAGGAAAGCAAAATATGCATCTATCTTAAAAGAAAACTGTGGGCAGTTTAAAAATCACTGTAGGAGAATTAGCTCATCTGAAATTGCTAACTAACCCCAGAAAYCCTAYGAGATGCTTAAAAGCTRTAYATACTTCATTGGAAGTTTTCCAGCTAGGGATTTATAAATAATAATATCCATTCTTTTCTATATCTCTTTCAAGTAGTATCTAATAAAACTTYAATTTATTGTATGCAATCTGTAAACAAGCATCTGTGTGTTATCAAGGGGTAAATTAAGGACAAATAAGAGCTCAAGACTTAAGATGTATTATACATTAGAATGTAATTCAGCTAGAAATTTATTTATTTTTAGTAAGTTATCATTATACTTTGAACAAAGATCTGTATTTCTTACATTTAATGTTAAATACTACAGAAAGACAGAGACAGAAATTAGAGGACTGATGAACTATCAGTGGATGTAGRTGCCTGTCTCTTGCTGTAGAAATATGTGCCTTCAAGTGAATTTTTCTTTCTTATAGACATCAGTTTCCTGTAGTGGYCCAGGAACTTTTAGTTATCATTATCAAATGTGAGACTTACAAAGTTATTGAAGGCTCTAAGATGAACAGACTACAAGTCTGCCTCATGGCTGTAAGTCTTTATTTAACAGCTTCAAATGATCTCTAATCAACAGTTTTCAAATAATAGGTAGTCTCAGATTTGATGTTCCATTCTTCATTTAAATTTGTCATGGCTGAATCCTTTGACTTCTTGTTAGCAATGCTACGTCCTAACTGTAAAGATTAGGCTTTTTGAGGTTTTTTTTTTTTTTTGGTTTTGTTTTGTTTGTTTGCGTGTGTGTTTTTTCTGTTTGTTTTTAAAGAAATTTTTAATTAAATATTAAAATGAGCCAATTTTTGTAATATAACAACTGTTCAATAAAAACGATGCATTGTTTGGATAGAACTGCAATCAAAATGCTAAGTAGATATTTGGTAATATAGTGACCCATCTAGTTTGAATGAACAATTTTTTTGTCACAATTAAAAGTATACAATTTCTTTTAGTAYGRTGTTAAACTTAGGACTGAGGGARGATTCAGAAATTAGATTTTGGCAATAGCAGATTCTAAGAGCAAGACTTTAAGCTGAAAGCTTTTGAGCAAGGGTGCAACATTCTGCAGGGTTTAAACGATGATCTTAGATTTGGAGGAGTGTAGCAGTTTTTTGGGAGTGTGAGCAACATATTTTTTGRGCAATGAATTACTGTTAATGCAGTTTGCATTAGAGGCAGAAATGGGAAGACAACACATTAATCCCTAGTATACAGATGAGCAGTAATGCAAGCAAGGAAAGCAACTTCCTCTTTAGTCTCAATTAAATATAGGTTATTMCATCTGATGTCAACTGAGGATTAAAAAAAATGGGATTGTGAAATTTTTCAGACTGCATGGAATACTGCACTGATGTATTACTGCTTTTAGTGTATCTTCACCTCAATCATCCCAAAGTGTCCGACAGCCTCCTCTGAATTGGAGAAGTCTGTCTGACAGCTGAAGTCAGTTCTATGTTCCARGGCCATTAGTAGCCACTATTGAGTCCCTCAAGACAATCACACTTCACTAGACAGAATTTGGGCATTGGAATCCATGTTTCTAAAGATAAGTTGTCACAAAGGAAATACTGAGATGAAAGTTTCAGCTCAGTTGGTAAGATCAGAAACTGAACAAGAGGTTATTTYTATGGTACTTATTGTCAGTTATGCTGAAAACACAAACATATTAAGATGTTGATTTCTATGCATAAATTAATGCACTATGTTCAATTTCTAAACAAATTAATAAATGGATAGATTAAATGCTTCAACACGAATCAGCTGSTAGCTTTATAGGAAGGAAGAAAAGACATTCACAAGCGGTAAAGTCACTGTATTGATTTTTCAGAAGACTTGATGTCTATATTCCAAAGATGTTGTCCCACTTTTAGTCTTCCAAATCTGRATAGGAGTGTAGAGAGTGAAGTACTGACCAAAACACTTAGCTATTAATCAGCTTGTCTAAACCCACACTTTTAAAGAAAATCAGCCTGAACTGTTCTCTGATCTCCAGTCCAACTGCCACATTATGGCTCATGTCTGCAAGGCTAAATTTGCTTCTTACATTATAGCATGGTCTCATCACTGCTGAGTGTGAACAACTGCTGGCCTGTACTATCCTTTAAATCATTCCTGGGAACTGTTTGGAAGAGGACAAGTTTCTTGGGCTACAGAAATGTTAAGGAAAATGTTGAACATGAAAGACAAATCCCAATTTAGTTTAGAGCAAGAARACAGCTAATCTACACTCTTTGTTGAAATTACACATGTTAAAACAATTCAGATATATTTTCCTTCTGAATTGGGTTGTGGGCTTCAAAGCAAAATAAACAAAGGTGTAAAGTCTGCCTAAAATCTTCAATGAGATGCTTTCAACTATCTTGACTTCACCATTTTTCTGCTAGTCATCTAAATTGTCTGCTTATTCAGCACAGATCTATATGATGAATTATGTCAAATGGAGCAGCAATTCTGTCACAAGATAGCAGACACCAATTGCATATTATATGACACGTTTTATGGACATGTTTGGCAAGCTCTGGGAATTCATACTGGATGGATGCCGGAAGGGTACAGAAAACAGCTCCAGGAATCTATGGAATAAGTGTTCAAAACTGAAATACATGGCAACATGAAAGGTGACTCAAGAATCGAACCAGACCTGATTGCTTGAGGTGGCTGTTCTGTTCCTCCATAATTATGGGTTTTGTATTCCCACTGTTATCCTCACACTTCAAACTGCAGCCTTGAAGAGATTTGGAGTTCCTCTGTTCTCAGGCAGTGTCTGAATTGTATCACAAGGTTACATTTAGATGTGATTTACGCAAATAGGTTTTCAGGGAGTTGGTGAAGCATTCCTAATCTGCTCTCAGGGAAGATACACAGTGACTGCACRAGAAAACTAAAATTTATTCCTTTATCCTTGTAGCTGGTTCTTTTAGTATTTGAGAAAGAGCAACTGGATGATTTTATGTATACTGTTCCTGTTTTATGTTACCTGTTCTACTGAGAGTTATGAGTTCTTAAGCAATGTAAAACATGATATTCTTTACTAACGAGGTGCATTCAGGGAAAATAAATTAGAGGCCTGGCTTGGCAATTGCTAAGCAAATAATTTGCTGTTCATACTGGTCACTTAACTATCTGCCCAAATGGCTAGTCAAGACAAAATCTGTGTCTGGCTAGAATTAATGCTACTTGCTACTCTGAAGCCATTCTTCTCTTACACGTATGAGCCATGACTTATGATTTAAGATAGAAAAAACACTGACTATTCAATGATAGTGATGTACATGACATAGATCAAAAACACAGAAGTCTTTCTCCTATTACATTATTATTATATAGAAACTCCAATCAATTCTTAATAAAATACCTTCAAAAAGTGTGGCAACTATAACCATTAGCTACACACAGACACTGTAACAAGGTGTTTAAAACTTTTAAATTTTAATCCAGAAAAATTGCCAGAGACYACAAAGCTCTCTTCAATTTCATAAGTAAAAGTAATATAAAAACAATCAGAAAATGTCTTCAAATAAAACTCTAAAAAGCAGCTGGCAGTTCTGACTGTTGTACATGCACTCATCTCTTTTCTACCATCTATTTTTTTGGCTTTAGCCTTGATTTATTAAATCTCTTCTACTCCCACATATTTTGTGTCTGAACATACTGCTGCATTTACTTAATCTTCATCATCATAAATCTATTCTCAATCAACTTTAGACTATTAGCAAAACACCCTCAAGTTTAAAAGTAGGATGCATGCTGTCTGATATTTTTCTAGCATTCCAACGGAACAGAAGAACAGAGATAAATAGAGCTGGTAGCTTACATCCTCAGTTATTCTTTAGTTAACAAAAAGTAAGCAACTGTCTGATGAATGAAAAAAAGTCAAGAGCATTATTTGGCTACACTCAGATAAACTGTAAAGGTCTGAAATCATACTTCTAGCACTCTTCTTACTAGCATCTATAAAAATAGAAAGTGATTAAATGTTAAACATTATCTACTGTTCCTAACTAAGTCAATCTASCCCACAACAATTTTCTATCAGCGAAATATGTTTAAATATAAGAAAACCACAAATGAAATCTTAGAGGTGTTAATTCTATTTATTTGTACTACATAGGCACCTCTGGGTCCCAGTTTCAGATCTCAGCTGTAATACAGGGAGTTCTATATAATTAAATAAAGGCAAAAGTACCTGTCCTAGAGACCTTTTCACTGTAGTTTTCTGCCACCCCTGTGAGAAACCTCTTAAAAATCAAGAATAAATCTGTAGAGATTTTACTTTATCACAATAATTTAATCCACAACACATCGTGTGTTCATTACTGCTCCTAATCACATTTATTAATCTGCTAAAATCTTAGACATCTCTTAATGCTGAGAAGGAACCATCTGTGCACAAATGAAACCGGGATTGAATTACAGTCCAGCTTTGAAAATTACAGAGCCTGAAATCTTCATTTACAYGGAAACTCTCCAGGCATGTGGAGTCAGGAATCTCTTCACATTATTCTCATTGCAGGATCAGGATCTTATTAAAGGCATTATTAGATATAATTGATTCTTTTATTTCCTCTCCTGTCTACTTTAGCTGCTATTTCAAAAAATTGAGAATTCTCATTTTGGCAAACAGCTGGTAGGTCACTGTTGAGTGTAATAAACAGTCAAAGTTTTATTCTAGTGGAAGACAAAAATCTAAGTTTATTAATAGGAGCAGGAAATCGCTAAAATTGTTATTTAAATTTTCTCATTCTAAAAGTCTGTAAATCTTGAATTAAAAATAACACTTTTTTATAATACTGAATGTCTAAGGTATGGGTTTTTAAATTTTAACTTAACTGGTAGATTTCTGAATATAAACAAAATCTGAACCTATATCTGGAATTAAAAAATTCAAAGAAATCCACAAAAACTTCTAGAAAAAATTCTTTAAAYCCACCCCCCTTGAATTTTTTATAAAAATCTGGAACAACAGTTAAACCAATCTGACTATATAATTAAGCATTCTGGGCTAAAGTTGAATATATCTTTAAATTTATAAAATGAATTAATTTTATTTCAAATATATTAACAAAAATTCTTCTTGAAAGCAATCCATGCTTTCATATTACAGTTCAACCAAAAGAAAGCTTGTTATTTTAAGTACTAGATATAAAACATTCATAAATCAAAAGCAAATATTTTATTACTCTGAGTGAAATTTACATGTACTAAAGGCATGTATTATTGACARACATGCCTTTCCACAATTTCTTGTGCTTTCTCTCTATATCAGGAGCAGAACAATCTAAATATTTAAGGATAAAAAGTGTGAGAAAACATATATATTTATTTTGAAATACTTTGGAAAAGGTAACAAGAAACTTTTATACAAAATTCACATGCAGCCCAAAAGCTGATGAGTATCACCTAATGTTACAGCACTCAGCGTCCCATTTTGAATAGGTATTGGCATTTGGTGTTGAACAAAATACTGTAATGATATTCCAATCCCCCTAACGACAAATAACTTTCTCCATCTCTTAAGACAGCTACCATCCAAGTCCCATGACACCAAGAAGTCCTTAAGATGGCTTAACCACAGAAYGAAGACATCTGGTATTTAGAAAGCCAAGGGACTTTCCAAACACTAGATGTCAAAAGAGTAAAAAAAAAAAAACAACCAAGTACAACGTTAAATGGGTGCTAGTCCCAGCATGACTTAGAGCTGACTACACTCAAACAAATTATATTCCCATACCACTCCAGTCACAGAGAAAAAAAAAAAAGTACATTCATTGATGGAATACTGTATTGTTAATTGTACTGTTAAATTCCAGTCAGGAATTTCCTACAAAAACTTTATATATTAAATCATTCCAGAAGAGTTAAATGCCATCTGGCACATTAATTAAAATATTAACAGTGACTTTGATTTTCATAAAAGAGAGGAATATGTATATGGTTTCCATAATCACTCCAAATTATACTGAGATTTTCTGAATAACAAGTTCAGGTTTTGAATGAATTATACAATATATTTTCTTAGCGATCCTTCATTACTTTTTATATCTGAACCACCTTGATAGAGCATTTTCAAGATTGGCTGGTATTCAACAAATTATAGTGATTGAACAGGCAGATGACACCATATAATAAAGCCTGCATCCAAGCAGAAATATGCAACTAATATGCCAGGATGAACTGAAAAAAATAGACCTATTACTGAAAAATGTTGAGCAAATATTCTCAAAAAAATGCCATGTCCCTACATGGTTGCAGAATGGTCAACCCATTAAAATACAAAAAGAGAAAATGCCAGCTGTCTCCTGCTTATTGCTTTAACAGCTACTTTGCATACCAGTTAGAAAAGTAGAAAGCTGATTTCCTGGAAACCTGTGAAATTTAAAAATGGGTATGATTTCATGTATCTTTTCATCTAATATTTCTCTGTGGGGAACTAAAAGCAAGAAATGTCACAGTTCTGACAGTTTCACCATAGAACCTTCACAGCAAATAGTGAAATATCATGACTGATGATTACAAAAGCTTCCAATGCATTTGAAAAAGTACCATAAATACCACAAGACCATTTAAGCATTAAATCATTAAGCATTAAATCTAGATTAATCTCTATATTTGTCCAGGTTGCAAACTTAATTTGGTCCATAAAAAAAGAAATTTACCAGATAATAAATTATCTTAACACTTCTTTCTTAATAATGTTGGGAGTGGAGAGAGAAGAGAGACTGAGACAAGGAAGTAAGAAATAAAAAATCACAATGGTGAAATAACTCAGCATTGGGACATTTTGACATGCAAAAGCTTGTCAGTATGATGAGATCTTTGTSAGAAGTTGAGATCTATGGTCCATCAGCTAGGAAGACCTCAATGATCAATCTACAGGCTTAATTGTCCTATTTTGGTTTTACATGTCATTTTGGTTTTACTTTACACAGGCCATCTCAGAATTAACAGTCTGAAAAGATGATCTCAGCTCATCGCTCACAATTTAGCTTACAGTACAGTCCACTCAGAAACTAATAAAAATAAGCAAATCAAGACGTACACCTTTAGAACATGCATGCCAATGGAGAGACTTCAATAGCAACAATTTTAGGAGGCAAAAAYTACAACACAAAATTAGTTATTTACCTTTCTAAGGCAAGGTTGTTTGAATTCTGGTATTTACTGTTGCACATAGGGAAAGTTTTCATCAGCTTCTCAGAGTAGACACCTTTGCAGCCACCCCACACCCAAAAGCTTGCAGTACAAACACAATAAACTGCTCTACTCTGGGAAATGGGTTGGACTTTACCATTTTAGAAGTGACTTCTAGTGTGACTTTAGCCACACACCACTCCGTGTGACTTTTGGAAAACCTGCCAGTGCATCACTGTTGCTAATGGTAAAGCAGAATCCTGGGATGAAAGCCACATGGTAATGCTGCTGAAAAAGAAAGGACTGCCAGATGAAGAAACCTCTTTGCTAAAGGTGGGGATTGTACGTGCTTATAAATAGTTTATCTGTTTATCTGCCTTAAGGATCTCGTTGCCTTCTTGTATCTTTGTAATTTTGCTCTTAAATACATACTTAAAGAAGGGTCCTTAATGTGAAGTAAAATTATTCATTCAGTTGAAGTTTTCTACACTACAAAATAATAGTTCTTTTAAAAGTAAAAAAAAAACCAAACAAACAAACATTGCAATTGTGTGAGGTTTGGGGTTTTTTTAATATAGATATATCATAATTTGTTCTCTCCCTCTTCACAGGTCTGCTGGTTTTTGTAGGGTGTTGCGGTTTTTTTACAAGTTACTCCAGAAGAACAATTTTTTTCAGTGACAGCCTTCAAAGGAACAGTTCAAATTGGGTAGCTGTTAAATTATATGCTTTATTACTTACTGATTTGACTAATTAAAGATAGGTAATTTTTACACTCTGACTGAAATTTCTGCTACTTCATTTAATAGTAATGAATTTTCACAACCAGAGTAATTTATTCTAATAAAATAGCATTATTAGTCAAAGATATAGTTTTCAATGTCAGAACAAAGCAAATAACACAAATTATTGAAGAGTACTAAGAAATAATAGAATCATAGAATTATAGAACAGCTTTGGTTGGAAGRGACCATGAATATCATGTAGATAGAACCCTCCCCTTCATAAGGAGGGATAACACTCACTAGACCAGTTTGTCAGTCTGTCCAGCCTGGCCTTGARCACTGYCAGGGATGAGGYAYCCACARCTTCTCTGGGTTACTTGTTACAATGCCTCCCCAACCCCATGGTAAAGAATTGTATGCTTAGATCTAATCCAAGCCTACYCTCTTTCAGTTTAAAACCATCACTCCTTGTCATATTACTACATATCCTTGTAAAAAATYCCTCTCCAGCTCTTGTAGCCCCCTTTGGGTACTGGAAAGTGYTACAAGTTCTTACCAYARTTWTTTCTTCTCCAAGCTGAACAACCACAACTCTCTTATGGGAGATRTTCTCCATCCTTATAACATTTGTGCACTTCCTCTGGACTCACTYTAACAGGYCTTTGTMCTTCTTATSAGAAGGCCAAAGRCCTCCTAGGTGGGGTCTTAGGARAACRTAGTAATGGGGGAGAATCACCTTCCTCARCCTGCAGGCCATGGTTCTTTTGATGTGTTCCAGGATATGACTGGCCTTCTTGGCTGAGAGTTCACATTGTCAAATTGTGTCAAGTTTCTTATCCACCTAGAGCCCCAAGTCTCTCTCCTCAGTGCTGCTCTCAGTCCGTTCTCTTTCCAGCCTGCATTTTTGCTTGGGATTKCCCTAACCCATGTGCAGGACYTTGCACTTGGCCTTRTTGAACTTCATGAGGTTCACATATGGGCCCACCCCTCAAGCCCATCGAAGTCCTTCTGGATTCCATCTCTTCCCACCAGTATGTGAACCCCACCACACAAACTGATGTTCTCAGCAAACCTGAGGTACAGATGATCCCAGTCTCCATGTCTCTGACTAAGGTGTTAAACAGTGCTGGTCCCAATGCTGGCTCCTGAGGARCACCTCTTGYCACAGGTCTCCACTTGGATGTCAAKCCACTGAGCAYAACATATTGAGTGTTACCATCCAGCCATTTCCTTGTCTACTGTGTGATCCTTCCATCAAATCCATGTCTGTCCAGTACAGAAACAAGGATATGATGTGGGACAGAGTCAAATGCTCTGCAAAAATCCATGCAGGGTATGTCAGTTGCTCTTCCCCCATTCACCAATGCTGTAACTGCGTTGTAGAAGGCCCTTGTGAGGACATGCTACCTGCCATCCATCACCTCCCTATTTTTCCATGTGCCTTAGCATACATCCAGAAGAAGCTCCTCCATCGTCTTGCCATGGGCCAAGGTGAGACTGATTGGCCTGTAGTTCCCCAAGTCCTCTTTTTCACACTTCGAAAAATGAGGATTATATTTTCCTTTTTCCAGTCAATGGTACCTTCACTAGACTGCCAAAACATCTCAAATATGACGGATATTGACTTAGACACTTCACCCACTGGTTCCCTCTTTCCTTGATACATAGTGGAAATTACTCACTAATATTTAATGCATGTACACAYAGAGATAATTTTTTATTCATTTGCTAGGGAAGAAATGAGAAGACACTTCACTAAAGTGGTTCCTGAGATTTGAGAGAATATTCTMTCCATTTTTCWTCCYTTTTCWCAAGATGAGTTATACTTCYAATTTCTTTTCAGACTTAAATGATRGCTAGAGATTTTGGACATGGCAGTGTACTAGATCACAGAGCATTATGTACAAATATACTRGAGTCTAAATTCTGCTTGTTTCATTTTGCACAAATGGCCATGMATCATTAAAACAAATATATAATTTTTAAGAACAGATTTTTTAACTTTGAAAGCATAATGTGTAAAAGGCAAACCTATGTGTGTAGATATGTGTATTAAAAAAATATTTTTCCTATTGTCTATTTTAAATTTTAKAACTGTTCCTACAATCAAATACTYACAAAAATAAATTACATGAACAGAKTTTCAGAAAATCTTCTTCTGTAAAAAATAGCATAAATTATAGGAAAAATAAATAATCGTGTGCTTTCAAGTCTTCATTAGCAGAAAGTTTTTAACTTGTAGAGTATTGAATTATTTTTGTGGTTTAAAGCATGAAGTACTGACTGCTAAAAAATTAATGTGTTTGTGAGTTTTTATAAAAAATACTAACTCCTTGTAACTTGGATGTCAAAATGGTTTTTTTCTACCTCAGGACTGCATTCAAAATATAAATACTATTTTCCAACATAAAATTCCCAAGAAAATTATTTCAGTTTCTTACAGTGTATTGCATTGCCTTGGTTTGAAAAGACAAGTATCTGCCAGGGAAAAGCCAGAGCCTCCCTTGCCATGGAGAATGCAAACCTCCTCCACCTTCCAAATTATTAAAAATTTGAAATTAAGAAGAGGCTTTCCGGCAAAAGGCATGGGAGCAGGAATAACAATACTTTACTAGGTATATTAAAATAAAAATGTAGTAGTACAAAACACAAACAAAACAAAAAGAAAACACTGACAGAATCAGAATAAGACCTGGCACCCTGCTGGTCAGGGTGCTGGTAGCAGTCCAGTTAAGTCCTCCTGGAGTGACTGATACAGTTTTGTTGGGGCAGCGATGAAGAGTGTAGTTTCCTTCAGGGGTTCAGTAGTGATGAAATGGCTCCAGCCTTCCTCTGGAATCCAGTGGAAAAAACAGCTCCTGTTGTGTTTTGAGTCCCAGGTTTTTATCCAGGTGGGAATGCTTGGCTCCTCCCACTGGGTGAAGCGTATCACAATGGGATGATGTAATTTTTTCAGCCATACGGTGATCCTTAAATGGCCCTATTAACAGCAGATATCTCTCTGGAGGGAGGATGGGTCCTGGAAGAGACAAAGAACACTGCCACCTGGTTTTAATAGCTGGGCCATTAACATCTTCCCCCTCCCTCCCGGAGTTAGAAGAGATAAAGAAAAAAATGTCTCCCCCGCCAATTTCAACTGATGGTAAATAGAATAAATACTTTTATTTTTTTTTGTTATATTGTTAGTGTTCAGGAACACACATAATCAAAGAATTATTATATATGCAAGTGCTTTTATTGGAACTCATGGGRAACCTGRGGTAGAAGAAACCTAAATCAAGCTCTGACAGTGGGTTCAAGAGGAACATGTTTTATACCCTTTTTATTATATAACCATGTATTAAGTATTAAACCCATATTGTTCTATTGTATACATTGATTCTATCCAAGCATGAATTCCCAAAAGCCTGCAAACATCCTTTCTCATGATTCTAGTTGTGATTACATCATTTCTCATGATTCTTATTACGGTCTAACAATCATGTCATTTATCATATGATGATTACGCAGGTGCAGTTTCACATGATCTGGTAAAGACAAGGCTGTGTAGGCCCAKTTCTCTTTCCCAGGSCCAACYTTTCTTTCCATCMTCCCCAATATTCCCATGATTTTATACCTAAGCTACTAGAATTTAACTMTATGCTATCAATATCTTGCAACCCAAGACATGCATGAAGGCCAATGTTTATACCAAAACAGAGATACGAGAGTTCATTTTAGTACCATTGAAAGAAAGTTGTCCAGGCATTTGACAGTTTCTTATTTGAACAATTTCTTCATATCTTTCTTGAAAGAACTATGCAGATATTTCTGGCCAAGTCTGCAGTGTCATTTAAATATTTATTCAATTCATTACCCTTATATTATTTCAAACAGAGACAAACTTTCCTTAGTAGTGGCCAGTGACAGGATGAAAAGCAATAGGCACAAACTGAAATGAAGAAAATTCTAGCTGAACATAAAAAAATGTCCCTCTTTTATTGTGAGAGTGGTCAAACACAGGAACATATTTCCCAATGAGATTGTGGAGTCTCCATTTTGGAGATGTTCAGAATTAAACTGAATGAGGTCCTGAGCAATGTACTCTAGCTGACSCTGCTCTAAGTAGGAGTTTGGGTTTACCAGTCCTAGAGATGCCTTCCAGCCTTACTCATTCTGTGAGATTCTGGTATAAAATATTTCCATTTTGGACARCTTTAAGCAAAGTAGCTCTTCCACTGTAATGGACTCATTTGATGTACCTCTCTCTTTATCAGTGATGTAGTTGAGAGGATYAGRTACCCCCTCAGGAAGGTGACACAAAKTTTGGTGGGAGTGTTGATCTGCTGGAGGGTAGAAGAGTCTCCAGAGGGATCTGGACAGGCAGGATTGATGGGCTGAGGCCAGGGATAGGAGGTTCTACAAAGTCAAGTGTCAGGYACTGCACTTGTGTGGTTGTCAAGACAGTCAAAACACACTAAGTGCTTCATTAAAAACTTCTGGGGCTTCCAAGTATCAGGACTTTATTAATAATTTATAAGTATTCCATATAATCAGAAAGCTTCCAACATCTCGTTATTTAACAGTCTCATTGTCCATAAGGCAGCTCTCAGGGTCTGTCCATTTATGTCAGCAGACACTCAATCASTTCTCCTCCTTCTCTCTTCCTTCTCACAGCACTGGCTCACTCCATCCTGTACTTAGCCCAGTGCTCCAAGCAGGGGAAAGAGTGGCTGGAAAGTGTCCCAGCTGAAAGGGACTTGGAGGTGCTGGTCAACAGCCAATTGAACATGAGCCAGTGTGTGCACAGAAGGCCAATGGCATCCAGCCCTGTACTAGCAATAGTGTGGCCAGCTGACCAGGGCAGTGATTGTCCCTCTGTACTCAGCACTGGTGAGGCCACACCTTGAAATCTGTGTTCGGTTTTGGGCCCCCTACCATACAAGAAGGATGTTGAGGTGCTGGAGGGTGTACAGAAAAGGGCAGCAGAGCTGGTGAAGGGTCTGTAGCAGAAGTCTTATGAGGAGAGGGTGAGGGAGGTGGTATGGTTTTACCTGCACAAAAGAAGGCTCAGGGAAGATCTCATTGCTCTGTGTCATGATGGAGATTGGCCCCTTCTCCCAGGTAACAACTAGAAGGACATGAGCAAATGGCCTCAGGATGCACCAGGTGAAGTTTAGATTGTCTATTAGGAAAAGTTTCTTCACTGAAAGAATTATCAAGCCTTGGAATATATACTCTTCTACCCTCCAGCAGATCAACACTCCCACCAAACTTTGTGTCACCTTCCTGAGGGGGTATCTGATCCTCTCAACTACAGGGAAATGGTGGATTCATCATTATATCTAAAGGCGTTTAAAAAACTTGCAGCTGTGGTATTTAGAGTTTAGTGGTGGACTTGGTAGAGTTGAGCTAGCAGTTAGACTTGGAGATCTTAGAGATCTTTTCCAACCTAAATAATTTTGTGATTTTTTTTGTTATTATTTCCCCTGGTTTCAGATGTCTAAAATTAAGCTGAATTTGACATAACTTCTCCCATTACTGATAGAAAGAAGCAGGCACCTCTGGGAGCATCTAAGACAGATTACATAAATTGTTCCATTTTACKATGATGTGGTTTGTTCTCTAATAGGGACACTCTCTCCAGCTTTTAGTTATAGTAAGTGATACCACTGAAATAGTGCAGAATATGAAGCTACACATTCTGTCAATTTCTATGAAAGGAATGAAAACACAAAAGGAATGCTTCTTTATCTTCTCAAGCCACTAGGCACAGCRGCATGCAGGAAAGGAGTATAAAAATACAATCAGGGTGTTTTGACAGGCTTGTGTAACCCAAAATCCCACCTCCAGGAGGGTCACAAAAATACCAGAGAGGTACATAAGACTAGGACAAATCTGTATTACTTCCTCTTGACTATGTTTCAAATATTTTCACTTTTTTTTATTTCTTGAGCTGACTTAGTCAATTATCTCACTTCCTTACTAATTTCTTATTCATACTTTTTTCAGTCTCTTTTAAACTGTGTAGTTCAACAATCCTTGACAAGGTAACACAATTAAACTGTTCATTGTTTTTTAAAATAAATAATCCTGTGCACATAAAGTTAAAAAAAAAGAAAACCCAACCAAAAAACTCTACAAGATAAGCAGTTAAAACCTAACAAAACCAGTTTTTAATTGAGAAAGGAAAAGTATCAAGTTTTGGGTTTTTTTGAAGAATTTTTAAAGAATTTTTACTCTGTCCTTTTTCACAGTCAAAACTAGATGGATTTCYTACTTTAATTTTGATGTTTTCTCAGAAATAGCAACTATTGGCATAAAAATGCTTTGGAACTCATTGATACTCCAGATCCTGCTTTGCCCTACCTTAATTTCACAGCTTTAGACATTTAAAGACATGTCAGTTATCTTTTTCATGTGTAAAGGTACAAAATAGCAAGGGATATGCTACCCTGTTACCCAATTCAGCATCTCATTTTCTTTTTGCATAAGGCTTTTTTCTTCTGAAAAAGGAAAACAAAACACTATTCTTCATGTGCTACCATGAGGCATTCATTTTCAGCAGGTAGAGACAAATTATAAAAAGCCTTAAATAATAATAATATATTTTCTTGGAACATTTAGATTAATTTAATCCAATTAAAAAGTAATGAAGTAACACTTAAAATGTGGTAAAGATTTAGGTCCAGTAACTCTTTTTTTATAATAAGCTTMTGCAAGATRTCTAAAAGCTTATAAATGTTAAATTGACCTATGCAATTGACTCAAGTTGATTGAGTTCTCAGCCCCAAATTAGATGCTCAAGATGCCCTTTGATGTGAGGGAATTAGAAGTCTAAGGAGATCTCAGAGGGTTTGGTGTGGAAGTATCTTTGCAAGTTTTTTGCACAGAAAATATTGAGAGAGGCTTTTGTGCACAAATATTTCTTCCTTAGATCCATAGATTATGGCATAAATTGATGGGAAAGGTAAGTCTTACTTTAGGGGAAAAATAAAAATAMAAATTGGATAGAGAGAGAGAAGGAGATAGAAAAAAAATGACAATTAAGAAAATAATAGACAAAATTCAAAGGGGAAAATAAAGTTCATGCCAGTGGCCAATGAAGAAGAGATGCAACAAGCAAGCAAGTGTTGGACCACTCTACWCTCTTAACAAGTGCTCACCCTTACAGCTTTTTCCGTAATAACTTTACGGTTTTTTCAGGATCTGCCTTAAGTCCCTCATGATTATTTCTGATCATTAGTGATGTTTGGAGCATGGTATGACACAGATTTGAAAGGGCAAGGTTTTTGTTGAATGGCTAGGGTTGTAGAAAGAAAGAGAACTTAAAAACATCGGTCTCCAAGCCCCCCCTGCTGTGGGCAAGRACACCTTYCMTTAGTCCAGGTTACTCAGTGCCTCATCAAGCCCAGTCTKGAACACTTCCAGGGATGGGAAGTCCCCAGCCTCCCTGGGCAACCTGTTCCAGTGTCTCACCAACCTCACAGTAAAGAATTTCTTTGTGATATCTAACCTAAACCTAAGCTCCTTCAGTTTCAGGGCTATCACTATGTGTCCTTGTCCTATCACTACATGCCCTTGTGAAAAGTCCTTCTCCRGCCCTTTGTTAGGTCTCCTTTYGGCACTTGAAGGCTGAGATAAGGTCTTCTTGGAACCTTCTGTTCCCCAGGCTGAACAAACTCAGCTTTCTCGGCTGCWCTTCATGTGGGAGGGGCTCCAGCCTTCTGATCACTTTCCTGGTCCTCATCTGGACCCAYTGTGACAGATCCAAACATTTCTTATGTTGGTGGACCCAGAGATGGGCACAGCACTCCAGATGGGTGTCACAAGAGCAGAGAAGAGGGGCAGATACACCTCCCTTTACCTTCTGGCCATACCTCTTTTGGTGCAGTCCAGGGTGTGGTGGGCTTTTGGGGCTGCAAACACACCTTGCTGAGTCAGTCATACTTAGCATGTCCCCAGGCTCAGTCTCAATCCATTCTCCTCTCAGYCTGTACCTGYGCTTTGGTTTGCCCCAACCCAGATGCAGGAACTTTCAATTGGTCTYGAGGTTATGTCATGCTGAATGGCCCATAAATGTTGTTCCTGCATAATTTTTGATAAAACTGAAAAACAAGGCATAAGAAAAAGTCAAGGTAAAGTTGGCRCAATACTCAAGCTTGTGACAATCTTTTCATTAATGACAAACTGACATAGCAATATCAGGCTTTGCAGATCAGGCTAGTAGCAATATTAGCACAAGAYTAACAGCATGAGAAGACTGGAAAATTACCGAGGCTTTGGAAAAGCTACACCAACTTGTATRAAAGATTACAAAGCTTGGAAGAAAGGCAGACACAGAACTACACATGGAAAACCCTGAGCATTACACAGCTGAAGACATTTAAGGCACCCCGTGAAGARAAAAAGAAGACCACAGGTCCCTGAACTTGACCTAGCCAAGGAAACAAACTTTTTCCATCCTAAGATGTGTTGCTTAGGGTTTCATAAATTCAGTTTCATGAGCAGAAGTGCAACTGAGATTTTCCTGAGCTCATAGCAAATGCAGATCTTTTCTGCTCTTTGGTTTGGGAAAGATGAAAGACATCTTATGAATAATAATGGTAATTAATTTTTCTGTATGCTGACTASAAGAAACATAATCATGAGATTTATTTGCTTAATGGGGTAGGCAGCAGTTGAGCAGCATTTGTCAATAGCTCAGTAATATCTAAAATTTGAGACTAGGTTTGTCCAGTATCTTTATCAATTGATATACATATGAAAGTACATGTATATGTTGATATAGGCCTTCAAAGGGACTGTAGGTGGCTTGTTCTTTTTTTTTTTAGGCAAATTCTTAACATTCCAAAGAAGTTTTGAAGCCATCATTAAGAAACATCTTTATGTAAAGAAAATGACAGAGAATTAAAATATTTAATTAGACAAAGAAATAGATATACCAACTATATGACAAGACCTTGTTACCTCCTTGAGTATGGATAAAAATGAAAAAAAGGAAAACAATTATGGAAAATATGCTGAAGGGTATGAAAAATTGCTTTTTCCCCCCCTAAAATTAATGAAATTATTCATCATGTTAATCCTGAGCTATTGCTCAAATTTTTGAAAAAAATTTATTCATTATGGTAATCCTGAACTATTGTTCAACTTCTTGAAATATAGATTTTTTTTTTTGTCCCATTTACCTCAGACAAACTTTTGAAAAAGCAGGTTCAGTAATGAGTAGATTCAACAGTCATCATATAAATTCCAAGCTAAAAGCTGACCCTGTTTTTCATATGGAGATGAATAGAATATTTTCCACATTGCTGCAGTGTACTACAAACATACCTTCTGCAATTCTCCCCAGAAGGAAACGAGCAGTCTCACACAGCTGATGAGTAATTGGGAAAGGAAGCAGAAAGAGCTGAGAGTACATTACTAGAGTCTACAATTCATGTGTAGAGATGCAATAACAGAAGGCAGGACTTCTCCCAGTCTCAGCTAAGCATGTACAATACAATAACTTCTTGAAGCATTTGGAAGTCCTATGTTCCCCTTTTCCACCTCAATCAGCTGGTGATAAAATCCTAGTGCCAGTACCTGTGATGAACTTCATAGTCTAGGCAGGGGCTTAAAATGATGACAAATAATATCAGRTGAGAAGGCTGCAAGAAAAGTATAAAGCAGAGTTTAACTTTTGAAGAAAACTAGCAAGGCAATTGGATGAAATAATTTTGCATAACAAGTAAAAATCCAATACAATCAATCACTGAGTTCAACAACATTGTCTCWTTACTATCTTTGTTGACTCAAAAATCTGGCTTTTATCAGACATGAGGAATGGATGAACCATTTGGGAACAGAATTACACAAAGGGACACAGCTATTCTTATAATAATTCTGAAAAAATATTTAATTACACAAAAAACATTGAAAACTTGCATATGAGTTTGCTAGATCACCACTTACCACACTTTGCAAAGAACAGATTMAATTCATTATTGTGAATCCCTCTAAAGCAAGCAGAAAATTARGTAGCTGGGACAAAAGCTGTTTGTGTGTCACCAAGGACATACGGTTAGTTTTAGAAGCATCAAAACATCAGGGAGATATAAATCATTATTATGTGTAGGTACAAGACGTGTGGGTTTCCTTGTCTTTGGACAGATTACAAGGACCATCCTCTTGGAAGGAAACAAGAACTAAAAATATTTCATGCTAGCTGTGTCTTCTGTTAATGAATGGTGGGCTATTTCTGTCTCTAGAATCTCAAAAAGAACTGCACTGTCCATTCAAAATTATAGTTTAATTATGACCTGAAAGTATAAAAATTGTAGTTTAATTATAAGGACAAYGTTGGATGTGATCAGATGTATAGAGCACTATACTTTTAAAATCAGTTCAGKTGTGCTGATTTACACTTCAAAATCTGACCTTCTGTCTTTGGAACAGARGTGACAAAAAGTATAACTCCCGAAGAGGTGTAATATGATTTTCTGATAAAATAATCTTCTGATAACATTTAAACTGAAAAAGAAATATGCTGTAGTCCTCCCTCTGTTACAAAATCAAGTCACTTAATCTGCTTGGTTGAGATTGACTTCTATTTTGCAACAGATTTATGCACCCTCTGAGACTGAACTTGAGGAAGTTAGTGATGCACAGACCTGAGTGAATTCACCCTCTTACTCAGCTCCTTGTCTGGAAATCTGAAAAAAAACCTTTTCTACCTGCAAGATTATTTTAGTAATACTCTTCATCCTTCACAYGTTGGAGAACATTCTTTGTGTAAGATTTGTGTTCTTCTACAAAACCATGTGAATAATATGATATAACTGATTCATTTATTTTAATGCAAATTGTAACAGAATGTACTGCTTAATTAAAGTAGTTTTATCTTGAGGTTGAACATCTCTATTCTTTGACTGTGGATACAACCATGCTACTCAAAGCATTTTTAGTAGTATGTTTTTGTTAGTGAAATCTTCAGTATTGTGCAGCTAACTCACTTGCACTCTTTACAGGGTGAATTGATACAATTTGTGTTTCTCTCTTCATGCTGAAGCATTGCTTGAACTGTTGTGACTTGCAGAACTTTAAATATTCTTTGTCTTCTCTGAGAACAATTCAAGGCCATCAGATAAAGTGGCAGCCATTCATTCTGCAACAAAGCATGTGGCTTAGTTGCAGAGATGGAAGATTTAGCACAAGAAACACTCCTCATTCTTGAGGAGTACTAGCAGCCCACTGCTGATATTACCCTGAAATGAATGTGCTGTCTTTCTTTATTCATTATTCACTCCTTTTCCTTTTAACTAAAGTCAGTTTGGGGTGGAGTGTGTGGGGGGAATAATAAAAAGAAAAGACCTTGATAGGTCTTATTTCATCACTGACAGACTTTGATTCAAACCTTTGTGTCAAGAAGTCTGTTATTTTCCATTTGACTTAAACAGGATTTTTGCTGTAACCTTATTAAGAATCTTTCTGAATTCTAAACTTTTGACTTAACGCTTCCCATGAAAATGAATTCTGTAATCTGATTTTTCCACAGGAAAMATATTTTTTCTGTATTTGGTAATTTTTTTAGTGTATTCAAGGATTCTGTTGCTTTTAATATTTTAGAACATTACCCCATCTACTAAATCTATATATCCCCATATGCAGCCTTTACTGGACTACTTTACTAAGTTGGGTTCAACTGTTGCTATCTCTGGGGACCTCCTGTCCTTATCTACTCCTACCTTGAAGAATTYTCTTCTTATATCCAACCAAAGTATTCCTTTGTGCAACTTGTATCCATTGCAATTGGTGTATTTTAAAATGAACTATTAGGTAAACAAAAACTACAGTAAGATTTCGTTCTCTTCTGCACTCTTAAAAAATCTATTTTCTTCAGTCTCTCACTGCATCTCTCTTGCATTTAAACAGAATCAATAAAATTTAGGAAAATAACTTTGATCTCAAAATAGTATCACTGCCATGGATAGATGCAGAGAATTGAAAAGTACTTGCAAAATTTTAATYCATTATGCATGCATGCACACAAATGTACGAACACAAACTCTTCTAGTGAATTTGTGCTCTGTAGAATGAATTTTCAATGACTATAAAACAACAATGTATGTATGGTCCAATTGTTGAAGATGATACTGGAATTCCCTGGGGCTACCTGAAARCCAATCCTGGGATAGCCAAATAAAGTATTTTAAAAAGAGATGTTAAGACACATTTGAGAAATTTGAATGTGCTATCAAGGAATTAAATCTTCCTRGATGCTAAAATAAAGGAGACATATACAGAAATAATATCAGAGAACCATATCTTGAAGAGTGCAGAATAAAAACAGAAACCTATTTTGGGAAAGTCTTTCTACCATTGTATTGGTATTTCTCAGCAAGATCAAGTATATAATAAATATTAGATGAGTAAAAATAATTAAAAATATTTATTATACAACATATTGATAATARTAAATAAAACATACTATTATAAGTATATAAACTTTTGATTTTCCAAAACTGATAACATAGATCAGTTTTAGATTGTCTTTAGATTACTTATATGAGATTGCAAAAATAARCTAGTAACTGTCTGGACTTTGCTGCTTCAAGACAGAGTAAGCAGAGCTTATCATTATGGTTTCCTGTAATTTTACCTGTGTAAGTGCTATCTCAGAGGAAACACATGTCTATTACTTGTTTTTTTATMTGTTACCTTAACACTTTTTCTTGATTGTGCTTTTTTGCAACTCTTACATAATCCAGTTTCCTTCACTTCATGTTTACTCTCTGCAAAGTCTGTCCATCTTTCTCGTTCAATCTAGGGCCTGAAAGTGAATACAGCATCCAAGATGTGGTCTAAGAAGTGTTAAGTAGAGATAARTAATCACTTCTGTTGACCCTGCTCCTGCTATTGCAGCTAATGCAGCACACAGCTAGCCATCACTGAGAGGCTGTTGCCCAGATGAGATAGATGCACAGTATTTTCTGGGAACTCCCTATTAATCTGTGAAGGCCTCCTGGCATTTTCACCYGACTTCCTCTTTGTTGCAATTTATTGCTCCTAACCTTTGTATATTAACTGGAAGCCTTCATGGCTTTATGCCAAGCAACTATGAAGCAGATCCCTAAAGAGGCCAAAATCTGCTCTCCTGAAATCCWGGTTAGTAAACTTGCTCTGTGTCCTCCTTGCTACCCTAAGGTGCTTGAACTCCACCATTCCATGGTCACTGCAGTCAAGGCTGCCCTTGATCTTCATATTCCTCATCATTCCTCATGATCTTGATGGYCAGAACAAGGTCCACCTCTCCTCATTGGCTCCTTCATCTCTTGGAGAAGCAAGTTCCCATCAACACTTTCCAGGAACCTCCTGGATTGTTTKTGTCCTGCTGTGTTGTCCCTCCAACAGATGTTGGGGTGGTTGGAATCCCCCATGAGCGAGAGGACTTACAAATGTGAGGCTACTCCTATCTTTCTACAGAGRGCCTCATCTGGTCAGTTTGCTGGGCCATGGGGCCTGCACCAGACTCCCAGTAYAATCTCATCTGATTCTTCCCTCCTTTTAATCCTGACCTTTATTCTCTCTGTCAGCACCTTTTGCATTCTCTCATGCAACTCACTGTTTTCCTTAACAATACAATGACTTCAGATCAAAACCAGTATTGTGTTCAAATCCCCTCTATATAAAACAAAAACAAACAAAACAACAAACAAAACCAATTTGAGAGTCTAGAATTAGAATCCAAAGGAAACTTAGGTTTATCTGTTTCATTTACACAAGAGCCAAATATTCCATGTGAATTAACAGTGARTTCCACAGGTTTTGTGTGAAACGTGACCTCAATTTTTCCTTCTTTTATTCTTTGTCAGAATAAGTACAATTAGCCAAACCTTTTTTTTTTTTTTAAGTGCAACTACCCCTTACCAAGATAAAGGAATTTCCTTCAAAAATTTCTTTTGATGAAAAGAAATCTAAGAAAGGTCAAACTACTGGRCACCAGTCTGCAAGAGGAAAACTAGATCACTTACTGATTTGCATTCATGTGCCAACTGAAATCTGATRCTTCAGAGTAGAGTACAGAAACTGCTCCTGATTTAGGATATCTATACATGCTCTTTCCCAGTAGGAAATGTGTTTATTAACTCAAAGAAGTATGATATATAAGTTTTCCTAGTGTGATTCCAGAAGTGTAATAAACTAGTCATCCTGTCTACKGGATTTTTTTGGGGATTTGTATTATGCATGGCAATAAGCAGTTAAATTTTGCATAATTAGTATACCTTCAAGATCAAGGGTGAGCAAATACTTATAAGCAGTAATAAAAATCTACATACATTTCCTATACCTCCAGCTCAATCTTTCCTTGTCTGTCAAAAGGGATCAATTTACATTTCAAATAGTAAGCTTTCCTTGCTTCCTGCAGCTCCTGGCAGAAGCAGCAAATTTTCAGTCTGAATTAATGGAAGTGAAAAAGAAACAAATGCCATTTTATCACTTTATAATCCAGTGAGTCAAGGATGATCCCTACAATGGGAAACTTTTGCAGATATCTTTGTTGCTAAGGTATGCTCTACTACAAAATAAATTATATTGAAAAGATACAGCTAATTTTATATACCAGATACTGGAGTCTCCTCTAATTCCTGCAGTTTTTCTGCTACAGTTTTAATCCAAAAAGACAAGCAATCAGTCCACAGAAAACGGCTAAAGCTGTGTGTTTAAAATGAAGTTGGCATCTTCCTTAAGGTCTACACAGAGAGTTCAGAGCCTTACACCAGGCTTAGTACTTGGATAGATTGATTCCCCAAACTCTTATCCTTCCTAACATTTGTTCAGCTTTATTGACATCAGTGACCTTGKATGGGTTCTTAATTAGGCATTAATTAGATCTGCTCTGAGCAGAATAAAATGACACCATATTAAAATTGCAAGCAACAGCCTCATTATGCTAAGGCTCCAAAGGCTGGCAACACTAGTTAAGGGGAACAGATGTTTGGAGCAGAAGAATCTGAGAAAAGAAAATGACAAAAAAAGCATCCAGTGAAATTGGGCCACAGGTTTGTTTCATTTTTAAAAGTATTTTGTCACCTTGTGTGTCACTGAAATACTGWGCTTCTAAAAGAAGATCTTTCACAGACTGTTGTTTTTTGGAAGCCAGGTATTCACTTTCTTGTGACCCTAATGCATGTTAGAGTTTCAGTAAGGAGCCACTTTCTGCAACTGGGGCACAAGAGGATGCGGCAACATTATTGAGAGATCCTCTTTAACATCACTGAATTCAAGGTCTCTCAACCTCATTTTCACTGTACCACAAATGAAACAAATCAGTGTCACTACGGTACTATTACTTTTATCTCTGATTTTACATGGATGCAATGACTATTAGATAATTCAAAAGCAAACAAGGGAAATTATGACCCTGAGATTAGCTCAGTTAGAGAGAGCATGGTGTTAATAATATTGTGAGTTCAATCCTCTTATGGGCCCTTCTCTTAAGAGCTGGACTTGGTTACGCTTCTGTGTCCCTTTCAGCTCAGATGATCCTGTGATACTTCTCTTTCTTGCAGAAGTGCTCATTTTATGTAGTCAGAATAACGTTTTCTGTCATTGTGTTTTATGAAAGCAGAGGAGTGACAGAAGATACGACACAACATACAAATTATGTACCATATAYGTGATTCCTAACATAAAATGTATAATATTCAGTGAATAATATAATTTGACTATAATGTGCACACTATGAATTTGTATTGTATTTAAAAAAAATAACATCACAACTGTTTAACATTTTTCAGAGAGTTCTCTCAATTTCATGCACTTATATTGATTTTAATGAAGGAGAATGAATGTTAAATRAAATTTCCTAAGTACCACTCAGTCTTGTTTTCATCACTGAGCTAACTATATTGTGCAGTTAACAGTACAAGAAGAATATTTTTGTATATTTTGCTGACTTCAGACTTTCACAAACTTCATTGCCACTTATTAATCTCTCACTCAAATAGGACTTTGTCCACTGAAGGCAGAGAGGAAGGGATCACAGTACTGTGGACAAAAAGTAAATAAAATATTAGGACATAAGCCACAGAGTCCTCATTCATTCTGGACTGCACATATACAAATATATCTGCTTTCCACCTTCACAGAGTTAGCTAACCAAGGCAAGCACAAACTGCAGATTCCACAGCAAAATTGGTATCAGAGGAAAATGTATCCTCTGTTCCATCTCAACATGTCTTCAAAAATGAAAACTTTGAGGACCTCTGTGTGTTGAATACCAGTATCCACTGTGWCTTGCCTTTTCATGAAAACTGAGACAGAACCATCCCTTTGTACAATTTAATTTCTCTTTACAGTTTAAATTTTGAAAATTTGGGCTAGAATTGAATTGGAACTACTGGAACTTTCGTAAGGCCACTGGCATCTGAATTAGAGATATTTTGTAACATAAGAGGATCACATATTTTATAATAAAATTATTTTAAATTTAAGTAGAGCTTACATTCATCCTTCACTGATTTGGTCTTAAATGCATTTTCTGGAAGACTTTCTCAAGAAGTAAGGAAATGCTATATTTGACTAGATGTCTGTCTAAAGCCATATCTTAAAAGAAGAGAACTGTTTCAATTGTAATCAGGATTATATGAACCATATCAGGTTTAGAAAGCCCTTTTACAGGCAGGTAAGATGTAATTTAACCTCATAAGGAGTTTCCTCTGACCAAACATCTGGTTTGTGTTTTAAAGAACAGCTTCAAATTTCTTAAAAACCTTTATAAAACATCACTTTAGTTTACAAAAAAGTTTAAATATCTTTAAATCCTACTAAATTCCTTGCCTCACTGCAACCTTCTGGCAATAGAAACTGCTGATTAATTATGCATTTAGAAAAAAAAAAAGATGCACGTCTTTTATCTATTTCTGAGCAAGAAAATTGCACCACAGGAGACAAGATCGAGTCTCCTTTCTCTTCTAACTTCTTCATATTGAAGAACTGAACACAAAAGATGTAATGCAATGGGAAAATAAGCCCCAGTCTAACAATGACAAAAGCATAAATTACAGCCTCATTCAGAAATGGTGACAAAGACAAAAGAATTCTTTGTGGGYCAAAATCCAAAGACAGCAGCACTGTCTATTATTATCTCTARCAACCTAAATGCAGCAGGGAATCCTTTAGGTGTGTTGTACTTATCACCTAACTAATAAGGATCCCCTTTGCTRTCAATACTGCTTTCTCCTGTATTTCCTGTGGCCACCAAGATCTTTACCTCATATTGGGCTCATTTTGCTCAGCAGAAGTGTAGGATATCTACCCTCCCAATGAAGATTSGTTTCTTCAACATTAAAGAGCACTGAGAGAGACCAGCCTCCTGTGTATATGCGCTGTAGCTCCTGAGGAAGACGCCGCAGAAGGACAGGCTCTAATTTACCTTCCAGGTCTCCCCACATAGGAAGGGGAGGGAGGAAGGGGAGGGAAGAAGAGAAAGAAAATAAGATTACTCTTATTTCTTAGCCATCATTTGATCTTCTGATAGGACATCCGTGTAACAAAATCACTAGATATATGCAAAGGAAAACTTTTGTTAAAATGGTTCAGAAATAAAAGTGAGTTAATTGTTACAAAGTGCAATACTGTTTGAACATGCATGAATACTTCAAATACCCCACATAGCATGAGGAAAGAATATGAAGATTTGAAATAGACTGAAACAACCTGCCATCAAGGCATAACTGTTTATATTACATTTTTCTTCTTTTTTCACCAAGCCCAGAAGCATTTAATTAACACTCCATGCAAAAGACACTGTTTGAAGTCAGAGCACTAATAAAATCTATGGTAAAGCTGTCAGCAGCTTGGTAAGAGACAAGGTTTCACTACTGTCTCCTCCAGAGGTTCTGAATTACATTTTTCTTCAATTTTCCAGTTTTTGCTGGGTTTTTTAATTGTTGCCATTATTAATATTTTTATTATTATTAAATTTTAATTAATTTTTCTGAACAATACTTGAAAGGATATCTCTGTCTTTTATTATTTATGAAAGAAAACAAATTAAGCAGGGCAGACTGTAAGCATATGAGGAATGTGAGAGCATCTGCTTCATGGAAGTGATCCCATCAAGGACTTTTTCAGTGCAAAGGGTGGARRTGGTAAATAAGARGACACAGAGACACAAAGCCAACAGWCAAGAGACAGCAGAGTCATTACCRAGGAGAAAAAGTCTTCAGTTACAAGCCAAAGGACCATTAAGAAACTAAGCACAGTTTTGGAGAGGAACAGCCTGGACTTTTTCAGGCATAAGAAGGAAACAAGCACAAGGGGATATTCAAGGGCTSTGTCTGTGGGACCACACATGACTTAGGAGGGAGCATGTGGGGGAAGGAGGTGGGAAGGAGAAACAAGGTAAGGGACAGACACAGCTGTGTATAGAAGGGTCCAGCTGAATGCAGGCCATGGTCCATCAGCAGATTCATCTCCCAGCCCTGCAGCTGTGTTCTCCTYAAATCCTGTGGTAGATCTCCTGTGCCACCTCATCTGTTATCCTGTACAAGTGYAAGAACCAGAGGGTTTAGGTGATTTTATCCATGTATGTAAGTATCTGAAGTCAGGGTGTCAAGAGGATGSAGCCAGAGTCCTCTCATTACTGCTAAGTAATAGGATGGGAGGCAATGGACAGAAACTGGAACACAGGAAATTTCACCTGAATATGCTAAAGAAYTTTACTGTGCAGATRACAAGCACTGGAAYRGGTTGTCCAGAGAGGTTGTAAAGTCTCCTTCTTTGSAGAYATTAAAAAGCTGTCTGGACAYAATCCTGAGCAATGWGCTCTAGGAGAYCCTGCTGYAGCAGGGAGGTYGGACCAGATGGGCACCAGTGGTGTCTTCCAAACTTACCCATTCTGTGACTCTATGAGAAGCTGGTTGCTGTGGGTGTRGGTGGACTGGGACCAGACACTGCTGTGAGATGGGTGTACAGGATTCCTGGGATGGTGATGCCAGCGCCTGCAGCCAGTGGAGTCTCAGGGATATCAGCTGAAGGCAGGTGGGGGACTTGGCCTCATCTGCATTGTTACATGGAGTGTTTTAGGAAAATCAGCTACAGGTGGGCCAGGTGAGTGAGGGGCTGTCTGCCAGGTGYCTGGTGCTGACTTGCTGGGATTGGMGACAAGTATCTCCCCTAACYTTGGTACTAGGCAGGGCACCAGTCAGACAGCAGGGCTGAGCACCTGCATGTGAATCAGGATATATGAGGTAGGAAAGGGGTCCCAGGATCCAGGAAGAGGTGCCAGGTGGACAGAGGTGCAATATCAGTGCTCAAGAGATCCACAAATGTGTGTGTTCTTGTGACTGGAGAATGGCAGATGTGTGGGTGGATGTGTATGTGTGTGTGTGTGTGTGTGTGTGTGCGTGCACGCACATGCTCTTACGAGCACTAATGACCTTCAATCCTAATCAAGACACAGCTGGCTGTCTGCACCTGTGTTTGTGTGAGCACTACATCTGGGTGCTGCTGACAGCAGTGCCTTGTCTGAGGTAGAATGTGCAGTCAGACCTGTRTGTCTGTGGGTGTACATATGTCTCTGTGTGTGTGTCCTTGGGGTACCTGCTCAGCTTATCCACTGACTGGACCTGCAAACACCTCCCACCCTAGGCAGAGACCCTGGCTCCCTAGGCATGAGTTACTGGACGGAGTGTCAGCTTACAACATTCCTTAGAACAAAGAAAAGGAAAAACAATATACTTGCTAAATTATGTTTTTTTCCTATTCTTTAAAGAATTGCAGCAAGAAAAATGTACAAATTATCCAATAAGYGAGGAAGTTAATAAATGTTAAAGTGAACACCAGACTCACTGCTGTAACTCTCATTTACCCCACATTTAATAACTGTCTCAGAGACATCACCATCACTGAAACATGGAATCAGAGCATGGTTTTTGTGGAAAGGGGCTTTAAAGATTATCTAGTTCCAATCCCACTGCAATGGGCAGAGATACTTTTTGCTAGATCATATTGCTTAGGGACCGATCCAACCTGGTCTTTAAAACTTCCAGGGGTGGGTCATCCACAGCTTCACTGGACAACCWCTTTCAGTGYCTCATCACCCTCACAATAGAGAATTTCTTCCTAATATCTAATTTAAACCTACCCTCTTTCAATTTAAAGCCATCACGCCTTGTTCTATTACYGCACAGCCTAGTCAAAAGYCRCWCTTCAYCTTTTTTGTGGGCCCYTTTAGATACTGAAAGGMCACAACAAAATAATCTTGGAGCCTTCTCCAATCTGAACAGCCCAACTCTCTCAGCTGTTCCTTGTAGTAGAGRTGCACCATCCCTCTAATCACCTACTTGGCCCTTCATAACTGCCTTGAATCCATAGATTTCCCCTGATTATTTTCTACCTTAAATTTCCCCCAGAAATTACCACACTTTTTTACAGTGCTTGTTTTTAACCTGTCATGGCTTATGTGGTCTCTGCAGTACTTCAGTAAATTTTATCTTCTTTTGTGGTTTGTTTTGTTTTGTTTTGTTTGCTTTTTCTGGTTGGTCCGGGGTTTT
>CADDXX010000531.1:486785-517997 GCA_902810485.1 Alauda arvensis
TATTTTCCTTAGGAAGTCAAAAAAGTGAAGGGGGGCCCCCCATACTTTTACTTCCACTTTCAACTTTTTATGTATTCCTGTTTGAATTGTGTTGAGATGTAAAAAATACTGGTAGAACTCCAGCACAAATTCACATGCAGTATGCTTTTCTGTATCTTGACCAAAATGTCCTCAACTCAAGTCTGTTTTGTASCTAGTTGGAAAACCATTGTGTTGTGTCATTTCCACAACATGTAGGCAGGTTTAAAATACAGAGTAGAACTGYGACTCCTCTGAGGAATGCAACTATAAACAAATAGAGACAATACATGGAGGTCATGGTACAAGATGTACCGTTTCTGTATTCTCTAGGTGATATTTTAAAAAGCTGTGTATTCACTRTCATGGTCTTGTCTTGATTGAACAACAGAAAAAAAATCAGGTATTTTACATCAAGAGTACTTCAATCAAGAAACATGACAGGTTTGACATTTAAAAAGTGAATGATGTGACAGTCACAACAAGATACAGCTACATCAGTGGATTTATACATTTGCAAGAAGTCTGAATTATGTCTTCTTGAGCAGGTGGTGTTTTCAACCTGAAACTCTTCCAAAGCTATCACTCACATGACAAAAAATGCATAATTTCATAGCTGACAGGTTTTGTAACAAGTGCTGCWTGAGATAAGGCAAAGACCTGATAAAACATCATGCAACAGGTCATTTCTAGGTAAACATATCTCCAGATATTTACCATATTAAACTACCAAGACAGTTTTATAAGCAGACAAAATAAAGGGATTTTTGAGTGTATGTCCCAAATACATTGGTGTGTTTTGGATTCATAATGATAATAATGCTGATAACACAATGATGTTTTGGTTTTTTGCTAAGTTGGGTTTATTTTAAGTCAAGGACTATTTKTGTGTGTGTGTGCATGTCTCATGCTCTTCAAGTGCAGAAGTACACAAAAGAAAAGTGGAAGAGAGCATGGCTGGGACAAGCAATTCAACTGGCCAAAGATATTCTACCACGGTATATCTTGCCCAGAATACAAACTGGAAATTACCCAGAAGGGAGGCCCATCTGGGTTCAGGAATGGGGTCTGGCATAGGTCAGCAGGTGGTGAGCAATTGTGCTGTGAATCACTTAGTTGGATTTTTCCTTTCCATTATTATTATTATTATTAGTTAGTAATAATAATAATAAGGGGGAAAATATCTGTCGAGAGAAATTTATTGTGCTGTTTTAAAAGAATGATGAAACTTTGGTCTGTCTCATTCCTATATTTTTCTATTTCCACCAAGTTTTCTTTTGAATTTAATTATATAATTTCAGAAAACTTCACTTATGCTTATATATGTGTTGCATGTCCTTGTACCAAATACCAATTTTCTATTGAGTACAGACCACTGTGCCCCAAAATCCACTTCCTACTGMAAAAGATAATCAAGTAATGGTAGTATTCCATTTGAAGTGCTTCCACATTACTCATTCAACCAAAGACAAGAAAATTAAATAACAGTTTGATGCAATTTATTTTAAATATTTCATATTTTTTATGAGGTCCATTGCAGTGCTCCTGTCTCTTAAAGTTTTCCCTCACTCTCAAAAAGTAAAATAAAATAAAAACAATATATAAATTTTAAAAATAGACAATTTTTGTATAATTTTGTTATTTCAAGAGAGGAAGATATTKCATCTTGTGCTTTTTTTCCCCTGGCCTTGACAAAGCTAAGTTAAAAAAAAAAAAAAATTGAAGAATTGAACAGGTGTAATTCTTACTGAACCTCACAAACAATTGTGAAATCTTAAGCAAATCACTCAGTATCAGTTTTTGGTACCAACTGGAGGTCTACTGCATTTTTCAAAATGTTAGGTTGAGGTTCATAACCATTTTGAAATCCTTGACCCTACCCTAGAGAATGCTTTTTTTTTTTTTTTTTTTCCTTCTTGCTAGGAAATGTGTTTACTTGTGAAATATTAAAGAAAGAAGGCTACCAACCCCTGCTTCTGAACACTTTAATTGTTTTCTGTCTTCTAGCTTTTTCTTTCCTTTGGGAACAGGAAAATGCACAGCATTTAACATCCTACCAACACTGACTGCTGCTGTAAAGCACTAGAAGGGTTCAGTGCAAGTCACTGGGGACAAGCAGCATTTCAAGTCTACAYAGCATGCTGAGAAGTACACCACAATGAAGTGCAGGTGTGTGTTTCATGGATATTTACTTTAACATTTGTGTGTATGTTTAGGCTTAAGAGAGATCAAAGGACAGGGTTTTTTTTTTTACTGTGTAAATATTTTATTAATTGGGAAATTTTTATCAGTGCTGAGGAAATAACTTCATGCATAAATGCACCTTTTTCTATGCCCTAGCTTTTCATATCTTCTAAAMAACTATTAATAGMAATTATCATTGATGATAGARCAGCATTTTTTTCCTTCYTTTAATTCCTAATAATCCTAGAACACCCATTAATCAAATATTTCSTACTKAATTATTAATTATTATTTTYAAAAATAGCTAGTAGTAAAACTGTGATTACATAGCAAAATGATTAATCTCTGGAACACAAAAGACATACGTTTTAGTGACTGACTGCTTCCCTGATTTCTGTTTGAGGAGCCCAGGTAAAAATCTTATTCAAAAGAAAATCTCTGACTAAGAGAAATGCATAAACTGATGTGCTGAATAAATTAATCAAAAAAATCAAAAAGGAGAGCATTGTAACTTCAAAAGAAAATATTTTTCCACATGTGTGGTATCAGATGCTTTCAGTAAGAAAAGTGGGCTAGAGTAGGTAGTATGTAGGAAGCAGCCTAAAGCCTAAARTAACACTATTGTGTTGCTGTCTTTGACATCATCCACCTTCACCCACCATCCACCTGGTACAGCTGCTGTGGAGACTTTGTAGTGCCCCATGTAATGAATTACATCTCTCCCCTTTTCTTTCAGCCTCATGGCAAAAAACACTAATAATGTCCTGAGTTTCCAGAGGTATCATCTACAGTTTTGTCAGTTGCAAATGACACGTAAGTGCTGTTGTCAAATAGCACAGAAATTAATAACAAGTTAATTGCAGAGATATCATGTGTAAAAGCTAGGCATTTGTTTAAAAGGTGGAGTAAATATGTCTTTTGAGACCTGATTCACTAAATAAAAAGGGACTCAAAAGAACAAAAGGACCAAATCTGCATTATTTACTCTGATGAGAAAGAAAGTTTGGAAACACAGTGGGCAGAGATTATTTCTTCACACCACAGAGCTAATATGAGGATCAAAATTTCATTTAATGTAGAGATTTTCRTTATTGAAGTGCTAGTCTGTTTAATAAAAACGATTCTTCAGACTTTCCATTCTTAGGGATCTGCAATTTGCCTTTTTAAAATAACAAGCTAAAATGTGGTATTAGAGGTCTCACATCAATATGGTTTTTTGCCTTTTTTTTTTTTTTTTTTTTTTAATTTTACGGCGACCACCGAGATCTACACTCTTTCCCTACACGACGCTTTTTTTTTTTTAACTTTTTTGCTATGCTCCTAAAAGTTTCCTAGTATTTTCATTTCCCATAGGCTCACCTTGAATAGACTTTGGTAGCCTAGGGTTTTTGTGAGAGAGAGGTAAATAAATATTGCTCTAATTTTCTAGCAAAAGCATTCCTTGTAYTTGGTAGGACAGAAATAAAAGCAGATACTTTTGCATTTAATTAGATAGCTAGTACAACAGTAGATAGTAAATACATCTACTGATATGTTTTTATATATTAGCTTTAGAAGTTTTTCTSGAGTCCTAAATAAGAATCATCCTTATTTTTCAGTATTACCCACACTTTCTATGACATTGAAGTGGAATATCATTATATTGGTATGAATATGAGGAACTCCTTTGCAAATATTAAAATTTAAATCAGATTTCAGCCCAATGTTACAAAATCACCAGTATGATTGGCATAAGAAATAATCAACATTATGGAATTTGATGCTTGAGGTAGACTCACTTTAATGTCATAATATTGAATTCAAATTACTTGAATTAATTTTTTTCTAAACACTTTTAAAAATTAAAGATATACAAGATTTGTATGGAAAATAATTAAATTTTATTTAAGTTGTTTTTAAATTAATTTGGTTTTAAATAAAATAGTTTTTAATCCTTCTGTAGTTTAAACTGAAACACAAATATGAGAAGGGGGAAAAGGGATCCTATTTCTCTGCATAATATTTTAAAAATTAAAGGATGGAAAATGGCATGAATGCCAGCTCAGGTTCATCTTAGTACACCAATTGTCCTTTAGACTTCCTATATTGTTGCTACACATGGCAACTAGAAGTTATAGAAATATTAGAACATTGCACACTTGCAGGATTTCTGGTGGTGCAGCCCAAAGGACTTACCCATAACAGCTGCCACAAAATTGTCTTTTCTCATGACATTCTACATACCTAAAAGATGATTCCTACTACTATTTTCCCATATTTTTCTACCTTTAATTTAGTTTACCTTAGACCATGAATGTTAGGATCTAGAAAGTGTGCTTCTCATTTTAGTTGTACATCATACTCCTGTCTCTGCTAAAGAAGTCTTTTTATTGCAACGTTTCAACTACGTGCATTTTTCTTCCCTCCTCCTCTAAATGTGGGGGGGCCTTCACATGAATCTCACAGCTAGCACAATCCATAGTTGGTAATTTTTTCACATATTTAAGTTGTTAAAACTTACCACATTCTCAAAGATTCCCAAGATTGTTCCAATATTTCTTCTACATCTCATTTGTCTGCAAGGTGTTACTTTAATGATCTTCAGTTTAAAAACACCAGTGGATAAGACTAGTGAAACACCTCTAGTGCTTGAATTCTTTGAAAAATACGATATATTGGAGAGAAAAGTCTAGGATTTAACTTTCTCACTGATTTTTTTTTTTTTTTGCAAACCTGGTTTTTCCTAAGTACTTACATCATCATGGCAACTATGCTATTATCAATCTACTGAAAAACATGTTTGGAAAAACTTCTCACATTTATGAAAAAAACAGTCAATTTCATCTATTTATATACAAAAAGAAAATATTATCTTACCCTTATAACCTTCCTTTTGAAGGTGCTATGTTGGAATACCACAGTGATCTGCAAAYCTTCACAGCCAGAGTAGGTGAATATTCTCTTCAGAGCATAGGATAAACCCTGGAAGTCAAGTTTAAGTTGCCGTAGAGAACAGATGGAACTTGTCATAATCCTCATATAACATGATTTATTGCACCAGTAAATAATCATACTAGGCCACTGAGAAATCCCTCAATTTTTAGATGGTTAATTTTTTTGTTTTCTGTCATAAAGATATTTAACAATAAAATCAGTGTAGCTTTCTAATGAATCGTCCTTAACAAAAATAATGCAGCTGTTTTTAAAATTTATTTTCTAAGCAAAAAATTCCTAGAAATTTTTGTTTTTTCCTTTTTCAGTAGGTAGTGGAAAATTTGTTTTGCTTTATTTCATCATTTAGAAACGAGCAATTCTGTTACATATTTATATAACCATTTAAAGAAAGAAAAAATGAACTTTACCTAGGCCACATCTGGCAAATTTTCTCCTTAGTACCTGAGTTACTACACATGAGTTCCACAATCTGAGTATGATTATACAGGTTTGTTAATGAGACAAGCCACATTAGTAAAGTATGTGGTGGCACCACTAAATACTACAGCATGGTAAGATGAACCAATATAATGTAAAATCTGACTCTTTAGAGCAGCTACTCAATAAGTCTTTCTATTGTTGTACCATTTCCCATTAATATGCTCGTTCTTTCTGGTCAAGCAGTTAAGGCTCTCCTTTTCAAACAAGGTARAAGAAAAACATACTTAGTTCTTCCATATGCCTAGGTATGTATTGAATAAAAAGTWRTATTTTACATCAATATTAAGTCTAGAACTCAAAGTTATGTTTCTTCCCATTATAAACTGTTCTTTCTTCATTTTTGTGGCTCTTGCAGGTTCCCCTTTCTTTCACATCTTTTGTGGTACTGACTATGCAATACCTCTTTGTGGACCCAGGATGAAATTCTGAATTATGACAAACCACCTCAGTGTTATGAAAATTTTATTTTATGAACATCTTATTTTAGCTTTTAGGAAAGGTTACAGTCACCTAGCCATTCAGATGGACAAAGTATTGTCACCATTTACAGTGCATGCAATGGCTAAATTCATATAGAAAATATCTTCTCACACTACATTCTTATAGCTARTAAAATAAATTACTACTTGCTGAAAGCCAAGGAGAAAGGATATAAATTGACACAAAACTTATCAGATCTCTGCCTATCTCTTTGTGAAGACCAGACCATATATCGKTTCCACAATAGGATGTTCAGCTAATTTCAGATACGTTGAACTATCATGGAAACAAACACCTGAASACATCAGRAGTRAAAGTCCTGGAAGTAGCAATAGGAYAGGTAAAAGGCAATGATAGCTGAAGTGTAGCTGAGAGAGGCTACACTTTTGAAAATTGTAGATTACCCACTTCAATTTTCTGATGTCAAGGCCACCACCTTAGGGACATTTATTATTGCYAATGAAGTTAACATGAAAGTCAGTAAATTCTTTTGTGTTTGACAAAGTAAATGTTTAAAGAAAGTTGAAAATCTAGCTTATAAGCGGTGGAATTTTTTTTTTAATTTGCATGCGTGTATAAATGTGACCAAAAACAATAAAACAAGAAATGTGAGTAAATGGTTTTGTAGTTGTTTTTGTAACAATTGTAATTACTTTACTCAGGAAAGAAAATTAAAAAACATAGGGAAGAATAACTTAGTCTGTCATCAGCAGCAATCAGCCCTTACTACAGACTCATAACCTGTCTTCCCTTCCCCCAACCCAACACCTACYTCAGCAATTAATCATCTTCACAGCTTCTTTCACATTCAGCCAGCTTCTTTTATTCAATGTCCCAGAAGTAAGATCTTACACTGTATCCATCTGTTTTTCTCACTTGTATTCTCAATAATATTGAGAATAAGAGAGCAGCAATGTCCTCTGTTTCAATTCTGGTARTCATCCTGGTGATCTCTTGCTTGTCAAACATACATACTTCATGCAAAGTCTCATGCACCCTGTTCAGCTCTATACTGAAACATTGATGATGAAGTTTGTGTAAATAATTAATCTCCTAGAATGTACTGAAATTTATTCTGCAGTTCTGAATAYTGAGATTTTATTAAGTTTCACGTCTTGGTTAAATGAGTGTAGAATTCCTGAAGAAGAGTAAAAATATGTTGGCCTACCTTGTCTACCTCTTAAACAATTAATAAAAATATTTTTTCTGTTGAAAATTTTGCAATTTTTTCAGATGTACTTTAAAAAAAAATATTTATTTTGCACAATGTTAGGCTGCATTATTATAATAAAATGGATGTTGTAGAATAATGTAGTGRAGCGAACCTGGATGAATGCCAGGCACCCACCAAAGCCACTCTATCACTCCCCTCCACAACTGAACAGGGGAGAGAAAGAATTACAAAGGCTTCGTGAGTTGAGATAAGGGGTGGGAAAGTTCACTCATCGAATACCAACACATGCAAAACAGACTAAAGTTAAGGAAATCAACTGAATTTATTRCCAACAAAATCAGAGCAGGATAACGAGAAGYAAAATAAATMATAAAAATACCTTTTGGCCATTCCTTCCCTCCTCCTGTGGTTCTATCTTCTCCCTTCACAATGGTGTAGGAAGACAGAATGGGATTTACAGTCAGTTCATCACACATTATTGCTGCCCCAGCATGGGATAACTGCCACAGAAGACAGTACTCCATCGATTTCTCCAATGTGAATCCATCCCAAGTACTCCATCAATTTCTCCAATGTGAATCCACCCCAGGGGAGACAGCTCTCTACAAACCTGCTCCAACATGGGTCACAGGATTTTTTTTCATAGGATCCAGTCCTGCAGGCATAGCCTGCTCCAAAGTGGATCCCCCACAGGGTCACAAGTCCTGACAACAAACCTGCTCCAGTGTGGGCTCCTCTCTCCATGGGTCTGCAGGTGCCTGCCAGCAGCCTCTTCCAGCACAGCTTTCCCATAGGTTCATAGGCTCTTCCAGGCATCCTCCTCCTCCTCYAGCATAYGACTRTCCTCCRTAGGCTTCAGGTGCATCTCTGYRCCTGTGTGGTTYTCCATGTSCTKCAGGGRCACAGCTKCCTCACCATGGGCTCCTGAGGAATCTCAGCTCCAGAACCTGGAGCACTCTCTGCCCTTCCTTCTCCACTGACCTTGGTGTCTGCAGAGTTGTTCCTCYCAYRTRYTTTCACTCCCCTCTCCTCTGGCCACAATTRCATCTGCACAATACCTTTTYTGCCTCCTYACATGTGTTATCACACACTGGSTACTATCTCTGATTGCCTTGGCCTTGGCTGGAGGCACATCTGTCTTGGAGCCAGCTGCTATTGGCCCTGTCAGACATGGAGGAAGCTTCTGGCAGCTTCTCTCAAAAGCCACCCCTGTATTTGCTCTGCTACCAAAAACTGGCCAAGGAARCACAGAGAAAAGCTTAAAAGACAAAGTGCACAATGCAGCAGTTCAGCTTAGGACTGATTCCTAATGCTAAATCTTATTCAAATTTTTAAAGATAACTATGGTACAAAGAATGAAAATTTGATCTTTTAATAGGAACTCAAAAGAATCATTAATAGCAAGTAGTATTATAGGTAGTATTATTTAGGTAGTACCCGAAACGTATATTTCATCAGTTAAATTACAAAAACACAGACTTTTGTTAAYTTTTACACCTGGTTTCCTAGGTTGAATTCACTCATTTCTAATGAAAAGAGACAGGATGGGAACTGAGCATGAAAACTATGTGGATTAGTGTAAAGAATTGGTAATATAAGATACATTAGAAAAGAAGTAAAATAAGACAAATAAGGAAGAAATATAATGATGCTATGACAAAGTGGCAAAATAAAGTGGGAACTGAAAAGGTTGACATTTGCAGAAATAAAATTATGTGGGATGTGATTTCATTAGCTAACTTTTCTTCTCAGTTGACAAAAAGCCCTGTCAGATCAGAAGACCTGCTGCAGAAATAAATAAGCCTCAGGGTATGATAGAAAATCAAAATCAMGATCAACAAGAGATGAAATATTGTAGGTATTTGTCCACAATTATGATGTAGCAATATCTGCTCTGTCTTCCAGATTTGTCTCTAACGACAGTTCTCAGTTTCCACATTATACACCCAGCTTTTGCCCCAGGCATAAAATTTTGACTTGTTGACACTTATTTGTTGAATTTACCTTTCTTCAATATGTATGATATTTTCAGATTCTCTGAAACCAAATTCTGTTTTAATAACAGTATGAATGCCACATATTGATAAAATAATACCATATGCATTGTTAATTTTCTCCAGAGATTTTAGTATAACAAGCATTGTGAGTCAACAAGAATATTCAATATTTACTGCAGATAATATGGTGACAGTACAACTTTACTTCAATGTTTGTGGTTGTTAATCTTAATATGGGTAATACTTGAATTGCATTAGGCAGCATTAACTCAGAACTGCMACCAGAAGAATTAAAGAAAATTTTTAGAAGAGCACTGCTTTCCGACTAAATGCAGACATGCACACAAAATATGAGATATAAGAATGTTGTTAACTGTAGTGCAATTACCAGTGAATTAAAGAATGTTTCCTCTCTGCTGTAGAACACAACTGTCCCTTCAGTACATGCACAGAAGGGAAGAAAAAATATCTGTTAAATATTGCTGATGATGTGGTTTAAACACACTTATAATGCAAGGGGCTTATACGCTTGTATTTGTATTTATATCTATATCTCTYCTTTCAAAAGAAAGATCTAGGCTTCTATGACCTAGGAAAAAGGAGAAAGGCAAAGAACAGGACATATCAATCCCAGTTTCTGTTAAATAAGTCTTTCTTGGCTAGTAAAGGCTCAACAGAAGTACTGCTCTAACTGCAATGCTTACATTGTTGTGCATGCAATTTTTTCATTTACTTCATATTTTTAGCAGTCTGAGAAGACTACAAATTGTCCATGTCAGTAGCTTMAAAATATAACTTCCAAAATTGATGCCATGTAAGTATTTTGAAAGATTTTGATATTTTCCAGTGTAGACTCACATCAAGGCAATCCAGATGACTTGGATTGAGGTAGGGTTATCTACCTTATCAAATACTTTATAAAGGCAAACTGCAGAAGAAAAATGTATTTCTTTGGTATGATACAGGTAGCAACCTATTTTCAAGGACATTAAGTAATCAGAGCAATTTTTTTTTTAGCATGTATACCAGTGAGACATCTATTTCATATTTCTGTGAAAAGWTTTTACTTCTTGTTACTTCATCATCTAGACCTTTATCTACACCAAGTGACTTTCATTTCTAGTCTTTCAAATCCTGAAGATGAAAATAAGATGGAAAAGGGTAATTTTTATGCAGAAAGTAGGTTGACATTTTTTCTGGAACAATAACTTTCACAGAATCRCTTGGTTGGAAGAGACCTCCAAGATCGAGTCCAACCCATGCCCTAACACCTCAACTAAACCATGGCACTGAGTGCCACATCCAGTCTTGTTTCAAACACATCCAGGGATGGTGACTCCACCATCTCCCCAGGCAGACAATTCCAGTACTTTATCCCTCTTTCTGTAAAAATGTTTTCCTAAATTATATATACCTTTCAGGCAGAAAAGAAGGAATTTCAGTTGCTGCTAGAYGCATTAAGTACTTTTTTGAACTTCCAAATTGTTCCCTTTTTTCAGTATTTTTGTTCTTGGAGCACAGAGAGGAGCTAGTGCTGGTCAAAAAACAAGAAGAGTTTATGGKTTTTTTKKGGTTTTTTTACRTGTGGAGARTCCCCAATAGCTACATAAAATCTTGTTCTGATAGGTCCTGCAGAAAACAGAAACAAGTGCATTTCTGCCATGCTTCAAATCYCATTTGTTTACATATAAAAGGATTTTAATTTCTACTCACTCATTTTATGTTTGCAATATTTTCTTCCTTTATAAGAAACAGAATAYGAATCAACATTAGAAATAGATAGTCTGAATGGAAACATGCCTGAAGTTTTATGAAGTGAAACAGAAGYCAAATGTTCTCTGATCTAAATCTTATTAACAGATATTTTGCAAATATTAAAGTCATAGTTAGCAAAATGCACAATGTAAAAGTCTGGAAATAATCAATCTAAACATAATTTCTAAGTCTCTGAACTATTAACCAAAAAATCCTTGCAATCTTTATATGTAGTCATACATGGTGATACACTTATAAAAACGTGTTGCTTTTAAACACTTAGCATATAACTACATTTTGAGTGCCTCAATTCAAACACTTTAAAAAAAAAATCACAAAAAAGTGTTTCTGACTAGGGTACACAGTCTTGAACTTAAAATTGAAGCATCACATTTTAWGGGGATTGAATTTCATGATATCTCTCCATCCCTTTATAATAATGTTGCTGTTGGTTTTCTTGTTTTACTTTTTAATAGACATTAATCTCAACATGATACAGGTTTTAACTTCAATTGTAAATCCTACAATAACTGTGAATAGATATTTGTTTTACTGTTTCTTAATCTGTTAAATTTCTGTCAGGTTGGATTTAGAATTTTTCTTTTCTGTACATTAAACAAATAAAAAGTTTTCTTAGTTATTGACTCAGTAATTTTCTGAACTCCAGACTTTATTTGAAACATATTTCTGCACTGYTGTAAATCAGTTTCATTTATCCAAGTACATTGAAAATACTTACTGGAAAATTATTTTAAACACCTGTAAACAAAAGAGAACGTCATAATTCAATATGTAAAATTGTAACAGCCTTATCAAGGTTAGTTTCTCTACTAAATACCTGGGCAATCAATAGCAGAAATTGGAGATGATTCTTTTAATTTATTCTGAAATCCAAGTTTCCCAGTGCTTTGAAATAAACTAGCAGAAATTCTTCATTGGCTACACTCCTCAACTTCTATAAAAAGAAAAACAATTACAAGAAAGTTTAACAAAACTTAAGAGAGTCACTGATTCTTAACTGAATAGTGTGTTTGATTTTTTTGACCTTTCACCTCTGTAGAAAAATCTTTTAAAAATTTATCTTTATGTTTTTATAATTCTCGTGATTCTCTTTATCCTCTTGCCATGCATTTTTCAATGCATGCAGAGAGCCATGAACAAAGCCACAAAAAAGGTGTTTTTAGTACAAACAGAAGGGGGAGATGTGGGAGACCAGAGTATTCCTCTGGGTCTCCTGAATGGGCAGCAGCCAGGACAGGGGGGTTTGGCTCACATGGCCTGCTTGAAAGATAGCATTGGCTTTGATTTGACACCTTAGAGAAGGCTTCCAAAGCTGTCTGAAGATTTAGATGACACGAGAGTTTGGTTACTGTGTTTTTTATTATATCACTGGGTGTTTAGATATTAGTTTTAGATTTCTCTGTATTCTTATTATTGGGCAAATATAGAAGCAGATCAATGTGATAAAGTCACATTTTCCTGTTCTTCTCTTCCTTTTCCTTTTGCAAAGAGTGTTGAGTTTTTAAAATTAAGTAAAAGTGTGATTTCACTGTGTGACTTAGATTTTAGTTATTAGATTTTAGAAGAAAACAATGTTAACGTAATTTAAATTATAAAAACCTATAAAAGTGCTGTTCCAGAGCAGAAAGAATTCACTTTTCCAGCTACTTGTGAACACCACGCTAGTTTCACAGAATTTWAAAAAAAAGATTTTAAAATAAACATCTTCAAACTACAACCCAAAGACTCTAATCCCTTCTTCCAAGCGCGAACAGTGAGAAAACAGCCACTCACCATAATTTAAAGTTATCTCAGAAGAGATATACCGTCAGTTCTTAAGAGAGTTATCTCCTAGGAATTTCTTAGGAAGGGACAACCTTCAATAGCATCCAAGCTGTTTGTTTTTTATAGATTTAAGCAATCTCTTAATCTATGAGCAAGAATTTTCAGCTCTTTCCTCTGATTTTGTTTCTTCTACCTTTTGAAGGGAAACCAAATTGCTGCATTGGCTTTCTCCAAGGACCATCTTTCAAAACCAAAGAATTAATTGACATACAGATTGCCACTTCAATGTAAATTCACATGTTAGATGAAACTTGCAAATGTATTGGTCTAAAACCCTTCTAAAACGGAAGATTTGTTTTCCAGGATTTTTTTTTTCTCAGTGTTCATTTTGAAATTTGTAAAACAAGCCTTGCTTTACTTAAATTTCATACATATTCATGATAACATATTTACAGGTTATCAATTGGTACAAGTCTGCAATTAATTATAATAATTAAATCTAATAATCAAATGTCTTGTCTCCTCTCTTCATGTTTCYATAATAAGGAAGGAATTTGATCCCAAGGTCTAAGTACCACATGCTTATATCCTAAATGTCTTAATATAAAACTGAAATATGTTATCTTGCCTAAGCTGAAGGATTTAGATCCACTGTAGTGTAAGAGAATGAACCAACAAAGTCTGGATTTTTGTTTCTGGTGAAATATTTCCACCACATGTAAAATGTAAGACTCAATAGTACAAGGTGCAAGTCTCTCAAAGCCAAAAAAACCCCAAGCCCTAGTGCTTGTGGAAAATAGTCCATCATTACTATAACTGTCACTGAAATTATATTAATCTTCATTGAATTCATAACAAATGAATAAAAGTTAGCTACTGATACAAATTTAAATAAAATCTAGGAAATGTATTATGCAGACTGTCTATTGAGGTATTGACCTGCAGCTAGACTATACATCATAGAGGACCCACAAAAATATCTTACTTTTTCAAAGTAATTCCCCATCAATGTAAAAAATTGCATATTTCAATATGGCATTATTAATTAATGACAAGAGAATAATGTATTWTTTTCATATTTTCATTTCTTGCTGTAAATCATGAGAATGATTTAATGTGAAATAATCAATACCAAAGTTTAATTTAATACATGATCACAAAAACATTATTTTCTTTGCTGTCTTTGCCCTACCATATTCTAAGATATTCAGTGAGGCTGAAAATTCCGTTTTTTCAAGTCAAATAAAGAAAATACCTTTTCTTTTCCTTTCCTTTTTTAAAATTATTTTGCAATGACAGTTAATGATGTATATTCCACAGGTTGGCATTTGTCACATACACTCTACTACATTAATTTAGTGCAAATCTTTAAGCTYTTACACCAAATATTCAAGACAAAACAAACAAAAAATCAATAAATAACTTTTTTTAATGCAAAAGCTGATTTCCCACTTCTAATAAAGAAATGTGATGCTGTATAAATTAAGGCATTAATGAAAATACATGAAAGAAAAAAAAMCCAAAATATGAATAYGCTCATCTTCCTAAGAAATGTTCATACAAATATTTTTCAAGACAACTAAGACATTCACTGGTTGAAGCTAATATTCAAGCAATAATGGAAAGAGTTGAAGGGTCTGATGTTTGTAAGTTACACCAAACACAAATAAACTGAGATCAGACACTCTCCCCATTATCTTTGGCCTCTTCAAGAGGCTCCTGACTAATACTTGCCCAAAGGCACAGAGCTCTGCAAATTAACAGCTTGCGACAATGGTTGGGCAGAATCAACCATTTGATTCTGAAGGTGATTTCTTTARCCTTCATGTAGAAATACTGGAAATAGAGCCATATTTTTTGCAGGAARACCAAACAATGAGAACACAATTGTCCTTGGAAAAGGAAAGTGCAAGGATTGTTCAGTACCTCACAGTCAGCTTCATTAAAAAAAAAAAGCCAAACAGAAATTCCTTAGCTGGGAAATGTTAACTTTAATGAGGCAATGGAGCAAAGTTCTAAAATGACAAARCAAAACCTCATTAAGAGTCTATATAACTGATTATTTTTAATTTMACCTATTTTTTGTGCATTTCAGATGGCTTATGTGTTTCCCTAGTTAACAAGTTTGAGATGAAGGGGATGAGAGCTTTCAGGGCTTTGTGTTGGTTACTTTAATCATATCTTTAGCTGTAAATTGGCCAATGAAATAGTAGGAACATGATGCTCTAGATTATCTTTAATTCAAGTAAAACCAAGTTCTTCCCTGCCATCCTCAGTGTTTATCCTGTCTTGGAGCTCAAGCAATGGAATATTACACCAAAATTTAGGAAACAATTATTTATTTTCCCTTGGTGCATAGTTTAATTCAGATTTAATTTAATTGCTCTGGATTGGAGTTTGATGGAAAAAAATATATTTTATAGTTTGTATAATTACCCATTCCATGGCTGAAGAATTATAGCATTATAATTGCAGAGCTTTCTCAGTGGTGCATGTGAGCTTTAAGAACAAAAACATCCCTGACTCCGGGAGTTCAAAGAGTATATATTTTTATTAGAACAGGGTGAGCATACTTGCAGCACAGCAAATAATAGTGAAAGCACAGAAATCAAGTCAAACACTGTTTTCCTTGTTTGAATTTGTCTAAATATTTCTTTAACTAGAACAAACAGGTTTACCTGCCAAAATGGGCATTTCCTTTTCAGTTACAGGTGAAGTCTGTGACAATATGCAGAACAGCCTWAAACTTCATTTCACAAGTGAACAGAAAAAAGATAATGTGTTTTAGGAAGGTCAAATATAATACATCATAAAAAAAAGAGAAAAGCTTTATCGCATACCTTGTTTAGTGTACTTATCTAAAAAAAAAACCAGTTAAGTGCATTAAGAAAAACTTTATTTTGTTTTGCCACTGTGGGTTGAAGTGGCAAATAGGTAAGACACATGACTAACAGYGACAGAGTTAGTCTTGGTGCCATTTATATCCCATGAAAATAAATGAGAGAATTGTAGATCACTGTGGTGGCAATAAAATGCATCAGGACTGCTGCTTACAGGTAGTCATACCACAGTCCTCCAGACTGCAGTAATGCAGACACTGCTTTTCCCTCTACATCCTGTAGTTTGGGCTTGTGACAGGATCCTGAGAAGCTCAGAGCTTTGAGGTGGCTGTACTGGGATATCTCCCCACAGAACACCAGAAGAGGTTTAAAATAAGTGCAGCCAAATTTTATTGGGATGGGAGTGAGAAACATAACTCTCAATGTAGAAAAATCTCAAAGGCATTTAGGCCAAGAAAAMCAGAAAATAATCAGAATGAAAAATACCTATGCACATCTGTGTCCTACAGAGGCAGCAATTTCTCCCACCTCAACGCCCTCCTTGCTTCCACTGCCAGCCCTACCTGTACCAACATGTCTCAGCCTCTGTGGCAGTGCCTGTGACAGYTCCCTCGGGGAAGGGGCAGTGTCTCTTTTCATCCACCGAGTCCATTAGAGCTTCCTGGTCCTTTCAATGAGCAGAGAAATGTAGGGAACTGTGGGAGAATGGATTGTAAGAGAATAGAGRTGGTRCTGCAAGCAGCCTCACCCCTGATRAGTTGCAGTTGTACTAATTACCAAAGAGTGGAAGCAGCCTTGCCCTTAATAGGTCGCAGCTATGTCAAATAAGGATGTGTGTATAAGAGTGAGTTGGGCAGTAGAGGAAGGAAGGGATCAAGGAGTCAGTGGTGTGTGATGCTGTCTGTGAAGGAATACAGAGAAAAGGTATCAAAGTTTTCTATAGTGGATGATAAAGGGCTGATGCTTGCCACCCAGTTCAGTCATTTGAGCTCACCATCAATGTGGGAAAGGTATCMGGGCTTTACTGTAGGGCAATAAAGGGCCCATGCTTTGGTGTAAGTTATGAGTCCACTGTCAATTGGTGCCCCATGTGAGGAGCAAACACTGAAAAGCACCACAGGGAATAAGGAAGTGGATAGGGAAACATGGTCCCTTACCCCAGGAAATGACAAATGCACAACTAAGGGATAACAACTAGCATCAACTTCAACATAAGTCATGACTATTAAGGAAATTATAATCTGTAACCCTTCTTACAAAAGAAACTATTTAATGCTTTTAGGGTTAATACCTTTCTGTACTAAGGTAGTCCATTTGGCTGTATATATTTTAAGCTATATATATCTTATAAAATACTTTTTCTATGAAGGGTTTGTTGTGTTTTTTTTTTTTTTTTTTTTTTTGGTTTGCATAAAATTCACCTTGGGAAAAGAAATTTCATGATGCATATAAACAGGTTTACTTGCAGAGGAAAAGTGTTCTTACATTCTGTGTTGGTATTGATTYGAGCTTGCTGCTTGTATAATGCATTCAATATAAGCAAAGTAAGCAAATTACATGCCATAAATAACTTGTCATATAAAATACTATATTGCCAAGTATTTTCAGTATGAGTCAAAAAACTTTTAGAAGGAAAACAAGATTCTATTTATTTATRGTAAAGAATTACTGGATAAAATACAAAATAAAAGATAAGCATCCAATTGGATACTTTTCATTGCACAAAACAGGGATTTGATTAGCTTGAACTTTCAGAGATGCAAAATCCTCAAAGCTGGGTGAGTTTTTTTATAACTAAAAAGTATATTTAAAGTGTACTACTTTTTATAGTAATAAGAATTATAGAGAACATCAAATATATAGAAAATATAAAAAGCTCTGAATATGTTATTAAATATTTCTCTTTTTCTGCAATAACTGAATGTGTGAGATGCAGTTTTCTAATACAAGAAAACTTATGAATTCATGAATACATTTTTGAAAAAAGAAGGTAAAAATTTTAAATTAGTTGGCTGTATTCCACCTAAAACCTATAATCTGGAAACATGCTAAGATTTCTAAGGATGGATTTTTCTGTACCTTATAATTTTGGTTTATAATAAAARTGATTCTTCTGTGATCTGAAACTGTGTGATGTTAACTCCATATTTATGTATTATGTATTGGATAGCACCTTTTAAGGATTATTTGAAAATAAATACAAATAAGCTTCATCATAGTATTTTATATTCCAGCAGAATAGCAATAGTAACTGGTAGCTGAAAGACAGCCAAATGGAAGTGATAATGTGACACAATAAATTCAGACCTAATTATGGCCCACRTTTTCTATATTTTTTGAGCAAAGTWTTGTTAATGCAAGATCTCTCTAGATTGTTGTTTGGCCTTTTAATGTGATTTGGGAGGTTCTCTACATGAAGTTATTTCTGTTAATCAAACCAGAAAGTCATGACTAGRGATACCGTGTGGTCTGGAATAAATTCTTAGGCTGTTTCTTTTTTACTGACTTTTGGCATTGTAATATTTTTCTGTGCCAACGTGGCAGGTATCTTAGGGCTGTYAGAATTCAGGCATGCTCCTTGATATTCCAGTGCACACCAAAAACATACCTGTAGCTGTACATCATCAGAGGGCCATAGGCATGCCACTACCCACCCACTCGTGGTGGCAGCTTTGTTCTTGACTCATGTGGTAAAATGAGAGCCTACTGTGTTAAACTGTGAGACCCATAAAGGTGTGATGGGACTAACACAGACTGTAAGGTATCCTGTACTCGTGGATTTACCACCCCATTTGGCACCATCCATCTGTTACTTAGTTGCATAAAAAACTACCTTTAATTCATAATGAGTCTTTTTACCTTTCTCTTTCTTTGATTTGGGTATGTTTTGTGAATACTCATTAGAAACATATCTGACAGCCCAGGTACTGTGTGATGCATTTGTCTGCATACCTAATATCTCCATGTAACAAAATTACTCCMAATTGATTTCACTATACTGGGATTAAGACCAACTTTTGTTTGGGGTTTTTTTTTTGTTTGTTTTGTTTATCTGTTTGCACTAGAAGTGCAATATAGGTGAGTAACACTTTTTATTTTTGACCAACCTAATGAAACTGCTACAGATTCTAACATATATCATCCAGCTGTACACACCATCAAAAAGATGCTGATTTATCAAGAGAAATTTCCTTTAGCTATCATGAAGAAATTTTATGGTGCAACCAATCACCAAAATCCTATAATGAAAGAAGGAKCAGAGAAGATGATCACAGACAACATGCTTGGGATACTCAAGAGAAACTAMAAGGAGTGCATGCTTATGTTTCTGATGTTCAGAATGATTGGGGGATGGAGGTGGGTGGGGTGGGTAGCAAGTTATTATCTTTGGATCAMGGTTTATTTTTAAAAAATGGCATGATTTTTTTTTTTTTTACATTTTCAGAATAGCAGTTCTCCCACCTGAGACTCACTTTCTGAATGGACARAAGCAATGATTTCATTGACTTTGTTGGTGCAGAATGCAGCTTAATTTCCTGTACACAAGGAGTATTAATATCTTGGCATCAGTGCCTTGGCCAGCTCTCCAACTCAGAGCCAATACATTAATGCTCAGAGTGATGCTGTGCCAGTTAGAAAATGCAGTAGAGGATCTGAGCCCAGGTGGACAGTGCCCAAAAATGCCACCTGTTGGTGTTTCTCATTCTTGGCTATTCACAAACTGGAACACACTGCTGGTCCCTTCATTGCCAGTGCTCTATCCCAACATATTCCYACTACTGAGAATAGGACAGGAGTCTAGGTTGTCTACATCAGTTTAGTTCTTTCAGYGAGGAAGATTCTGTGGAAAGCTGCCCTGCAGAAAAAGGAATATAGCAGACTATTCACATTGCAAAATTGATTTATATGATACAAAAATTTTGAGTTTTGTCAAGATCTGATTAGATATGATTTATTCTATTTTTTGTTTCTACCCATTCCCAACTCTGAAAACCTCTGAAGCCTGTTCTTTGTACTGTAAAGGCTATTTATGTTATAGTATCCTGATGACTTAATTTTAACTAGAAGTTTGACTTTTTTCATAAGAAAATTCTTCATTWTTTTTTTGCATCCCTTGTGATGTGTTGTGCACAGACATGTTACTAATATGACCTAATTCCATACTTTTAAATTTGTTGATATCCATTGATTCTTTTGGAGGTAGGAATGTTTGTAACTTGGTAAAAAAAAAAGAAAAAAAAAGAAAGAAATACATATGAGTGATTAAAAAAAGTAATTTAAAATAAAACAAGAGCTAAACTATCTGTGACTAGGACGCAAATAATTAATCCCAGGATAGCTAGCCATTCTATCAGAGCTAACTAATTTTACAAGAAAATTTCTCTAACCATATTACATGATCTCATCTGAAATATGTAGTAAGCAAAAAATATACAGTTCACAGTAACCATTAGTTATTCTTCCAAATCTGAAACAAAAACAGGTTATAATAACAGGTTTAAAAAAAATCAGGGTACATGGAGATTTTTGTCAATGATGGAATTCAGAAACCATTTTAAGTCTCTTCTAAAAAAAACCTTTTTCTTTTATAGACACTTCTGTGAAGAAAGTAACCTTTATAAATTAGCTCTTCGTGCAAATATAGGTTTGTGGGTATCAGAATGCATGCAAATGCATAAATTATAAACAGAAATGCTGTGTTCTGGGATACATGTGCATAACAAGATACTTATACAAGTTTAATTGCCCAGAGACACCTGAAAGTGTGGTTTTCAAAGCAGGAGGAATCAGATGCAACTGGAGCTGTGTTACAGGAAGTAGAGTCACAAGTCACCAGAAAAAATCCTCCACCACCACTATTTGGGAACTACTGCTTGTTGGAAAAATCCTCCAGTACCTCTCCCTCCTGCACTGCTGTGGTCCCGGCTCTGTGTGTGTGGGACCTGCTGGGTGCTCCCACTTCGGGGGAGACACAGACAGTCCCGTGTGTGTGTGAGCCTGCAGGAAAGAGAAGGGGGAGATTTCTAAATAGGGTTTCTCTGAGAGAAGGATGAGGGAGACTGGCTTCCTGGTGAACAGACAGTTTATTAGCTGCTGTCCCCAAAAAGCCCTGAGCTCAGGGTGGGATAGCATTCTTAAAACCTTTCTCCTGGGCGTGGATAACACAGGACTGTCCAATCAAAGACTGAGGAGTCTGAGAGTGACAGCACAGCAACCACCAATAGCTTTTGGGCTTTCATGCATATTCATCTCCTCATTAAAACCTYCCTGCTCTTCCAGAGAGACAAATCCCATGCTGCCACCACTCCGGGCAGCCACAACTGCTAATCTAGACGTAATGTTGGACAGCAGTATATTACATACTTCTAATGTCTCTCTTGGAAAATAGGCAGTTGCTGCACATCTGCAATTTGAATACTAAACTAGTTTGGGCAGGGCAAAACCATGATTATACACACAGAGAAACATGAAATTCTGAGGTTCTTTCCCTATTCAGTAATAGATTTTTCACATGTATCATGAGGTCCCTGCCCTGCATTCTGCCAGTTTTGATCAGATTTCTTATTATCTGGAAGCTGACGAGGTGATCACTTGGCCCTGGCTCTAGGCTATTGATGATAACAACTATTTTCAGCTTTCATTTTTTGCTTGGTCTGTGTAGCATTTATGATGCACATGCAGTCCCAATGTGACTTTTCAGAACCCYATAGTTTATTGTGAAATTGTAATGCACTTATGAATTTCACATAAAGGAACAATTTTTTTGAAGAGACTGTTAAAATAGTCAGGTAATAAATAATTAAAGATCCATCTTGATGTTCTACTAAGTCTTGTTTATGTACATACCCAAGGAAATAAAAAATCCATGACATTGTCTCACAGCAGTTTGCAGAAAGAGATAAGATCTTGTCTGTGCTTCACAGAAGAGAAATAGTTCAAAAGGAAGTCAAGTGTGTTACTTGCATGTAAAGCACACATAAAATATGAAAAGTAAGCTCTTTGAATAAAGGTCTTTGAAATAAGTGTCAGCTTTTTGTGAAGTTAATGAGTAAAAACAGGTGACTGGTTGCAATTGAGGGGATAGGAGGGATGAAGTCCTTTCTTCCACACATTCACAGTTGTAGAGGTCAGAGAGAAGAACTCATGAAATGAGAGTGGAGGAAGGTAGACTTTGTTCTGTATTTTGCAAAATAAAGTAAGTTAAATTGAATGAATAAGAAGCAAACAACAACTGCAACGTTACAGAACTTCTCTTTCTAACAATGAGCTAAAGATGAAACGAAAATCATTAAGTCATGAAGAAAAGGCTGTCAAACTTCTTTCCTTTCCATCAGTGTTTTTAAAGCAAACAGAAAATCCTGAGGGCTATATCTAGTAACATCTAGAGTCTGCAGACACTAAACTGATGGCAAAAGCAAAAATAAAAATGTACTGGCTGTGCCTTGCTCATTGCTTGAGGGAATCCGGTCAATCAAAGAATGTTACTAAAATGCTATGTAGAAATCTATATTTCTTGCAGTGCAAATGACCTTTAACATACATTTTTGACTCTAGGAGAAATGCTTAATTTATTAGAAGAACATTTTAGYAACAAGAAAAGCCATCACTAGGAATAGATGTGTTTGTGTTGTATTTGGTATAATTACTGTGATATGCTTGCAAAGCAAATTTGAGAACAAAACATGCATTCAGGCATTCTAATGAGGATGGTAGTCTTGTGGTTTAGGTACTGTAAAAACATATACTGAGTCATCTAGCCAGAGAGCAGTGTCTGTATCAAGTAAATCTGATTATTTTTTTCCCTTCTCTTTTAGGCTGAAGATTTTCTTTCTTGTTTAGATTTTGTTTCAGTTTCAAAGTTACTGTTCCAAAACAAGATAAAATCAGAGCAAGAATGGCAACAGGTAAACTTGGCATAGTACTACCTCTTGTGATAAGAAACTTTGATCGACAAAGCAGTAAAAATAATTGTATTTTATCTAAGACTATTTAATTGCTTGTTTTTTTGCTTGGTATTAGAAATTATGCTGCTCTTTATATATAAAAGAAACTGTAGTGATTATATGCCCTACATGCCTAGGTGCTTCATCTCAGTTAATAATTTCTAAATCCCCTTTCATTCAATTTTTGATGCATCACAATGTATGCAATAGTCAAGAAACTCAGATATCTTAGTTTTGTATTCAAAATATTGCTGTGGAAAACAAGAAAACAAAATATGTATTGTCTATAATAACAACAGTTAAAAGCATTATGCATAGCCTTGCAAACCATGCTATGTCTTAATCTGCTATGCATTTTTCATGTACATCAGAAACCTGTTCTTTGTTTCTTGCYCAGGTCCCAAGGCTGCATTTCTCTAACCGAGCAGTTGTGAGCTATTTATGGTCCCAAGGTTGCCTGTGACAACCTGTGCCTTTGTTTGGGGCTTTTTGTTGTTTACTCTTTGTCAGTTTTCTTCTTCTTCTTTATTCATCCCATGTTYACAGTTCTCTGCAGTATGCAGAGAAACATATCTGTCTATATATGTAATAAAAGCTGAGATACTTTCTCTACAATCAGGTCACTTGAAGGAGCAATTAGAAGATGAAAATATAACAATATATTTTACACTCTCTCAAGACATCAGGGAAACTTGCACAGCAGCTTAAATACTGTCACAGCAAAGCTGGTATAACCTTTAGAGTGACCTCTCTCTGTTGTTTAATAAAAAGCAACTATAACTTGATAGAAAACAACATTAGCATGCACATAATAATAAGCAGTATAATGACTCTTTAGCTGCAYAGGCTACATTAATATCTTGCAAGAAGATATAACTTACATTAAAATTTCACAACTGCTGCAGAAGCCAATGTCATTACCACAAAGCCAGACAAAAGGAAGCACARGCATATTGGAGTTTATGTTTTTAGTATTGCACACTGGCATACATTGAACAGGAGTTAAYAGCAGAGTCTATTGGAGGGTATATACTATGTATTTTCACTTGAATTTAAGGTATACATTTTCACAAAAAATACATTTTATCTACTGATTTGCAACTTTATCTTTGAGGAATACTGAATGTCTTCTCACTAAAGGGAAATAAAAAGCCTGATTGATGTGAGTGAGCTGAGTACTTATGTATTTGTGTGACAAGTACAAGGAAGCCTGTAATATATTCCTTATCCATGGGACTCAGTACATTTGAAACTAAACTAGATATTTATTAATGGAAGCATCTACAGAGACATCACAACTTGAGATAGTGTTTAACTTATTTATACAGATCTACATTCTGATTCTTTTATTTCTACTCTTCCTCACAGTCTACTCTATTCAAATTAAATGCTATGGAGCCAGTGGGAAAAATCAAAATACTACACCTTCATAATTTTCAGTGACAGCAAGCCAGTGAGCACTAAGTCCTGCATCTCAGTCCTTAGAAGCAAACTTTCAAAATCTGTGGCCTTGTAGYGGTACTCAGGTGTCAAATATCTAATTACATTGTGGTCAAGTGCACAGTAGTAAGCAACCAGACAGATTTTCTTCAGAATTTCCTTCTACCTGTATTTGAGATTTATCCAGAAAATAAAAAGATTTTTTTTTTCCCCTTCTGGATGACAAAAGTGCCTATTTCACTGTTCATGACACCTTCTCTCAGAGGTAATTAAGCCTGACTAGTCAAGTCAACATTTTATCTGTTGCAGACAGGTAAAAGATGTTTTGAAAGAAAGGCCTTCTAAAATATGGATTAGGCCCTGCTACTTTAGCTAAGCAGCTAGCAATAGCTTGCAAATTCCCAGTCAAAACAATCTTGGGAATGAAAGTCAGTTGATAATAACAAAATATTCCTGGGTGAAAAATAGACTGCACCTGTACATACCATAAGATTTGTCCCACGAGGATTAGTAGAAAAAGTATGTAAACTAACTTGARATACAGAAGTTTAATAAATATTCAAAATACCATGTACCAGTCAATGAACTAAGTGTGAGTGCATTGCTAACCAATTAGGTTMAACACAGTGCCTTCTGATAATTCTATAAAAATATGACCTGTACAATGAAGATACAACTTTTCTGCATGAGGAAAATGGAGTCTCAGCTGACTTATTAAAACATTTATTTTTGAGTAAAAAATTGTAGCAGACTCACAGCTGTTCTGATGTTTATTTGCTAATACTTTGGACAAAAGACCATCTGTRGAAACTAACATTTGTCATCATAAGCTATAATGATACTTGCATAGGTGCTGTAGTAAAGGAAAATATTTCCTTCCTGTTTGTTTTCTGAACATATGTTAGTATTCAAAAAGCCAATGTATTACCTGATCCTCACACACTCATWGGGCAAGCTTCCTGCTGTTCTTTTTACCACTTACCTCTACAACCTTTCTAGGAAAAAAGACCATCTTCCTACAGAGATGTTAGCTCTTCRTGTTAAAATGATCACTGAGGAGATGGAAATACACTTTTTTCTGACAGAGGGCTTAGGGTTTGATTATTCAAGATGATGGGCTTGCCATAAATGGGACAGAAGACATGAAAAATTGCCATGRTTTAGCTGATAAGGTGAWGTTAAGTCACAGGTTGGACTCAATCATCTCAAAGGTCTTTTCCAACTTGTGATTCTGTACAAATGAAAAAAAGAGGGAATCTTTCTTGAAACCTTTAGACCAGAAGAAGGTGATCRTGTTTTGGAGAAAAATGATGACCAAAAAAGGAAGGAGACTTCAGAAAGGCAGAAAAAGGAATTTAGGAAGGAGACATAATCTTGTACATCAATGTGAGGCAAATTTTGATGTACATAATATCATCAGAAATTTTGACAAAGCAAATGGAATCACCTTTCATCACAACTAATTAGATAAGGTGGCCCTTATCCATTTCAGCTTCTTAGCTCTCGTAATCTGATACAGGGACAAAATCTGCTCCTACACATGACCTATGATCTCCATTAAAATGGCATAGCTGTACAATGCCTCCACATTCATATTTCTCATTGGCAATTCTGATTTAAGAAAARTAGTGTTTACTCCACTTCCACCTCTAGTTTGTTTCTGTCTTAAGTYGCCCACTCAATTGCTTTGACTTGATCATTGTAGGATGTATTAGATTAACAATGCAATAGAATAGAATATTTCAGTTGGAACTGATGTTCTAATGATCATCAAGTCCAGCTGCTTGACTAATTTGGGTGACCATAAGTTAAAGTATGTTATTAAGGGCCTTGTTCAAATGCTTCAGTGATAGGTTTGAGACATCGACAACCACTTCAGGAAGTCTTTAACCAGTATTTGACCACCCTCTTAGAAATGTTTAACAATGTCAGCTCTGGACCACCCCCCCCACAGCATTTCTGAGCCACTGTCATGAATCCTTGATCTCAAATAGAAGAGGTCACCACCTCCTTCTCTACCTCCCCTTTTCAGAAATTTATACAGAATAATGAGGTTTCTAGAAAAGCATAGTCTTATGAAACGGCTCTGTGTCTGCAGACTTGCATTTTATGCCAAGCTACATGCAGTGTTTCTGAGGTAGTACGAGACTGATGTGCAGTTCATGAGAGATCCTGACTTGCAGTTACATACAGTGTGAAGCAACTGGTTTGAGTGATATGGAGATGAGAGGAACTTGTTTTTATAGACACTGCCACACTGTTACTTTTACAATTTGAGCATAATTTCATCATAGAGAAAAAAAAAAGATTGCTGCAGAGAATCATTACTATCCCAGCTGTGCTGCAGGACAGTATGCTATGCCAGCTTTGCACTAGCTTACACAGGAATCTATCTTTTACAATCTAAAAAYGGTCTTGTTGTCTGTCACAGATTGCATGAGCTCTCAGAAACCAGTGCTTATGTAACTGGAGGTAGAAAATGAAATTTTCCCATATGTAATTGCAGAAGAGTTTGAGGAGTAGCAGCATTGTTCAAAATTTTAAATACTATCCACTGCYTTTGCAGTGGTAATATGTGGGCTAGAAACACTTCTATAATATATTTGAGTTATTTTAAACACAATTATCTTTAATCCCCCACTTCCTCAACACTGCAAATACAAACCAAAACCCAAACCAAAACAAACRAACAAAACAACCAAAAACCAGTGAGCTGTGTTACTGCCAAGCCTATAGTGTAATCTGCAGGCTCATTTACTGTAAACAATACTTTTACACTGTCTAGTGAGAAAAGTCACAGGTGCAGTGATTTAATTACTGGTCAGTCATTTTGCATTGATTCAGTCAGGAACAACATGCCCTTTCCAGGAACTATTTCAGAATGATTTTAAAGCCATTGTTCCAGCTGCCCTAGGTCAAGTGCTGAGAATTAAATTCAAAATGGCAAAGGCAGACACTCACACAGAGCAGAAAATTTGCATGAGAGAAGTTGATGAATTTATTTCTTTGGCAAAAAATTARGTGTGGCAGTGCATAGTGGATGAGCAAAAAGAGTTAAGGATGTTGGTTATTTAAGTATTTAAATTCTGATCAATATATTTAAAAATATTTTCTTTTTTTCTATGAAAAAGGGAAAATAAACATACTATGAATTTATATTGCCTCAAACTTGAAAGAAATAGATCAGTGTCACACCCTGAAAACACCAGTCTGGTTGGCAGCAACACATCATGGGATCCTTCCAGACACTTCATCTGTAACAACTGTTGTTCATCTGTAACAACCCTCTCCACAWGCACATGGAAGATAAATTAGGCATTTTAGGGGCACAGCACCTCTTGAGGTCAGAGGGAATATAAAGCTTAATTCTAGACAGAATTGCTAGATAGATCTTATTTATCAGTTGTCTATTTCATTGTTTCAGTGTTCACCTAAGTATTTCTGATCCTTCCAGATTARYTGGTTTATTAGTTGGTTTGGTGGGGTTTTTATTGTTGTTGCTTTTTTGGTTTTAGTTTAATTTCTTTTCCATTTAGGAGCATCAGTCTATTTTGGRAGTTTGTATCATTGAGTTAATTGTGAAAACACAGTCATCTTCAACTCTCTTTCATATTTCTACCTTGAATGGGTTCTCCCAAAAGTCAGTGTTTTATCACCACTCATAACATGAAAACTCCTTTTATGCTAGAATGTRCTTTTGCCCACTTCTGTTAAATTATTGGGCTATGACTTGGAGCCCTAAGCCTTTGAATAGAACCTGAAACAATTGGTCTTAAATTAGAAATGGTCTTTAGATTACTTCAAAATTTGAAACACTTTCTATTGGCTGTTGGTGATATTTTTACATTGTGTTTAAYGGGGGTACTTAGAGACTTTTCAGGTTAAACAAAATTGCCCAGGCTGATATCAGGCTGAAGTTTATCCATAATTTTCATGTTTGTATGGAAAGAATTCTTCCCCACACACATATTTTTRCTTCTTCCTTTTTCCAGAAAGAGGGGAATATCTTGTAAGACACAAACTACAAAGACAAATGTAACAGCAAGATGTTTTGTCTATTTTGTCACCATTCAGTATAGGTTACCTTATAAACAGGATAATGCAAAAGAATCTGGCCAAGCTACCCAGAAACAGTCTGTGTATACCAATATCCAATATCTTGTCAGATACTCCAGCTGYTCCTCTCTTTACTGGACTCCTGAGACTTAAAACTAAAAGTTTTACCTCCCTTCTGTTAAAACCTTATTTCACACCTGCCTTCCAGCTTTATTAATAGAGCTGCATCCCATCCTGTTATAGTATGATGAGATTATTGAGTAGGAAAAATTTCTGCAAAAATACTGCAGTGATATAGCAAATAGTAATCTTTAAAAATTACTAAATTCTGSCTTATGGTCATTGCATGTGCACTTACTGTACTGGTAAAGTATTCAAAGAAATAAGCTTGTTTGAGGTAAGAAATCTGCTGAGCTKCTTCTTATAAGTGCATTGTTGAAACTTGGTTTGTTCTTGAGCTAGAACCTGAAGAAGATTAACTACCATGCTAGAGTAAATTTTCAAGAGATGTAGTTGTAATTGGCTTCAGAAGTTATGATGAAGACATAAACAGGCTTTTTATTACTAAAGTAAAATRTTCACTAGATGGAATCGGTGTGTATAAACTGCATGGGTGAACAGCATGCTTGGGGTTMTTATGGAAATGCAAAAGGTGAATAAAGGGTATGTGAATATATWTTATATGATATAGGAATGTCTATATGGTACACTGATTTTTTTTTTTTCAAAGTATTGGGGTGTTTAAACTTAATGCCTAAATAAAAAGGCCTGTTATGACCTTGTGTAGATTTTAGAAATCATTTTGGAAAATGCTATACATATACACATAATTAACTTAATGAATCAAATTTACTGTTTCATCTCAGAGGGACACTGAAAATTCACCTCTGAGTAAGTGAAGTGTTTTAAATGCTGCTCCGTTTATAGTTTTTTTATGGATTTAAGGCCAATGAATGAGGCACSATGACACAAAATAGCCATTTGACTAACTGCCAATATTTGAGGCTGGAAATGTACAATAATTTTCCACTAGGAAAAAAATATATTTAAAACAGAATGCATCCTAAARTTGATTATATCTTAAACTAGAAAATGTTGCCTTTTTTTYTTCCTGTAATTTCATATGAGCTGGTGTTTTCTAGTCTTGAAAATATAATGTTTATTTCAGCAGGGTTATACCAATGATAGGTGTTAACAATAACCTAAAAGTTGTCCTTAAAATTCAGTTTGTCTGTTGTTGAGTTGACCTCTGATGGTCTGGAGACAAGATGCAACTCTGGGGATTCTGCCCATAAAAGTAACCTACTTTAGGGCCCTCAATGTCCTTCCATAATGTGCTATATTTCAAATGTTGTCACCTTGTTAGGTACAAGTCAGAAGAGAAAAAAYGTGTGACTTCAACAGAAATGATTGGGTGTTTCAAATATGCATAGTTTACACAAAAAGATTTTAAAAGGTTTACATCRAATGGATACTCTGCTTTCAGTAAATGGGAGTTTTTGTCTGATCTACCACAAAAAAATCTGTGTTATCTACAGATGGCCAGAGTTTTCATTAAAATAAAAATAATKTGAGGTCTTTTTAAGAGAAAGGTTAATGAGAGTTACCTTACTGCTTGTTCAAAAGCTAAAAAACGGTCAGAAAATTAAAAAAAAATATTTTCTGTAAATATTTTAAATTTGTCTACAAAAATTTTAGTAATTATGTAATAAAAACCTGGTTTTGTTTTGTCAAAGGTTTTTCTTTAAATAACATTGAAAACATTACATGGAGAATAAAAATGAATTCAGATTGCAGTACAAAAAATTTTTAAAAAGCAGAATTTAAAATTGTTGCCCAGTCAATTCTGGTTTTAGTAACAGCTTAGCTGGCTATAAGATGCATAAGGTAAGTAATCTAGTCATGACACTGATTTCACAATCTTTTGCCTAAATGAAGCCCATCAAATTTTTGTTTATTTTGTTTGTGGCTTTTTTTAAGCAATTGTTAGGCTCATATTAAGTGAATATCAGATATACTTCCCCCTGATTTACACTCAGTTTTGCCTGTTGTCTGCTACATCTACTTAGCAGCCAAACTTCTGTTAAAATATGCTTTAAAATGCTTTTTATTAGATACCCTTTTCTGCTATGAGCATGTACTGAATCTGAATATGTGCTGCAGCAGGATTCAACCCTGTGCCTCCTGTAGAATCATCCACTCACATCTATAACATTGAGCTCTSTTTTGTATAATGTGTTACTACTTTATAGTCAAAGCACATTCTCCAAAGCCACTCATTCAGCTCTCAAGACTGGCTAAAACTTATTTATTCAAAAAGAAAAATAATGTATTATATTAATGAAATTTTGTAAATCTACCAATCACTTTACATATTTTTTTTTCTCATTAATAGATCTAGAAAAATAATTTTCAGAACTGCTAATTTGGATTGCTTCTATTCATTCAAGTCTCAGCATTTTTAAAATTTTACTCTTTTATGCAAYGTGAGCAGGCAAGAGCCATACATTGCACTTTCAAAAATCATGCTTTTACTTAATGTGTTTTGCTGTTGGGTTTTCTTCTTTCCTTCTGCACATTTAATAACATTTAGAAACAACTACTAGGAAGTGAATCCTCAGTCTTAACCTGAATCAAAGGAACACGAATTAGTAATTTTTTACTTCTGTTTTAAACAGGAAGGTCAGTTGTTTTGCTCTCATTCYCCTTACAGAGTTGCAGATAGGTGTGGGTAACTTCACAGCACAAAGGCAGCAGCACAAAATGACATTACAACAYAGCTTGCTGCAGACCTTTCATTTCAACAAGAGCCAGCTGTTTGATTATTCATGTTCTTCCACTCCAGAAGCCAAGAGGAATCATATTTTGAGGGTTAGGCACTACCAGAAGAGCACTTATGGAGAGATGGGTGTTTACTGACAATAATGCCTCAGTAAGTACTGCCCTGCTTTGATTAGACATAAACAGGAGTTAATAGTGGACTTTAAAGCCTGACATGGGAAGCAGAAAATGAAATTTAGAGAGACAATGAAAGAGGCAATGCACTTAGTGTTTGGGCCATCTAAGGAAGTTGAGATTGACAATAGATGTGTATCAATGGGCTCTTCTTTTTTTTTTTTTTAATG
>CADDXX010000531.1:518020-537019 GCA_902810485.1 Alauda arvensis
GTTTTGGATTACAATATGCTAATTAATGTTATTTATCACCTCATAATACTCTTATTTTTCACCTATGTGAGACATTTAATTAACTTTCAAGTGCTTTATTATATGTTTCAGTCTCATGGCATATCTGATATTCAGAAAAATAATCTTATTTTGCAGAGCTTGAGTGATCTAAGGAAGGATGTAATTTGAGGTAAGAAAATACAGGAGAGAGAAAAGCTGTGAAAGGGTCATAGAAATAGCAGAGTCATCACATTTCGTAATATATTTAGTGAATAAATCATGGTTTTAGTGTATACTTCTGCTCCATCCATTGCATTTCCTCTTATAGTGAGAAGTTATATAGAAATCTTAAATAAATGAACAGAAAGAAAATCAAAAAAGGAAATAAAAAGGAGACTTACCCTAATTATGCATTACATTCCCAAGGACTAACACATATATAATATGCAAGGTAAGACTAGCCATGCAAATATACAGTCAAATTAGACCATTTATCAAAAGATAATGTCTTAAAATGAGAAAAAAAAAAAGGGAGGGGGAATATCACTAATTTTAAACTGAAAAGAAATAAAATTATCTGCCAAAGGAAATGAATGTGTAAGCAAACCTGACATAAATATGGAATATGTGAATGTCCAGCTGCCTGTAATTATTATATTAATAGGCACAATAAATAATACCAGTAAAATAAGATTGAATGATCCTTCTCTGCTTTGTAGAGCACTTTGGTACCTGCTTGGGGAATTATAGTCTTGAACCACAAGGCTTCATTGGGTCCAAATTAACAGTAGTGACCGAATGTGATTACTTCACTTTTCACCCCAAACAAATGTCTGAATCATAGTTTGTGGGAAAATTTTAATTTCTACGGATATTTTATAGCAAAATTGTTATAGCAAATCAGCTCAAAACTGACTTATACACAACAGTAGAATGAAAAAAATATTGTAATGTAGGAACAGTAAAAGTAAATATAAGAAATATGTCAGAAATTGATATTATAGTATTTTTTTAAATACAATTTAATATTATTAACATGACTCATGACATTTTGAGGATGAGGAAGTCCAACATAGAGATAAATTTTATATTGTGCCCAAAATTAGAAACTCAAAGCTTCAGATCCAGTTTCACAGCATGAAATCAGATCTGCAGTAAAATTACACTATTCAGCTTCATATTATTAAAATGGGTTCTTCCATGTTCTTTTTGACCTTTCAACTCAGGATTCTTTTATTTCACCATAGTAACATTGCCAAATTAAAGTAAAAGTCAACTAGTTTAAGGAAGCACTGAAGAACTACTGTAGCAAAGCATGTTGTTTTGCTAGGTAAATTAAGAAATAAARTCTCTGGTGGTCCCAAAGAAAGTGATGTTTTTCCTTATTTTTTCCTCTTGTCTTTAGTAAGCCCCATAATCAAGCCATAACTGCTTTGGTGTGTTGATCTTGGACAACTGCCAGATGCCCACCCAGCTGTTCTTTCACTGCCCCTACTCAGAAGAGAAAATAAGGTGAAAACCTCATAGTTCTAGGAAAAGACAGAGGGATTATATTCCAGTTACCATCACAGGCAAAATATAGTTGATTTTGGGAAAACTAGCTCATCTCAAATCTGTATTAGAGACTGAATTTTCTGTGTCTCTGAGTGTAATTTTTTGGTGTAGTATGCATCCATGTATGTGGAATATCTATTGAAATCCTGTGGAAAGCTGACACAGGTCATAGAGTAAAGAGATGTAAATGAAATATTCATCTTGATAGACTATAGAAAGAGAACTTAGTGCCTAAATTCAAAAATCAATGCCACAATTCAAATTTCATTGAAAGAATGGCATTTCCAGATTGCTGGTTGTACTCACTTTTGTTTGCAGCAAGGAGAAGAGCTTAGTGAGTACATTTTATCAGGAAAACATATAGACTTCCTGTGGGGATTTCAATATATAGGACATTAATCAGGAATACATTTATAGTAATTTCTAAGGCACAAATATAGATTTTGTTCAATAAGAGTCTTAAGAAGATTTTTTTTCAATTTATTTCACATGCACAAGGACAGAGATTCCAATGAAAATTACGAAATATGAAGCAGAAGGCATTTGATGATAACATATAGAAGAAAAGAAGGTTTTACAGATTTCATTAATTCACATGTATACATCAAAGTGCATACATTGTATTGTGTTTGAATTTAGGGTCCTCTCCATCTTGAGATATTTTATGATTCTAGGATTTGTATATGCATGGATTTCAGAAAGATGCAAATAAAAAATATTATCCATCAAAAGTATGAGGAAAGATAATAAAATAAAAATAGAGAACRTAGAAAATAAGAAAAAAGATATATAGCTTTAAACATGAAAGAAATTATTTTAAAAAGAAAACATCATAAAGGCTAAAAAAATTAAAAAGACATAGGAAATATTCAGAAAGAATAACTGGGCTGGAAAGAAAAATAAAACTCAAGGAAGGGACATATAAAAGGAAAAATATAAAATGAAAACAGAAATAAATATGGAAAGAAGAGAGAAAATAATAAAAACATGATCTTTCAGAAAGGTTTGTAAAGAAAAGAAAAAAAAAGAAAATTCTTCAAAAAATGAAAAAATAAAAAAAAAAAAAAAAAAAAAAAAAAAAAAAAAAAAAAAAAAAAGGTGCAGAAATAAATGTTTGTATTCTTCATTGCAAAGAGCTAACCCTAGGGGTCCCAGAAGGGTCTGTGCAGTAACCTATGAAATTCACTGTATTTATATAAGAGAGTGAATAATGACCTGCCAAATATTACAGCTGAGAAACATTTTTCAATGTGAAAAACAGAGGTGAATGCAAAATATTGCATAAGGAACTCATTGCATTCAGTGATAAAAAATATAAATGATAATTCAGTGCTCATAAATTCACTGTAAGGCACGTGTTTAACTATCACCCTAACTGAAGAGACAGAATGGTGGTCTTTGAATTARGGATTACCATTCTCAAAACTCATCCTAAAATAATTCTAAATAAGCAAATATCTTGTCAAAAACTAAGGGTAAAGGAGTATAGAATGAAAATAAACAAAGAAAAAAAAATACTGTCATAGAAATTGATKATATACTTCATGCTGAATAGAATGTTCTAATTAGCCATCTCAGAAAAAACCCCAAAAAATAGCTGGTTTATATAAAGTTCTGAGAAAGATGAAAAGGATGATCAAAAGCATGAAATGACCTACCTATGAAGTGGCACTGTGGAAAAAGTATTTCTGAGTTTAAAAATAAACAATCTGTAGATGATAAGATGGAGTTCCATAAAAATAGTGAATGGTTTGAAAGAATTAAATAAAAAGGTGATACTCACTTTTCATCATAATATGAAAAAAGAGAAAAAATACAGGAAACAATTGATGTTGCRTTAATGGTACAGGAATTTAGCAGAAAATAACCCCCTTTGTGTTCCAGCTGGTCCTCAGATATCAGAGGGGCTGGTCRTGGCTGAGTTTAATTTCTGATTATGGCCAATTTAGAATTATAATGAGAACAGATGCACAAATAGTGCAGTTTTTTAATGTAGTGTGATGGGTCTGATTGCATTCAAGAAGAACTTACAAAATCCAGATTCATGGATCTAGAGTAGTTTATTGAAACAACAGGAGAACAGTTTCAGGATTGCTGGTGATAAATCCACTTACTGCGGAGTAYTAGTATGGGCTGCAACAGAAAGTATAGTAAGAGGGGTGTAATAGTTCTACATGTATATAAAAAGAAATAATAATGTGTGAAAAGCAATTTTAATGTATTAAGAAAAATTGAAATGCAGTAGGAAAAAAGAGTTGGAAGAAAGCAAGAGGAAATTGGGCAATCCTAGTAAGCTTCATATAACTTCTTTTTAGTGTTTTTAAATAATAGGAAAAATAATCTAAAGTAGATGGACACTATAGCAAACATTTCCTTAATTCTTCAGAAATATTAAAATTACATAAACAGTGAAAGTAACCTGATTGCAACAGATCAATATTTTGACTGCATTTTAAAACTTATATGTAGTTTTCTTTATAAATTAAATACTGTAGCAATGATGGAGAGAAATCTCATCTTGGCCATTTTAAATATCCATGAATACAAGATTAAGCAATTATTACAAACACTTAAACACTTATCCATATAAAAATCAAGCTTTTAATCACATAAAATTATTTTATATCCATCATATCATAAAAGCCAAAGGAATTGGGTKAGTTAAAACATGCAATTGCGACAGCTTGACCTTCAGATTTTGACCTGYAAAATGATGAAATAAGTAGTTCTTTTGTACTTAAAAAAATTATAAAAAAGCATAAGAAAGTACTAAGTCATTAAAAAATGGTCCTCCATTGGATTTTGTACTGATCTTAATTTACTYGAGCAGTTTATTTCATCTGCTTTATTTAACAATATGTCAAAATGCATTTCTACTGCTGAAGGTCATCCAGTGAAGCAACACCAACCTCACTGGTAAAAATCTCTTGGAAAATAAGATTTCATTGGTAAAGTCAATAAACAAGCTGCCATCAATAAATACAAAATACGGTCCAGTCAAAGAGAGACATGTGTTTATGATTATGCTTCCAAAAATTGTGGGTCATGCTCGTCTGGATGAGACATAAAAACTACCAGATGGTCAGGGCTGGCATAGGAAGAAGTGGGTTTATTTCTTCTTCATAATACCAAAATTTTATCAATATGTTAAGCAAAATAGATACTTAAGTTTTTTCTAATTCAGTTTGTAGCACAGGGAGGCATACAACAGTTTGTGAAATCCTGGTCTAAGGATCTGCAATTAGACCAGATTATTTTACCAAAATATAAAACATTTAGTCACCYCTCACATCCAAAGACAAGCAGTCAGAAATTATGTTCGAAATAACACTGAACACTTTTTTTGTTTTCCTTCCATTCCTGGATACTTACAAGCCTGTCCAGAAACAGAGTATTCACACTCTGGGCATTATGCCATGTACATTTTTCCTGAGGCTTTTAGGCCTTCAAATTAATGACAGTACAATTAAAATTCCATGCAAAAATAAAGAATTAAGTAAAACAAGGGAGCACATAAAGCARCAATGAAACAAAGAAAAATAGCATTCAAATATTTCTACCTATTTCCTTTGCTTACACTTGATGGAAAACTGGGATCTCTCTCTGAGACATTCTTATGGAAACAACAGCCATACTATTAAAATGTTTATATTTGATGACTGTAGAGTTGGGAATTTTGTACCTGATTCACTTGCTCACAGCTATTTAGACCCATCTGAGATGCTCCTGGGTAACCTGCCTTGTCTCCATTTTTCTGTTTGTCATATACTACATATGGYTTTAGATCCTTGTGCATGGGCAGCTGAACAGAAACCCCTCATAAAGATTTACTCTGGTTGGAATATTCTTTTTCTTCTTCATAATTCTTAAGAGTACAGCATATATACTGACTAGGAGTCTTTTGAGTATGATGGGAGTTTAGTTAACTTTCACATTTGCCTACATACATATTTAGATCTTTGTCCTGGTTTAGGGCAATTTCAGGAGAACACCTCCTAAGGGGCTCTCCCTCCTTCCCCCCCAGTCGGTTCGGGAATAACTTCCTCAGAGAGAGGTGGAAAAAAAATACCTGTTTATTCAACAAGTCAAGCCCAGCACAAWAAATTGAACAATACCCGATGACAAGGACTTTTGCTGCTCTGGAGAGATGACGAAATTCAGGCAGAAGGTCCCCCCTGAAGATGGTGGCTGTGTTCTCAGTCTCTCTGGTGCTGGGAGAAGTTGCTGCTCAAGGTGGAGCTTGGCAGGTCCCAGGTGCGAGCCCTCCGGCGCTCCCCCGTGTTCACAGTCCAGAGAGAGTAGAACAACTCCAGGGAAAGGCGAAAAAAAGAAAAAAGAGAAAGTTGAAGGAAAAAAACTACCTAGCTATCCTAACTAAAGAAGCAGAAGCGAAAGCAAGATGCTAAAAGAGAGAAAAAAAGCAAAAACTTCTCCGTCTCATACTGTTGTTATCAAAAACTCCAGATGTTCAAGGTTACTCAGAGGAGCAGAGCCTTTGAAAAAAAAACTGCCTCCCTCTCCCCCCAGACCCAACACCACAGTGCACAGAATACAACACAATACAAATTCAACAGACGATTGGGGATACAAACATCATAATGTCACCCTAGGACAATCTTGAATGAAGTATTTGACAGAAATACAAATTTTTTGCATGGTTTGTACATTTCACCACAAGAAGCTACTGCAGTGAAAGACAGAAACTACTTCTTTCTTTTTGCAAGAAATTGCTCAGGTATGCTTAGACAACTGCCCTTTTTATCAGTTCTGCCTAGCACAGAAGTTAGAAGTTTAGTGTTTCTTTTTTATGGAAAAAAGATACACTATTTTTTTAAATCAAAGAAAAATATAGGGTAAAGCACATGTTGGGTGTAGAAATCATRAATTTATCCAAGTACCTTTAAATTGTTCTTTCTTCATATTGGACTGAAGTCTCTCATCTTTCCAMTGGAATTAATTGTTGCTAGAAACTAAATTGAAACTGAAATAATTTTACTAAGACCATGCTTCTGTTTTATTTTTCAAAGGGAAAGATTATTCCTTTTTTAGATCCAGCAGTTATAAATGGAACATTCATAATATTTAGGCAAATCTATGATCTTTGATGCAGTTATACAGGTTGAAAAATAATTGTAAAAAAATAAACCTAAATATTTTCTTTACAGTTTTTAGCATTGTTTCCTCTTTGCACTATTCCAATAATTAATTATGGAAAATTTTCAGTTCTTCCTCTTAAAGCACCAATTAAACCCCCAAACATGAAGCCTTCTTGAAAATACAAACAAAAAACAAGACAAAAAACCCTAGAAAAAGAAAATCCCAAAGAAAAAGAAAAATAGAAATCATAAAATGAACAAACCCTGGAAATAAAGGAATTTAAGAGAGAAATTTTTTTTGGTTCAATTTTTTTTTTAAAGTAACATTCTATTTAAAAATACTTATGAATTGTTAACCAAATAAATATATTTCTGCAAATCTGTTTCTTTTTGTCAAAGCAGTTTTTTAGATTTTAACTGGGAACAATTTTGATTAACTTCATTGGCTTCAAATTTTCTTAAAAATTCAACAATGAAGAATACGCCTCAGCAAGATTATAACTCAGTAAACTCTCCAGACAAAATTATTCAGAAAAACTAACAATATCAGAGAAGAGTAAAATTTTTATTTATTACTTAACTAATAAGTTTCTATCTATTTCAGGTATCTATGACCTGAAATAATTTGATGTAGTGCTGGCACCAAAGAACAGTATAATTATAACTTTATATATGATTGTGAGAACAATTCCTTAAATCGGGTGCCACTCCCCAGTTCCACCCTCCTTCCCACCAAAAAATGATGAAATATTTAATGGGTTTATACATATTATAAAAATGTATAAATTATTTTTTATGGCCACAGGCTTCACACATTTCATCACCCAGGGGAATAACATGAAAACCGTCCAAATAACCAGTATGGATAAACTTGGGGGATGAGGTTTCAGATTGTGTGAATTGCTTGTATTTGTTTGTTTTATAGCATGAATTGTCTGTGTCTGCAGTAGATTGTTTTCAGCTAATTTCTTGCAGCTGTTACTAAATTACAGGCTCTGCTTTCCAAGGCCTCTTAGGGAAAGGAAAACCAGTGCTATTTAACCACTAATCTGACTATGTAATGCTCTGAATGAAGAGAGGAAAAACATTTGCTATTTCTAGCTCTACAACATAGAATCTTTGCCAACTACTCATGTGACTGAATGGCTGCCRTTTATTTACTGATAAGTGTAAAGGATAACATTTATATTTCTTTGAAAATAGGATGTCATGAAAGAAAAATGATGTGTCTAATTAACCCAGGTGTCATTAGCCAAACATTATGTCACAGTAGCCAATAGTAACTAAGATATAGTAACTCTGGTAGTATTAGAGGATGTGAAGGTCTGATTTTAGTAAGTGGATTCAGTGCAGAAACTTAACATACCCAGACAATAAAATTCATCTGAATATCCTTAGATTACTTCAGCATCATTAGCCATGTCTTTTGCAATATCCAATTGTATGCAATAATAATAGATGATTTTTAGAAGTCTCCAGAATGAAAGGAACTGTCAGTCAAACCCTCCAAGAGTGAATGTTTAGKTATTTAACCTGATAATCCAATCTATAGAAATGTGACCACATTATTATTCTGGACCAGAAGATTTTATATTCTCAAGACATTTGCTCCATGTTATTGACTGATAATATCAAAAGTCACCATATTTACTGGTTTGACAYATTTTCTCTGCTAAAAATAAAGGGGACGTTTTAAATGATCCATTAGTTTTAAAAAGTCCTTCTGGGTTTAATGAAAGTGATAGCCAACAATGCTGCCTTGTTTTTCTCTTAAATAGTGATGCTGATGAATATGTTACTGCAATGAAAGTGTTAGTTTTTGGGGTTTTTTTTCTTTTCTTTACTTTTTTTCTCTTCAGCAAGTAAGGGTCTTGGGRCCCTTAAATCGAAAGGGCTTTAAATAGGATTTGAATACTTTATACTAGATTATTTGGATCCTAAGAGATATGGATACAGGTTTTTAGAACAGCTCTAGTGAGTCTATGCTGTATTGACTTTCAAAGGAGATGAGTTTTTCAACAGCTGTTTTTTCATCARTTTCTTCATCTTTCCTCCTTTTGATCTATAGATCCCAAATGAGAATAGAAATACTTCCTTTATATAAGGACAGAAGTGAGGAGGGAAAAGGCAGAGAAAAAGCACTTTGGACCATCACTCACARTAAATATTATTGCACATCTTTTTTCTCCATCAAAAATCAAGAAAGAAAACCAGAACTAACCCACCTTACTCACTGTATTATTAAATACAGCAATTAAAGAGCCTGCCTAATAGTAAAGTTGCCAACTACAAGTTTAAATCCTATGTTTCACAGTATTTTTGGACCTGGCTAATTGATTGTTTTGAGGATTGAAATTATTTTTTGCTTTACACTACAGTGTGCAAGAGAACTACCTCATTTATGATTAACTTCTCCATAGCATTCTGTAGGTTGAAATTTAGTTTAAAGGATAGCTCTAGACAGAGTAGATGTGAGAAGCAAACAAAATCATGCTGCTACATCRTCTGACTAGGACTTAGCAGCAGCTGAAGACTCACAGATAATATTATTGAGAAGGCCCATAACACAAAGATTGTCCATATATTTAATATAAGGCTCAGGCAATGTCTTGCTGATGGCACCTTAATTTGAGGATTTCACTCAAGTATTTCTGATAAATTATGTTCATTATCASTTAAAATTAATAAAACCTACATTCTGTAATTTTACAGACCATTGCTTCCTCTTGTTGAAGCTYTTACCTCTGTCAAAATAAATAATTAGGGAGCAAATATGAAATAGTGACAATACAGCATAGATATTACAGTGAAAATTATCATGCACCTGTGGTAAGTTTAGAACTATTTTACCAAGAAACCTTAATTTAGTTCTTTATGCAGCAGGTTTTCCTTTCCTTTCTGGCACATAAAATGGCTTTCAACTCTCTATGCTAGAAAAGCTTTCTGTACAAAATCTTTCTAACAATCTTATTTCCCCACTTTCCTTTAAACACTCTCCTCCATATTTGCACTATTTGTTGTTAGAAAAAGTTCTTTCAAACTCACTCCATCAATGATAAAAACATTTGTTGAAGACTCTGTCCCCAGTCTAATGCAAATGGCAATAACCCTCAATGTGTCCAGGTAATTTCAGAAAATTATGTTATTATAGAGTTGTTGCATTGAATACATTTCTRTAGAACTCATTTGTTCCTGCAGCCTGCTACATGGCAAATGCTCTACAAACATTAAAGCCTGTGTGAATAAGTGTTTTCCAACTGGAAGCATCAGTGATGAATATTTAAGGCGTGTAAGTTTATCAAAAGAACAGTTTGAAGTGCAAGAAATGGTTACCAGTTATAACTGCCTGCTCTGTGATTTCCTCTTCCACGTGGTTTGGCAAACCGTGTGTCCTGCCTGACAGCAMAGCTTCCAACACAGCTGTGAGACAAGGTTCATATAATTGTACCTTTCAATTTTATAGCTAAGCACTTGGCCTTTTATTTATTAGCAAAGGTAAACTGTAAACAGATGTCAGTGTTTTGTATCAGAGCCCTCATTTTAGCTTTTTCCAGTCTGATAAACTGCCCTAGTTGGTGGACTGGAATACTGAAGAAATGCATTCAGGTGGCTTGGAACAAGATGATTTTTAAGGTCTCTTYCAATCCYAGTCATTCTACTATTATGTGATATGCTGTTCCTTCTTTGCTTCACAGGAAGACCTTGATTTAGCTGGAATGATTGTAAAGATGAATCTAGAAGCAATCTGTTTCTAATTTCAAAGTACATGACATCAATAACTATTGTTTTCAGGCTTATGCTGAAAAAATYTCATGCTGGAAAGATTCAGAAATTGTAAGAAACACATTTTTTATAAGGATATAATGATATATTACATTAAAAACTATAAAATTTGGTTTACAATAATATTCATTATATAATAAGGGGTTTTTTAGTTTTATTGATTTTTATATTGAAATTTTATTGAATTTTTTCATTGCATTTTTTAAAATTAGAAAACCTAAGTCCTGAAAATACCAAATCAAATAGAAAATTACAGAAAGAATAACTGCTGCATTACTTCCCCAGRAGCTGTCACAAYTTTTTTTTTWATTTGGTATGATTGATACAGGCCATTCAGTTGTTCCAGTCAAAGGAAGATAATAGCTGCTTCAGRTTTCATCTTAGGATATTTATCCCTTATTAAGAAATCCAGAAAAATTATTGAAAAAAAAAAGAGTRAAAATACAATAAGTTGCACAACGCAACTTATATAGTCCCCATATATGCTTAACAAGTCCAATTCATTATTACTTAGGGGAGTGTTGGGGGGGAGAGTGARAGAGAAAAGGGACATTTCTTTGCATATTGCTCCTCTTATTTTTATCACTTAGTTTTTTTGTTGGTTTTTTTTTTTCTTGAATTATTTTAAAATAGATTCTGATCAGAGCTAGACTGGTCACCCATCTTCTCTTGAGCCATATAACTGGCTGAGAGAAGATTGAATAATATTAGATAACATTAACAAAATCTGATAGTAATTTTAAGACATAGTATATTTTTAGCTACAAACCACAGGAAGTATGAGAACAACAAGTTCATCACAGAGCATTATATTTTGAGGGCAAAATAAATCTCTATAAAATAYTGACAGTTTGTTTGAGCATGTTTCATTGAGACACATTATTCAAAGACAAAATAAACAGTAATGAAAACTTGTTATAAAAACTGAAATGCTGAGTCAGCTGACAGGTAATGAAATGTCAGTCCAATAATGCATTTCAGCAGAGCTGCTGAACTCATATCATAAAATATCTTTTCCCTGTTGACCACAGTGGCAAAAATTCATATCACTACWCATAYGTARGTGATATAAATGTGTCARGGGAWAACAAAACAATATTTACCTCAGGTGCTGCTGATYGCCTTTTTAACTATATTGGTGCAGATTTCTTCTAAAATTGAGCAAGGTTGTTTTTCTTATATTGCATTTTTACAGGATGCTAGATTTTTTTGTATATTTGTTTAAYGTACACACTGTATATCATCAGTGTGCAAAATATCTTTTCMTTTATTTATATTCTAGATATACTCYTCTSTAATGGTTTATCTCCTGAAAAACACTGGATGAAATGAAGCTGTATGTTCTTTAGCAGTTTTGTATGCTGGTTTCTCCAGAGCCCTCTTCTATTACTTCTTGTGTATGTTGTTACTAATTTACCAGACCACATAAACCTTTTGAAGGATTCTTCATTTTTGAAAGTTGAGAAATATGTTCCTTTGTTTTCCTCTGAGATTCTGCTGCAAGTACTTCAATGAGTAATAAAAACTATAATTATAAAATAAAAATAAATTCCATTTAGAAGATCTTTTAATTTTTGATCCTGTATTGTTGAAGAACACWTTATTGTAGTTTGATTTAATATACCAGGTTTTTAAATGCCCCAACTGTGTCCCCATTTTCAGCTTGCACATCTATTTAAAATGTAATCTTACAATTAATCTTTTCTCATTTAAGTTATTGTCTTCCATAAAAACCTGTTCTTTGTGTTACTGAATACATTAAGATCCATTTCCAGCTTCATTAACATTTGGAGACATTTTTTAAAAAGTAGAAAGAAAAATATAGTAGAACTTTTGTCATTGACAAACAGGATTTCTACTAAGTGTCTGCAATGCAAATAAYACCCCATGTAATTCAGTTCCTTATCCAAATTTATTTTAAAAATTCTTTGCCATAACACCCTGACTTTGTCAGCAGATATACAGGAAGGACTAGATTTACAAGGCCTTAGTCAAGTTCATTTGCTGTTTATCTTAGATGCTTTGGATTGCAGCCTCTCAGCACTCAAGCATGACCTTTTCCCAAAGCTGCTGTTTTTGTCAGAGTTGATTTAATTGCAGAGATGAACTTTAACTTCTGAAGAGTCATAATCCACTCATTTGATGCACATAGAGTTATCTTTCTTATACTCTACMACAAAAATGTCCTATTAAAGTTCAAAAATGACTGGTCAAGTTTCTGAGCTAAAAGAATGTAAAATGCTRTTTATTACAATGCTGTCTTACTTTCTGTACTTAAGCTGGCATATGGTGACAACATTATGGATGTCATCTAGTTGYATTGTATACACGCATACAGATAACAGAAAATTTAAAAATTAAACAGAGAGRTCTTGGTATGTGATAAGGTCACTTTTCCAGTGTCTTCTATCTTGGAAAGTAAACATAAATAACTTATAATTCAATAAACAAGACGTCTCTTGCRGGGGTGAGGGAAGAAAGAGATGATGTAGGTTTCTTTCTGTCTCCRAGTATGAAAAGGCCAGACAACAAATGCATAATAAAATAGTTGTTTAACCAAGATGCAGAAAAGAGAAGAMTATAGGTAGCAAGTAATTGCCACCATCCTTTCAGATGCTTTCATCCCACTTTCATGCAGAATGGAACAGTGCCCAGATGGATTTTTCACACAACATGTAGATTCTCTCTGTGGAAAGTTTCCCTCCGGTGGAGAACAAAAAATCACCTTTTTTTTTTTTTGTGAGTACATAAGTTTTAAGGTACTCAGCAGCTCAAATTTGTATCACATCAATAAATGGAAATAAGAAAACAAAAGAATACCCATACCATATTTTAAAAATATAATCAGMTCCAGACAGTAAGCACATTCAGTGTCTGCAAAGGACTTTTAATCATACATATTGGGAGTGTTTTAATTGAATTGACTGGCCTAAAGTACCAGAACATAAGTTGCTGAGTATTAGGAGTTTGATCCAATACGTTGATCCAGAGCTAAGTGTTTGACCAACAAATAGATGCAATTATTTTAATAAGAAGTACCACTTCAAATAATTGTGTGATTACTTTGTGACTCACATCCATGCTTCTCATCCAAATAGTGCTATTACATTTAATTTAAAATATAAAAAAAATGCAAGCAACTTTGGGAAATGGAAATGGAACCCTTACTTCTCTCTTTRTGGCACTCTGGAAGACTTAGGGATGATGTAGTAACATAAACACTGGTATCTTTTGCTGTTGAAGTTATGAAGGCATCAAAAGGCAGCTGAGAAATTCAGTAGAGGACCTATAAATAGTATTTAGCAGTCTAGAGGTGGCAGTTGCTGGTCTTCCTGGGTACCACACAGTTGTGATTTAGGAACAATATCCTCCAGCTTAGTACTTTCTCTAAAACCATGCACTGCTCCTCTCTCCCCACTCCCTCTGAGTGYATTGGAGAGGGGAACTGAAGGCACAAAAGGCAAAGATCRTGGGTTTAGACAAGAGCAATTTACAGGGAAACAGAAATATGATAAGGAAACAAACAGTAAYAGCCAAGACACTACCTGGCACATAATTTTTTAGGTATTTTGACAACATGAAGTGAGCTTTAATTATGTATTTTGACTATTATCACCTTAATTGTACTATAAAGTACTAAAACTCTAAGTACTAAAACTATAAGATGACACCATAAAGTTTGTATGCTTGACCGAAAGCATCAAGGCAGACATACCTATTCAAAAATTCTCTTTTTTTTTCTTTATGAAAAATGTCTGATTTATGTCATTRTATGTGAAAAGCGCTGTGTGATGCCAGTTCATCTACTGAAAGTTTGCTGTAATTCCCATCAGGTTGCTCCTAGTATAATCAATTGACTTTGCATAATAAGTGCTCTTCCAGTGAAGTAAATGCAAAATAATAATGTATGCCACTGGAATTATGCAGAAAGTATTATTATGAACAAAAAGAAAGTACAGGTTATATGAAACCCCAATTATCTGACTTTTAATATCATGTAAATCCTGGTCAAAGACATTTTGTTCATTTAGATTTCAATCTGGAGTATAATTCTATAAGAGAAAAAGGTCCATAGCCATAGTAGTAGTAATAATAATAATAATAATAATAATAATAATAATAATAATAATAATAATAATAATAATAATAATAGTACCGTTAAAATTATTCTGTGTAATGGTTCCCTTTTTCAATACCCCTTTGTACTCTTGAGATTTTGAGCACCTAGGTTCCTCAAGGAAGTAAGGGCACGGGGAGCCAGGGCTGGCTATAAATAATGGTTGAAGTAGATCATCTGTGATCCAGGTCCTTCACTTATACTAMAAAGAGAGAAATGGAGATATATTTCTTTTTTTTTGCCTATTTCCTCATTTCTCTTCTGTTTTTACTGGAGTCTGTTTTCAAACAATATTCTTCAATGTACTGTGTCTTCATTGATTTTTAACATCACTAACTGCTTGAATTTACAATATATATTTTTCTATTATTGTTAAACACTTTTTCTTTGTTGTCTTTCTTACTTTCAAATTTGTTTTGTCAATCTTCTAGATCTGCATTTCTTTAACCAAACACCTCCAGTGTGAGCCTTATCACCCTCTGTTGTTCTTTTCTACACTGTATCCTGTTTCTACATTTTTCAAATTCTCTTTTCTCAAGCWAGGCCTGTTTTCCTCCTCCCTGTATAATTACCATAYGCATAAATATTTCATTGGCGCAGAATAACTACTTATTGTTACTTTTTTATATAAATATAATGAAAAATAAAACAAATGGTAGTCGTAACTACCTAATCTTCAAAAAGAAAAATCTATTGAAGGTAAAACAAATGAGATCAAAGCTCCAGGAACATCAAGGAAAGTCCAGGCAAACCAAGCCTGACAAGTTTCACTCCTGAGGCCTTGCAAATTTTGTTAGTAGCCTGTTATTAGCTATGGCAATACAATCTTACTTGGCTAAAATGCCACAGATGTTCTCCTTCAAACTCGGTTTTGCTGATCATTGCAATCTGCTCCACATAGCAAAATCTTATTTGTCATTCTGTAARAGTAAATTGAGAAGTCTCCTAGACTTCAGACTTTAATATTTTGATGAATACTTCCATCTGTGGACTGTAAACAATTTTATAATGCATTTGTCCTCCTTTGCTGTTTATATTTCRTTCCTAGGGCTACWTWTGTGCTTATGCATRTATTTGTGTTCATTTAYATATATTCTTGTAAAAAAATATTTATTTTGCATAAACTTTGTCTTAAAATGTACTGCACACTGTAGTGAGAGTCAGGGAAGTTGCAGGCATATTTTCCCACACAGATAATGTGAATATGTGAAAATATGTAGAAATATGATCTTTTATATTTCTGATCTTTTATTTCATGTTAACTAGGCTTAAACTAGTTTTAACATTATCTTAAAACATGCTTTTAAGTTTGCTGTATATTTCTTTTGGCCTCCCTGCATGGGCAGTTGTCATTTTACATCACTAAACTTTGTGAAAGGAAAGTAAGCATCAGATATCCTTGAGAAAGGATATTCAGCTTAAACTTTCAATCTCTGTGAAYAGTTGGCCATAAGAGAAATGAGCCTAAATGTCAAGGAAAGAACTTAGTGTGTCTACTTCAAAATGTGTGAAAGGTAACTGAAGTGGATGGGTCTGAGTAGATGTTTTTCATAAAGATGAGGTATTTATGCATTATTTTAATACATATTATGTAAAATGTATTTATTACTACATGATCAAATTCAAATCTTGGCAAATTAATGAAATTTTGTGGACTTTACAGAAAATTGTTAGCTACTCCTAAAAATATCTGTGTTGTTTGTACAACTCGTTAATACATTTAAACAAGTACATATGCAGAAACATATCTATACATACACATAGATATGTATATAAAATCTGAAATCAAGATTCCCTTCAAATAAAATTTTATGCWTATTTAACATTAATAAAATCTTAAYCTTTAAAAAGAYTAYTCATTTTACAATGAGCTTATTATTCACGAGTCACAAAAATATTCTGTGGAACACAGAATCARTCTATGCGAAGTGTTATGGAGCTTGTACATGACAACAAGGTCCTCAGGAGGCTAGTCCTGAACAAGCCCTAAAAATTGCCTCTGTAGCACTCAAAACACTAAGAACCAGGGTTATCTTCTTATGATGATACAATTTGCCATGGAAATAGAACTGCTGTTTATTCTGCAGAGGTAAATAGACCCTCTCTTCTATAATAATGAAAACAGCTGAATTTTAAAAGATTCTTCCCCCCCAGGGAAGTTCTTTAATGTATTCTGCTTCTATAGAAACACATTAATATAAAATATTCCCAAGCGTCCTCTTTGAAAGCAATCTAACAATCTAATTTTATTTTCTCCTCTTTGATGGTAGCAGGATTATAATAAGTTTGAATCTACTCAGGTGATGCCTGAGGTGATAAAAGAACAAGGCAGCAGTTCTGTGCAGTTCAAGGTGCAGAAATACCATCATCAAAATCCACAACTCTGCAAACATACAAAGTGCTAGATATCCTCTGTCAGGGTCACACACTCCAGTTGCTTATTCCCATGTCCAGTTTCACTTACAGCTGAAAAACTTATCCAGTGAGGAAGAAGAAAAAGAGATTTAAGCTTAGTTGACTAGAAAAGACCATAAAGAAAAACCTGATCCAAAGTTCTTTAAGCTTGTATTAAAGCCAGAGGAAATATGAAAATCTGATTTTACAAGGAAGTAAGTCAGGACTATATTCTTCAGAGCATTCTTAGCTTCCAGAATTTCATTGCAGAAGAGAAATAAAGGGCGTGAAATCTTACATAATATCTATACTTACTACATGTAGGCAAAAYAAGAATGCAATGGTAGCAAGAGGAAGTAGAAACAGCAACAATCAGGGKTTTTGTCATTTCATTTGGATAGAGCTTAGGAAACCTGGCTTATCTTTCAATTGACAAAATCTGTCAGAGGATTTGTTTATGTGAAGAAGAGCAATGAATGGACAGAAAAATTTTGAAATTAAACTTTACCAGCAGTGTAATACAGATTGTGTTCTCTGTTGCAAAACAAACAAAAACTTTATTGTTTAGGTCCATAGTATTCTGTGATAAACTAAAAGTTCTTGTCTAAAACCTACATTTTCCCCTAACCTTTAGAAAATGYTTGTCTTGAATTAACTGAATTTGGGTTTTAAGGATAACATTAACCTTTTACATCTATGATAGAACATGTTCTTCTCTGACCTATGGATCATCAGTCACCTCAGAAAAATTTTCAAAGGACAGTGTCCTGAAATTATTGATCTTTTTTTCCAGTTAATAACTCCATTTTGAAGATCAGCCTGGAAAAGGAAGCAGACATTATATATCCTATGATGGAAATTAATTTCTTATGTATTCAAAATGATGATCACAAGAATTATGTGGTTTTACAAGAAAGGATTGGGTAAGAAAAAGACTTTTTAGAAACAATAAGAAAGTTTTCTACCCTAGATATTATTTCTAGATGCATTACCAATGGTAGTGAAAATTTGCCAGTTGAGAGTTCATAAGGATCAAAGAAGTTTAATAAATACATCACTAAAATTTTTAAAATTTTTGGYTGAATATGTTCTCCATTATTTTCATGCATCAATAGTAACGACAGTGTTATTTTTTTCTCTTTCATTTTCTCTTTCCTTATCTCATTTGCTTCTTTTGGAGGGCAGGGAGAAAAGAGAATACAGAAGAGAAATATTGCACTTCTCTGTCGCACTGATACCAAAAAGAACACACAACATGCAGTCAGGAGGGGAAACAAAAAGAAGAAGGAAGTTTATTGAGTTCCAGTGATATTTATGCAAAAAGAAATAAAAGGTTCTGATAGGTGGAGGAAAGTACCACCTCTACACACACACTGGCTAATACATATGATTGTCAAAGAAATCCATCCCACTAAGAAGAATGTAAACATCCAAGCTAGTTAGAAAATAACACCTGTTATTTACATGAAAACCCATGGGAAAACTGACTCCAAGCTACAACTTATCAGAAGGCTTAAAAATTCAGGGTGACACTTCTCATATCTTTCAAGCAGCAACTTTACCTTTCTCTTTTCTCGCCAACAACAAATTTTCAATAAAAATATTTTGGTTTCTATAAAATTATTTTAAAATTATAATTATTAATAATTTATATAATATAATTAATTATAAGTTATTTTTTTCTGAAAATAAGGAAAAGTTTATAATACCAAAATTGCTTTCCTTTCAGTCTTCTGTAGAAATATGATTTTGGATTACCATATTAGAAGACTTGCTGATATTAGGGATTCCATTAATTTATTATTTTGCTATAATGTTTAATTTGTATTATGTTAGAAACATCCTRGTTTATGTAGTTTGTGTTGTACAAAGGTATTTGAAACGTTTTCAGGTCTGTGAAATAACTACTAATAAGTTATTTATACTTTTAAGGAAAACAAACACACCCTGGAACAAAAGGACCCTTGCCTTCAACTTGAAAAAAAAAAAAAGAAAATAATATAAAAGGGAAGAGAGAGATAGAGAAAGTAAAAGGGAGAGAGAGAGAGAGAAAGG
>CADDXX010000531.1:537139-558542 GCA_902810485.1 Alauda arvensis
GAAGGAAGGAAGGAAGGAAGGAAGGAAGGAAGGAAGGAAGGAAGGAAGGAAGGAAGGAAGGAAGGAAGGAAGGAAGGAAGGAAGGAAGGAAGGAAACTGTTTCATTTTGAAACATGACTGCTTGGAGAAAAAGATAGCAGTCTAAAGAGCTTTTATATAGATATAATTTCTTGAACTTCATCCTAAAAGTCTTTAAATTTTTATTTGTCTACACATCTACATTAAAAGAACCAAAAGAAGTTTAATASCTTTCACAAGACAGTTTTTCACTCTGCTTATGAAGAAGGAGATTGCTATGGCTACATACTGAAATGCAATGGTTTGTTCTTGCATTGTTTTGCTGATATGGTAACTTAGGCACCACTGCCTCTGTAAGACACYRTTCTCCAAAAGAGCCTTAAACCTCTTCTCCAAATATCTGTGAAGTCTGGCAATCTTTCACATTATTTCTTTTAACCATCTGTGAAATCTATTCATTCCTCTTAGCACTATCTATAATTTTGTTATGTACTTGCTCTATTATTTGTCATGTCCAGTAATTTTGTCTGTTCTGCCCAGACATTCATGGCAGTTCAAATAGCCAAATCTCAGGCCAGGGCTCAGTTTTCCACCTGCAGACCTTCACAGAGCAAACACAGTGTTCCCAGTAACAGGTAGTTCTCAGAAAATATGCTGCCAGTGTGCTACAGTCTCATMTTCTGATCCAATAATAGAGCAAAGAAAACCTAATAAACACGTCCAAATTTGTTTAGCAGTTCCACAGTCCCTGTATTTTCCAGATTTCCTGATTTTTTTCTTATAGCTTCTCTTTTCAAATCACCTTTTCTCTGGCTTCTGGCGATTTTTCCGTTACAACAATATCTTCTGTTATTATAAATACGGCTTCCAGAGCAAGGCTCAAAGCAGCTCACAGCAGCAGGCAAAGTAAGCAGGAGGTCACAGTGGCCAGCCACAGTGTAGAGAGATTGTCAAAAAAGAYACAAGATATAAAAGAAGAGAGCAAGACTGAGACAGAAAAACTCACCCTGCTAACTAAGGGTTCCCATGGGTCATGAAGCTACATCGACTCATCCTAATGCTTTCTGTCACCTGACACTACTTAGGGTGCACTATCCCTAATATTTTAGCAACTGCAAAACTGCCACTGACTCCTTTCTAACTGTATCTGCATTTGCCACCAGAGCACTCCTACTCACTGTTCCCAGACTATTGCAGCACTAACACTCTGCATTAACTCTTTTCCTGTGACCTCTCTTACCCTTATGTGACCTTACTACAAAACTAAATCTTACCAACAAAGACACACAATCTGAAACCAGGGATTAAAAGCATGGATTGTGCTGGAGGGTATTTTCACATACTGACGACCCGTGCCCCTGGTTATGGCAGCAAAATACCCGATTTAATGCATTTCATTAATTCTCTCATGACAAAAGAGCTCTCTTCTTGGACCTATGCATAAAAAGTGCTRCATAAGGACAAAATGTGCTGCCACTGAGATATTAGACAGATCATCTTGGTGTATATGCAGAGTTTTMTCTAATATACTATATATATATATTGTGTCTTCTGTATTCTCTTTCCCTTTTTMTTTTGAAATTAATGATTAATTATAGAAATGGACAGTTCAAGGCWTAGTAATGTAAGACTTTTAAAAGTGACTGTCTGCAACAGTTTCTTATCTGTATGGGATGTAATACTGAAAAACAAYAATCTGTGTTGATGTTATTTTGCCTTTGATGTTCCCCAATAGATTGAAAACAGAGTAATTCTATTGCTGGCCACTTTGCAGTGACAGATGTGTGAAGTCATTGCAAGCACTGGAGATAACTTTCCATATGGCAAGAATTCCTAACATTATTTGGTAACCACCAGTGTATGCTCATTAAGAGCCAGAGCAGCATTACCTTATTGAATATGATTGTCTACTTAGAAATTCCATTGTGTTGAATTTGTTTGCAATATGTTAGTCATTAAAAGTGCCCAAGTCCTACCTATTGGTTTCAGACATAGATTTTGGTCATCAAAGGGGGAATATTTGTGTATACAGGTACTCTTCCCTGTCCTGATGCCCCATTCTCTTTCAGAAATCGGATAGGAAAAAATATTTGGGTACAAATAAATTTAATTTTTCAGTCAAACTCATCTTCAGCCAATAGTCAGAGTCTTTCCACAGTTTCTGTTGCTTTCTGCTTCACTGAAGCTTTCCAGCACAGGATTACCAGCGGCAAATTTACTGATTGAAATTCCACATTTTCCACCTTCTCTCAGCCACTTTCCCTGATGATGCTAAATACCTGTATTTAGATGGGCTAAATCAAGTCCATTTTTGAATATTTCATATCAAGAAGTGATTGAAGAGATAGGAATATCTATCTCTAAACACATTATCATATTTAATCAGGATGTGGCTTCTCATCATTGTTTGCTATTAAATATTGTCATATTTAATGACATMATCCATTCAAAAAAATGTAAATTTCTGAWAAAAAATTCAAAAGCRAGATGCCAATATTTTGGAAATGTAAGTGGAAATTGGCAGATTTAGGTCTACAATCTCTTTCACAGAAACTCAAAATATGCTGGCTTGCAAGGGCTCYTCAAGRATCATCAAGCCCAGCTCCTAGCTCTGCACAGCACCATCCCCCACATCATKTGCCCCAGAGTAATGTTCAAACGTTTCTTGAACTCTGTCAGGCTTGATGCTGTGACCACTTCTCTGAGGAGACTGTTTCAGTGTCTAGCTACCCTCCGGGGGAAGAACTTTTGTCTAATATCCAATCTAAACCTCTCCTGGCACAACTTCAGGCTATTCCCTCAAGTCCTGGACATGACAGAGAAGAGATCARTGCCACTCCTCTTCCCCTCACAAGGAAGATGTAACTGCAGTGAGGTCTCYCTCAGTCTCCTCCAGAGTGAACAGACCAAGTGACCTCAGCAGATACGGCTTCCCGTCAAGGCTCTTCACCATCCTTGTTACCCTCCTTTGGACACTGTCTAATAGTTTAATTAGTGTCTTACTTTTATTGTGGCACCAAAACTGCCCCCAGCGCTCGAGGTGAGATCATCCCAGTGCAGGACAGAGCAGGACAATTCCCTCCCTGGCCCAGCTGGCCATGATGGGCTTGATGCCCCCCAGGACAGGGCTGGCCCTCCTGGCTGCCAGGGCACTGCTGRCTCATGCTCAACTTGCCAGTGACCAGGACTCSCAGGTCCCTTCCCTGGCACTGCTTTCCAGCCTCTTGTTCCCCAGTCTGTCTGTACATCCAGGGTTGCCCTWWYCCAGGGGCAGATTCCAGCACTTTCCCTTGTTGAACTTCATGCARTTGGTGATTGCCCAGATCTCTAATTTTTCAGTCTYTCTGCAGGGCCTCTCTGCCTTTGAGGGAGYCAACAGCTCCTCCCARTTTTGTATTGTCTGTGAACTTGCTTAGTGTCCCTTCCAGTYCTGGAAGGTCTGATGAAGATGATGAAGAGCACAGGGCTGAGGATGGAGCCCTGCAGGAACCCTGCTAGTGAGAGGTCACCAGAYTGATGTCACCYCATTCCCTGTAACCTTTTGTGCCTGACCCATGAGCCAGCTGCTCTCCCATCAMATGATGTGTTTATCCAGCTGTGTGCTGGACAGTTTTTCCAGAAKGATCCTATGAGAGATAGTATCAAAAGCTTTAYTGGAATCCAAAAAGGTTACATCAACTGGCTTCCCTTGATCAAATAGCTGGGTTACTCTGTCATAAAAGGAAATAAGGTTTGATAAACAGGACTGTCTGTCATGAATCCATGCTGGCTGTGACCAATGACTGCATAGTTTTTCATGTGTTTTCCAAGACCTCCCAGAATAACTTTTTACCAGGTACTGATGTGAGATTTACCAGCTTGTAGTTTCGAGAGTCCTCCYTCTTGCCCTTCTTGAAAATTGGGATGTGGCCAACTTCCAGTCAGCTGGTATGTCTCTAGATTCCCAAGATGGTTAAAAAAATCATCAAGAGAAGTTTTGTGATGCAATCAASCAGCTTTTTGAGAGTTCTTGGATGAATCTCATCAGCCCCATATATTTTTAGGGAACCAGAACAGTTGGAGCAGCAGATCCCCCACAATTTCAGGATCAGTTGAGAGTTCTTCATTCTTGCAGTTATAGTCCTCCAGCTCAGGGCACTGAGACCTTTTGGTCTGTCATCCATGTTGAAGACAGAGGCAAAAAATGTGTTATACACTTCTGCCTTGTCTCTTTCAAAATAATTAGAACTTTTTATTATGATTGTATTCCTGATTCAGAAATATGAAAGAACTTTAAATATTAATTGGCAAATTTTATCTTAGAGATTGGGAATGTAGCATTTTTAATATAAAATATCTAGAAATTTTAATGCTACACTGTCAAATATGGAMATTTCACAATCTTCAACCAAATCCTTCCTCTTCTTCCCCCACTAAAAGAATAAAAATCTGTATGAAAATCCATTCTTTTTTTCATGAGGGCTCACAGAATAGAACAAAGGCCAAAGTTTTCTTTTCAAATTACATTCAACRTACTGTAGAAAGCTTTTGAACTTAATTGACTTAATTAGCATTTATCTAATCTGATTCTGTACCACATTCTGTACTTAAAATCATGGGCTTATCAGTTTTGGGTTTTGCTAAGARTACAGTGTTTCATACATTAAGGAAACTGAAATATGCATTAATATTCTGCTTTATAAAAATATTTATGCAGCAAAACTCATATCTTCTATTTCAGCCTTTTTGCTATGCAGTAATCAAACACCCATGGGTTCTTTTTACTAGGGCTGACATTACTATTCTAAGAATCATAGAAAGTCTTTGGTTGGAGTGATCTTTGAAGGTCACCTAATCTGACCTCCTGCTCAAACCAGTGTAAATGTCAAAGCTCAGCACAAGCTGCTGAAGATTTCTTRTGGCTGAGTTCTAAAAATCTGCAGGGCTTAATGGTCCACAGACTTACTGGGAAACCTGTTTTCAAGAGTAAAAGTTTATTTCAGCAATTTTCCTATCTGTATATTCAGAATTTACAAGTTAGCAGTTCATATTTTTTCTTCTTAGTRAAAAGAGTAGAAAACTGTGRCAATTTGTAAGTATAAAGGCTGGCAGTCCACTTAGATTAAGYATCTTTTAAGCATGATGATTATGTGGTATTTGCMATGCTAGTGGAAAGAAGCAGACATTTCTGGGATTCAGCMGGCCTGATCTTAAAATGTCAATCTCAAACCAGTCAGACACTTCTAAAAGATTCCAACAGTGCCTATTTTTTAGCTTTGATTATAAAAAAAAGACTGAAAATTACTTGCTTAGAGATATGGACAAATTCTAGTGTCATGTCAGATAKCACAAATCTCAATCTTGGTCTTTCAGGGTATTTTATAGAGGACTTCTCTACACCAAGTTTTACTTAATCCTTAAAATCAGTCAGCCAGTGGAGGCTCATTYTGAACCTCAAAGCATGCTCAGCACTTAGGTATTGGCTTCCAAGCTTCCAGTATGATCAGAGAATGTCTTTAAGCTTTGTCATAATTCACAGATGTTTAAATSCCCAAACCAATTTTTATTTTAATCCTTCAAATGTGTTTGAATTGGACTACATCCAGTATGTGTATGGATCTCTGAATGTAATAAAGAAAAAGTTTGGGTTAATTTCAGTTAGAGCTTGTGGAAGAAAAGATTACCACATTAAAATAAATTATATATAATAATGCTTAAATATTAGAAAATATGTTTTCTTTTAATTAAAGAGGTTTTTCTTAATATATCAGTGATGTTTATAAAAGATCTAGATGAGACCTATACTTTTTTAACTCTGGTATTAMRCATGAATTACTAAATGAAAAAAATRTGTAGTATAGGAAAAAGGTTGGGATAAAGCCAAGTAACCAACTACGTATTGCTCACCTAGAGCTGCTAACCAACCTGCTAACTTGCTGAAAACCAAGCACTTTTCAATCTTTTGCCTTTTTCTAACTAGCTAGACCCTGCTCTTGGCAAAATTATACACCATAGGCTGGCTTTTTTCAGAGAGCTCACTGTTGGAGGGGAAAGGGAGACATCACACAGAATGGAAGCTAATCTGAGACATCCAATTTGTACCTATGATCTGCATAGGATCAMTTCTGGTAAAACAAAATTTATGATGCTTTCTGCATTTATTTCATCCTAATCCTTATGCTTGCACTGACTCAAAAAACAACACCTTTCTTTGCTCTCTTTTTTTTCTGCTGCTTTTTTACAGCTTTAATAACTCTGTCTTTCCTTGTTATCAAAACAGAAATTGAACACATGCAAATGCAGAAGATATATGGTGCCATCTGTAYAGTACTGCAGCAATAGTTTATGTTACTGTCAAAAATTTCTGTTAAAAATCTAGTATCATTTGCAAGAAGGAGATAGGTATATACAAAAATATATATCACAAAGATCTAAATGTAATGGAAGATAAAAGCTAACTGAAATGGAAAAAAGGACTCTTCCTTTCTTTCTCTTCCTTTTTTGGATATTGCATCAAGATCCTCTGCCTCAGAAGCTTACTTTCTCTGTTTTCTTTCTGTAAAGACATTTTTTTATTTACTGGCACAGCTCTTGACTCTTCTTTTAAAAGGACATTGGTGYCTTAGCAGGAGTCATTTCAGGTAACCAGGGAGTACATCTTTACTTCATGTCTTACGAATTCATCAATTGAAATGACAATTCCATTGAAAAGTCATTACATAGAAAGCAAGAAACTTTGGAGAKCATCAGGCAAGTGCAGAAAAACAGACCAAATGAGCTGAACAAAACCCCCACACAGTGGATTTTGGCTTCATTTCAGAGAACTCACATCCTCAAAGCCAGTTTTCTGTGTTCCTCATTTTTCCTATCCCCATTAATTGAATAATCAACATGGGTAATCAGAAGCAAACTTATTCATATACTACTCTTGTCAATTTTTCCTCCTTGTTCTATGTCTAAAACACGTAATTGAGAGACTGTAAAAGCCACTTATGCTGCACAAAGTAGGTACCATTGTTTGCTCATTTTTAGGATTCTCATAGTTAGGAATGTATATATGGCATGTAATTATTTTTTTTCCCACAGAAATCACTCCTCCCTCTATAGAGGAATTGGAGGCACAAAAGGTAAAGATCACAGGCTGAGGTAAGAACAATTTCCAGAAAAYAKCAATGAGATACAAAAATGATCAATAACAGCAACAATATTRATAGRAAMAATGTATAAGAGAAGTGGCACTCAATCCAGACAAAATAAAAATCTCATATAACCTAATATCCCTTTTCCATATTCCAGAGAATATTCAAGCAATGCAAAAATCCTATATACTTATGTACATTCAGAAAAATGTGTATTTTATATAGAATATTTTTTGAAGTAACTTCTCCAACATTTATTATCCTTCATCAAGGAATACTCTGATGGAATACTTTTATCAGTACTTCAAGTTGSTGGCCAGTTTAATGCTAATTGTGTTTCCTGGTAATAGATATWTTTTTCTCAGGTTGTATTYTRTGTTTTGCTCCTCACCTGGAGGAATACAGTTTGCATAGTAATATACTTCATTTATTGAATKATATTTGAGCAAGATACTTCCTTGAAGAAAAAAAAATACTAAGTAACAYGTTCTGTGTTAGGCTTTGTATGTGTTTGTACAATACATTGATTCTGTAAATATACAGATATGAAACCAAAAAAAGACTTTCTATTCAAAATTRCATTTCAAAACCCACCACTTTTGTGCATGTGATTTATATTGTAATACATTGCACTAACATGAATAGGTTTATAATAGCTACTAATTAAAGCAATAAAGAAAGGTAATACTAAACTTTTAAAAAGCCATTATTTTAGAAGGCTTTCTAAAAAGATTAAACAGAAAGAGATAAAATGTTTCCATCTTCACTTGTACTTTTTACACACAAGAGAATTCACTGTGTTTTATTTTATTGGCAGTAAATATATTAATATATGATACCATATTTATAATAACTGTGTTTATTGGATACAGTAATGTCTTATTTCCTAAATTGATTTTTTCAAAATACTGTTCCTTCCCTATTTATATCTCTTTCAGAACATTCTTTTAAAATATTGGCTATTTCCTTATTTTTAATCACACTCTAGCACTTCTATGACTTTCTCAAAGGCTGCTCTTTCCTCCACTGAATTCTTCATTTATTTCAGTACTATTGTACTATTGTCATGTAAGATATTCATAGGTAATGGTCTTAATCTCCATTTATATCACCTTTGTTAGAGACTCTGATTTGAAGCCAGTTCTGAACAATAAAAGAGTGGTATAATTTGTAGATTGTGTTACCTAAAGGAAACAGATGTATAAATTTAAATTATATAAATTCTACTCTGCATTTATATAAAGTATTAAAATATTACACAGAATTCATGTTGCACAACTTTGTTTTAATGAGGTCTATAAATGGAGGATAGTTCTAATATAATTTACTAATTATCTTTTAAATGGCATCCTGACACTTTTCATGTCCTGGATGTGTGAAAATAGAGAAGGAGAATGATAATATTAATTAATTGATAACTGAATTTATATTAGTATTTTTATTAGTATTTTTGCAATATTTTTGTCATTAATGTWTTCTTCAGTTAATTTCTGTCATAATATTATACATTTTTTTAATCTAAAGCTTGGCTTTTAAAGTATATCACCAAATTAAATTCAAATGCGTTATGAGAAAATGTCTATTATTGTTGTAGTCAGGGAATAAAAGTGAGTTGTGGATCTATATATGTATGCTAATTTTATATTTTCATCCTTATTATATTGTAACAATACAATACATTAAGAAATATTTTTTGTGTATTTTAAAAATAAATTCTTTAGTGAATTTGATATATTAYAAGTGTAATATATTACATTTTATGCTTATGCAGCAGGAGATTTTATGATAATGTCCAAGCATAAAAAACACATTAATGTTAAATTTTTAATGCAACTTTAACTTGAAGCAAATTTCACTTTAGTGCAAGACATTCTTTTAATAAATATTTTTAAAAGAAAGTAGTACCAGGGATCAACTCTTTTACTTTCAGGAAAAAATATTAAAACYAAGTTGTATATAGCTTTGAAGTTCTGTGTACTAAAAAAATTTAACATAAGCTGTCATCACATAGCAGTCATATTTTTTTATGTTTTTTCCCTCAGACAGGAAGGCTATTTCTTTGTCAAATAAAGAAAGTAGCATTTGTCTTCAGAGACCTGCTGAATGTTGGGCATGTCAGAGAGATGTGCTAGTAGGGCTCCATGAATGGGTTAGACATGGAAATATTGAATATTACCACACCTTATATTAGGGGAAAACCTTATGTACAGCTGAAATCAATATACAGAAGGGCAGGGCTGTGGGCAAGTGTGGCATTCTGGGGCAGGACCAGAAATTAGTGGTCCCTGGACGTTGATGTGGAGTCCTGGGCCCTGGGCATGGTGGGGGGAGTTCTGGGGGCTGGGCAAGAACATTTAGGACTGTTGAGACCCTCATGAAACATGACAGTTTCACAGTGCTTGCACAGCCTTTAACAATGAAATAAGGTGTTAAACTYGTGGATTCGCAATGTTTTTAAAGTAGGAAATAGAAAAGGAACTCTTCAAAACATTCAGTATTTCAGGTCCTAAAGCCTTTGGAGAGACACAGGTATATCAGAAGGGGAAGGCTTCAGCTCTATGGCTGGACATTTAAATTCTGTTTTCTACAACTGAACTTGACATCTAGCCTGCAATAATAGGCCCTAGCCTGACAATAATAGTCAGTGGAGTCAGTGGGATGAGAAAGYTAGACAGCTTAATCCAAAGCAGGTATCTTAACTTGGTCATCTAAATGTCTTTAGATTCTTCTAGTTGTACTGCCAGACTATGACACTGMCACTTAAATTGATTCCTCTCTCATAATAAATTATAAAGCCCTAAGATGAATCAAAGTTTCCCTGTAAATAAAAAACCCAGTCTTAAGGTTCAAAAGGTACTTTTCTAGGCAAGATATACTGACATATAATAGCTCAAAATTACATAAATGGGTATTCCAGATGAACCTTTTATTTTTCGGTACATAAAGGATAAAAGAAACTGATATAACAATTTAGCAGGCAAAGAGGAAAAGTGGGTGGCCAATGCCATACTCAGCTAATGACAGCATAATTAACTGGGACAAACATTAGCCCCYAATGAAAATTATCTCTTATATATTTAGTGCCAATATTCTATGGATAAGGCTTGAATTGTGTCACAACCATTACAATGAGATAGACTAGTAATTTGTTTTCAGTTTAATTAGTACTTCATGTATACAAGCTGTTGTTAGTCAGCAGTGAACTTGATACTAATTAATTAAMCAGTCTATTGAATGTTGAAATTTAATAAAAAAACCCATGCCAGTAAATACTTCCTTCTTTAGAGTACCCGAAATTAAATTTGCTTGATGTTTTACTTGGTCACTAGTCTAGTTCCATAATGAATGCTGACAGCAAATTTAGCAGAAGATTGTTATATGTAAAATATTATAATGCATGTAAATACTCTTAAAGGAGGAGAATGTTCAATTAATTAACAGCATCAGGTGTGAAAATATATTAAAGATTTACACCTTCACTACCTTCACTACATCACATCTTAATACCCCCACTCAGGTCTGCAGACTACTTCCTAGAACTCTAGAGATCAATCCAAAAAAGATTTTTTAAATATTCAAATTTAAATTTCAGAAGCAATGTTATATTAATTCTGCTCATCCCTTCTAAATATGTTTTAGAAGGAAAAAGATGYCCATAGCTGGGGTGGTGGGTTAGGAACAGAAAAGCAGGTGGAAATCTTTTAAGAGTGAAGATGTTTTTCCATCAGTAACTAGCTCAGTACCACTGTAGGCAGCTGTGCCAAAGAGGCAGAGGAAGTGAAGGATTCTGTGGTGGATAGGAACACTGTCAAGAACATCTTTCTGGAAAAGGACCTTTTTTTCTTTTATTTAATAAGAATTTTATTTTTATTTTGCAAGTAGATATATTTAGCTGAATTCTGGATTGGACTTTCTCTTTGTGGTTACAGTGGCTCCATTGTGGTCAGTTCTACCAAATGGGTAAAATGGAGGATGAGCCAAAGCTCCCAGTAAAGTTACATTTTCTCTAGCAATTAGGTCAGAATTATATTCTATGAATAAAATATGAGATATATACAAGGTAAATATTAACCTTTGATCACATGAACAGTTTCTCTGGAAACTGAGAAAACAAGACAGCAAAAATAAACAGATCTGGTATAAATGCTAGAAAATAAGCTTCATTGCTTGCCTTGATGAAGTGGTTATATAGTACAAACCTTTCATAATGTACTGAACTCCCATAAATCAATTTGAAATTAGTTTACTGTCATGTTGATAAATCTCATCTTATCATTATACCTTGAAGGTGATTTAACAAGTATTTCACAGTGTATAATTTATACCATGTGAGGAAGAGATAAGAAAGCAAGTGTTCCAAACCAATAATCGTTGTCACATTCATAAATTCTGCTATGATAAAGGTTTGAATAAAGTTTTGAACAAAGCTTTTGGATACAGCTATGCATAGTGATGGTTCTACTGTGTRTGTAAACTCTGAAAACTCTTAACTTAGGTATAACCTCAACGTACTATATCCTTTTTTTCTATATATGACCAATTTTTCTTAAGACTGGAAACAGAACAACAGTTGGCATAAGTATGAATAGTCCCAAAAAGGTTGCTTGTTTATTTTTCTTTTGGCTTTTACTGCCTGYGAAAATCTCAAACAATGGAAACCCATATGCAGGAAGATATTTAAATTATTAATTTCTGGAATTGTCCATACTGGAGAATATAATTGATAATGTTCTCCACTTAACAAGTTTCTCATCTTTTTAATTAAAAATAATTGAATATTATATTGTTTAACATATATATATATATAGTAACATATACATATTTGTATAACTGAGTTAACTAAATTTAGAAGCATAATGTGTGCTYATTCACAGTGGATATATTGGTGAGTCCCCATATTATGTGTATTAATGGTTTTTCTAGCATCCAAAAATAAGCTTTATGACATAATGAATGATATAATTACATTCCAGAGCTGCCCACAGAAACTGTAGCTCTCATTCTTTCACTAGAAGGTTTTGTCACACAACTAAAAGTCAGAGCTATTTGATTCAAGGCAGGCATTTATTTCAGCATTTGGAAGGGGATAATATCTGATATCCTTTACACCTGATATCCTTTATATAAGATCTGATATCCTTTACATAAGATAGATATAACTATTGCACAATGATGTGCAGTACAGGGATTTCTAGCCTCAGACATCTATGTAGCAGTCCAGCGCTAATACAGAAATGAACCCTACTGGTAGTTAGCCAGCATTTCTGCATGGTTCTTCATTTAGTGGAAAGAAGGTCACCCTGTGTCTACTATTGCATCATGGTGACCAAGAAAATCAGTATTGGCATAACTAGTAGCAGAGCAGTGGTTGAAACAGTGCTAACTTTGCTGAATGCTAAATGTTTRCTGCTTTAGCCTTGGTCAGTCAAGTTGCTAGAATACTGGCCTGTGCGAACTGGAGTTTGGTATTGGATATGTCTTGTTATAATACACAGTTTAAGTGAGATAATGGCGCAAGCATTAAAAATATGGGAACAAGTTGGGGAAAAAAAAATCATTGCTTGCCAGTTGGTCAATGAAGGGATGAGCCTAGACAACTGTGAAAGGACTTATTCAAGAGTCACAAAGAAATAAGGGCTAGGCAAGTGAAAAATGCTATAAATCAGCAGCCGCATAACAACAGCGCAGCAAGGAGCTRCATGCAGCCCAGCCTGCCTAGGAATTCCATGCCATAAGAGGAGAAGCAGGAGGAAGAGGAGTGGGAGATAGCCACCATGGGAGCTGTGGTTGCAGAAGCACTGCAGGGTGGTGGGACCCAGGCATGTGCTCCCAGGGTGCCCGCTAGCTGTGGGCTCCAGCTTTCCCTTCCTCCCACCCCTCAGYTCCAGAGTGCCCCTGGGGGACCTGGGACCTGCCTGGGGGTCATTCCAGGCCACACATGATGCTGCACCTGAACATGTGTGTGCTTGAGTGAATTTTTTCCTCACAAATTCTGCAGGTTTTTCAACCCAGCTGAGTAGTTATGATTTTGAACAACAATTACTTTGAGCGATGAATTCAAGATATAGAAAAACGTCTTCACCCCAGCCTGTAGTGCGGACAGCAGAGCTGGAACACATTACTGTTTGGTACATTCAAAAAAACAAATCATTAAAAACATTATAAATAAGTGTATTTAAAAAATTAATAACTAGGCTAGAAAAACAATGGGTTACTCATGATAATGAGTTCCTCTTGAACTCCTAATGGCACATGGCTTAGAACCAWGAATATCAGATTCAGGCATTGTTCAGCATTTTGTTCCTATGCTATATTTAAATGCAAGGACACAGACTTATGTTGTGTATTATATCTCAGTGAGGTCAAGTCAAACATCATGACAAAATAGTTTCTCTCTTTGTTTGTAATATCTGCAATATATTAGGCAGATAAATATGAAGGAATCWGTAACTGATCTTCCATGTGACTTTCATGTCAGCAGATGAAACAATGCAAAAGATTAATTCAATTTAATTAAATACTGCATTAAATTTCTTGCTGTATAAATAAAATTCGTACTTAATTTTTATTTCCTATAGTTTTTTAAAAAAGTATATGTTTGGAGGACAAGATTATCACTAATATTGAAAAATTAATCAGAATACAATTGAARAACATTTGAAATATTTCTAATTACTACAACCATCTTCAAATATGAAAGCAGTAGGGTCAAGAGAAAAAAAAGATCATCCCCCTTGTAGTCAATTGTCAAGAATAGAGAAACCAGAGCTATATCTTATTTGCGAAGATGATGAGAAAATTATGTGGAGTTAATTAAGTAGTAAATACATACATAATTATTTTCCTCCTATTGTTACTRTTTTAGAGATCTACCTTATTATTGAGTGTGTAAACATATTTCTAATCTGAGAAAGAAGTCTCTCTGGACATATATGCCAGATTTGATCATAAACAAATGAGTTTAACACAGAATTTTGTTCAACTTTTTYCCCTTTATTTAAGTGTATTTTGGCAGGAAAARTAAGTGTTAAACTTCCTTTATTTCKTACTTTTAAATGCACTTTATACTTGCTCAAGATCTTGTATCTGGTTTCTCCTTCCATTATTGCCCAAGCGTTTAAAGAATATGAAGTCAGTTTTTCACTGTAAAAGGTCATAAATGAAATGGAATGCAGCAATGCTGACAACAAATACTTTGCAGATCTATCTGGGGCCATTTAAGGGCTGTTTATTTTTGGATGAAGGATTACCTATTAAATCTGAAAGAGGTTGCAAGCTGAATAAACACCATCTAGTAGGGTCAGTGATCCTTATTGTCATGCAGTAGAAGGAACCAGAATGTTCTARGTTGACTGGTGATGCACCATACATCTAAATCATGCTGAAAGGATTAGAGGGTGCTGAGGGAAATGGCATTAACAGAAATTACAATTTTCAAGAGATTTTTCCAGGAAGGATATGGTTAAAAAATAAAAAAGATGATTAAGTCTTTTCATGTAAATAAAAACATCAAGCTACACTCTCCTAGAGAGGGGACAAAGACAATATGTGAAAAATATAACCCAAAGCAACTCGTGTAGGCATGTGACTGTAAAATACTATTTCATATCCTCTTAAGTAATTTCAGTTGAGTAACATTAAAAAAACATTAAAGGATTTTGTGTCATAAAGATTTCTTAATCCGTGTCCCTATGCTATACACATAGGGAAAAATAAAATCTAGAATGAARGAAGGACAATGGGTTTGCAAATTGATATTAAATAAATATGGTTTTTRTAGTCCTGATCAAGAAGGATTTARTGAWATGTGGCATGCTTTCAACTGATCTRAACAAGGTCTGAGAATTACAACCTGCAGCATRTTTGTATTTGTTGCAGGATGTGTACCACTCACATCTGTAAATTAGGCSCAGGTCTTAGGTGTCTTTTAATAGAATAAGTGTCGAAATACTCTCCTATCTTCTTTATCTGACTGTGGCATAGATTATGAGTATACTTGAGCTATCAAGAAAAGTGGCATCCTTTATCATCACTTATGTGAGGAAAAAATATGCATAATTCTGCTTTAACYAGTAAATACATTTTTTTAGAGATAACAAAAAACAATGCAATTTGTATTTGAGAAGTAATTTGAGTCAATACACTGTGAGTTTTTTTCTTGTTCATTACTTGAGAAAAAATTTCAGGAGTAGCATAATGGATAGAAATTATTAATTCTCATTTCATTGATTTATTGCCACTGAAATGAGAGTAATTGTTCTGTAGCAGACCTTCAACTCCCTTCCAGTGCACTACACTGTGGAAAGAATTTACAKGTATGTTCCAGTTTACTCTGGCTACTCTCGTCAGTGTTATAAATAATACAGGACATGCAATGACAGATATTTGAAGTGAACTGTAGATATTTTGCATACTGCTAACCTGAGCTTCTAAGGAGCTTTTGAAAGTCAAATGTTTGCCTTGGCTGTGGGTGCTAAGGGTGGAAGTGCCCRGCTGATAAAGTCAGTAAGAAGTAAGGTTCACTGTAATATAACTCTTTCTTGAAGGCAAGTGTATGATTAATTAACCTTCAAAACTAGATCAATGGTGCCAGGTTATTATCCATTTAGACTGTTTTTTGTTTGCTTTCTTTATCAACTGGCTATGCTCAGTGGGAAAATTAATGGTAAATAGAAAATTTATTTTCCCTTGCTTTGTGCCAAGAGGGTTTAAAATTAGATAATTGAGATAGATTAGACATCTGGCATCAAACCTGACCTCTTTCACCGTTCTGTTTGAATGCATTACATAGTGTATAGCATCAGTGCCCTCTGCTAGGATAGGTTTAAAGTGCAAGGCAACAGAAAAATATTTTTCACACATTATGATAAAAATTCTTAAAGATAATCTCAGAACTTCTATTAGTTGACACTTTAAATAGCATCATGGAAAATATTTCAAGYATTTCACTGGATTTGGGTCCATTTGCTTTTACTAGATTGAAAACAGGAGATTACAGCTCATGCAGGATTTTCTCCAGAATTCTGTTCCTAAATATTTTAATCTTTTCATCACTGCCAGATTGCAGAATCACAGAAAAACAGAATGCTTTGAAGAGCTCATTTTTTTCTTTACCTATGACTTAAGTATTTAATTTTTAATAGTCTTTTTATTTGCTATTGCTATTTAGATATGTAGATCCCTATGTAAAAATGTCAAATTCATTATCTTCTTCTGATTATATTTGAATATATATTTTTATTGATAATGACTTACAATTTCTACCAGTGATTTAAGCTCTATTAATCTTTCCTTCAGCCCTGTCATTGATAATGCTTTAGGCTGCAGTTGAGCTCTCTGTTGACWGTATTAATATGAATACTGTTGTTTGTCACCTCATTTATTTCAGTATTTTCAAGATCATAACCTGTTCTTCAGAGAGAATGGAAAACTCATTTGCTCAGAATGGGATCATATTTTGGTTTTAGGAARTTCAATTTCTTTTGGATATTTTAGGACTGCTCAATATTTTCTTGAATGCAGTTGCTCTCTGATTTGTCTAACRACCTTTACAAGGGACTTATCCCCATTTGAATGTCTTTTTGCACCTCTTTAAGTATAAGTTTAGTAATATACTTTTTGTCAGTAGGTATGCTGCTCTCCCTTTCACACACAAATAAAACCATTAAAGTATGCTCCACATAATTATGGTACATGATATATGTATTATGTAATAAGCATTTACATASCTATTACTACATTCTGTTATTTTCTGCTTCACTAACAACCTCATACACCAACCTCACACATGGGATGTCTGGAAAAAGATGCAGAGATGGGATCTGGGGTTCCTGGTGAACACCATTATTCCCATCAACCAGCAATGAGCAAAAATTGCCAACAAATTTTGGCAGGGCTGCATTAGGCAGAGTGTGGCCAGCAGGTACAAAAAAGTCATGTAACTATTTGRATTCAAAACTGAGAAATTTTGGATTGTCAGATCAATCAAATGAGTATTTAGTTCTTTTAGAGAGACCTAACAGTAATAAAATTAGTGCTTCTTGCTGAGCACAGTTAGTTTTTAAACTCATATTCTGCACTTTTAGMATCTAAGAAATCTTYGTARGCAGCAGTTTAACTTCTACCTATTTTTCAATCAAAGAAAAGGAGACTGAATTTTAGGAAAACTAAAGAACAATYTGTTCTGTTTCATTAATGGAGAAAAGAATGTGTCAATATGTGTAGTCTTGTAGGAGATTTCTGTCTGGAGGTCTGAAGAACTGAAGTTGCAAAATAGAAAGCAGGCAGGGAGAACCRTTTGTGGAATCCAGGCCTGCCCAACAGATATGAAACAGAAAAAATRTTTTACAGAGACAATAGATTGAATGTACTAGAAATACAGTGGCAAAGGCATGTAACAAAGGGAGCCTGTGATCCATGGCTCAGAACAACAGCCAGTGTTTTAAGCTGTAATTTTGTTAAACTGACATGAGAAACTGGACTTGACTTTCAGCATGAGTTGATGTGCAGTACTTTATTCTGTGGTGATTAAAATAACAATGTGTTTTTACATTYATTCTGTCACTTTCATTCCTTAGGAACTGTCAAGTAAAGGCTTGTGCAGAAGGCTTTGATTAAACAATACATGCAGACAGACTCTTCAAACAAAAAATACACAAACAAAGCACTCTTGCCCTTTTGTGTATTCTATCTATTCTTTTCTGTGGATAAAAAAATCAYATGGGAAAGTTCATTCTCTCCTTAGACAAGATTTTTTATAATGTATCTCCAATGGGACTATGCATGTGTATAGAGATTTTCTTAGACCAGATGAAAGGTGAAAATGTTGGCAGATAGTTTAATATTTAGTCAGAGAGCCTGTCCATGTCCTATTCTCAGTGTTGTAGATATTCAGTGCATGCTCTTTGCTTTATCTGATATACACTTKAAGTTTGCAGGGGAATAYATTTATAGATATATTTMTATATTTTTTGTATCTTTTTAYATGTTTRTATTTAATGTCAATGACAGATGAATACGGGTGGTATTTAAYGAAATGATTGTACATTATTCSTTTTTGTGTTCCATTTGCTGCAGTTTCCYATTATTTCAAAAATATATTACAACGAAAAGGAAGTTACAAACCAAATAATAATAAACCCCTAATTTGATAGGATTGAATGAACCAGAAAATTTTCTAAGGTGCTTTGCAAAAGTGGTTTTGGAGCTTTTTTTTGGCAGGGAGATATTGATCTTTATGTGACCTTTTTAATTCACACCACACCTGGAACAGACTAAAATAAGCTAGTGTTATTTAAAAATACTATTTTCATTAAATTAATATGAATTACTCTCAATTACATTATTAGATTACATGAAMAAAGTCAGCCATGGGAGCAAAGGAAGTCAAAGACAAATGTCAGAGGGGGAAAAGAATGATAATTTCTGCTTTTTCTCCCAGAGGGAATGACTCTTGCTGTGTTTGAGAAAACTGACTAGGAAATATGGCAGCTTTAGCTACATAGATTGTTCGATATCAGTTTGAACCAAATTTTATCCTTTTCATGCTCATGCTTTTTACTGAAACTAAATTTTAGATTCTGACACAAAAAAAAATTGAAAGGTACTTGAATTGTCTAATAAGAATTTCAGGAAAACTCTATGAAATACRTGCCAGGTCCTCAGCTATATTTTGTTTCAACTCTTAAACAAGCCAGTTTAAATGGTTTTCTGATCAGTTCYAAAGGAATAGAAAATCTCCATTCTATTTTGCAGCAGGGTTTTTTCTTGAGGGAGGATATACTTTTGATTCCTTATCCCAAAAAATCTGCAAACAGGGATGGATAACACGATGGAGACATATCTCCCTGCCCAAAGATATCTTTTTGTTTAAATAGACAGATATATCCTCAATATCTCTGTGGAACAAGCAACTGCTGAAGATGTCTCTCATTATAGTCCTGTTAATGTGTCCTGAAATGTTGCATGTCATCTATCATTTATTACAGGCTCTATATAATTTATGGTTAGAGAGGATGCAAATATAGTTAAGTGAATGTCACCATCTTTCATGCTAGGTGTTCAGATGAAACCTTTCCAGGGATCAGTTTGGAATTATAAAAGTATTTTAATGCCTTCCCAAACAGAGTATTTTAGTCCCCAAATATTGAAATGCAATATATTCCTATTCTTATGAATAATTTTTGGACTTTGAAAGCTGTTTACACATTTAAGAAAACAAGCAAGAAAGGGATTGCGTGAGTCATTTCTTGTCTAAAAGTATAATTGGTGCAGGAATTTGCTCTCAGCTTTTATGACTGTAACAGAGTGGTAGTTTATTGTATAAACCAGATTAAATTTTATCTGCCCTACATTTTTTTGCCATGTGGGAGGTGTCAGCTATTTCAGGATAGAACAGATACAAACTTCATGGGTAGAAACTGGGCTATTTTGCCAGAAATAATCTAAAGCAAGATTAAGCTTAGAAGGTAGCAAAGATCATTTGCCATTACTTACAGAGCTTGCYTAGAGTAGGTACACACACCTGATTTAATTTTTAATTTCAGTTACATTTTCAGTTGCTTTTCAATTTTTATTAAAATAATTTCTCTCAATAGAGTTGAGGTGTAGTGTTCTCGTCTCACATACATTTAAATCTTTCCCCAGAGCAGTGCATATTTTATTAGTTTCTATAAACACCGATATTTTTACACAGTAAGGGAAGAATTTGATACTACAATGTGTATATCAAAGTTTAGACCTCTAAATGAGAGTCACAGCCAACACAGTATATTGGTATTAACATAAGCCAGTGAGTAGAACAGAAGAAGCCTTCACATCATCATGAAGGTGCTTATGCTTGAACAGTTGAACAGTTGTCTAGACAAGATTAACTAAATATTTTTCCTTCCACTGTTTTCAAGTGTTTTCCTTTCCACTGTTTAGCTGATATCTAAACATTTGTATTTATGTTCCTACAACCTGTGAGGAGAAAAATACCTGGGAYGGAGAAAATTAAGTAGAAAGTCCATTGCAAATATTCATGAAATATATGTGTATTGATTTGTTTGACCAGGCTTGGTAGTGACAGGGTTATAGGGGTGGCTTCTGTGAGAAGCTGCCAGAAACTTCCTTCATGTTTGTCATGAGCCCATGGCAGCTGGCTCCAGTATGGATGTGCCACTGGCCAAGGCTGAGCCAATCAAGAATGATAGTAATGCCTCTGTGATACTGCCGCCAGACAAGTGCAAGAGTGAGAACGTGTGAGAAGAACAACTCTGCAGAAATCAAGGAAGGGTTTGGCCAGAGGAGGAGGAGCAGGGTGAGTTTGGCAGGAGGGGAAGGAAGTGCTGGAGGTGCTGAAGCTGGGATTCTTCTGCAGCCTGTCCCTGTCCCAGCCGCCGGTCCCTGGTACAAAGTTTTACCTTATCTGTCCCTTGCACAACCTCCTGTCCCTGGCTGCTCACAGCACAGCACAGCACAGCACAGCACAGCACAGCACAGCAGCAGGCTCCATTTGACTCCCACTGAGCTGCAACTACAACCAAACCCTTCCTAGCCAGCTCACTCTTTATCACACCCATAGCTGGGAGAGCAAGGCTGTTCCCACTCTAGGATAACTAACACAGCTGCAATACATCAGCCACAAGATTACCTTTAGTATCAACTCTGTTTCCCCACACTATCTTTACCTATCTTAGGGCACTGTAGAATTAGGACATTGAAATGGATGGCTCTGGGGACTGGTGCCATGCATTGGAATTTCTCAGACCCGAAAGGACAGTATTCTTCCCTGCCATCCTGTCTCAAATAATGAGAAAGTAGGAAAGTGCAGGAAGTAAATAGGGAATGTCTAGGAAAGGCTTAACTGTTGGTGTTCTGCTCCAGCTCTGGAGGTGGCTGTGGTTAATGTTGTAGTCTCTAGAAAGGCTTGTGTTTAAACTGAGTCTACCTTTGCCAAAGTGGGTCAGASAGTATTGGATGAAAATTAATTCTAGACCTTTGATTTGGTTCCACTGATGCAAGTGAATCMCCACATTTGACAATGAGATTAATAAGTGATTGGAGAGTAATCAAATATTTGATTGGTAATTATTTTCTGAAAAATAGAAATTCATAGGAAGGAGGAAGATCTATCTGTTTCCTGWCTTCCTCTGCCATGCCAATCCCTCTAAACTCTGACTCTTGTTTCCTTGATTAACTTATTCCTGGCTCTGTGCCACCTCTGTACTGGAGTACTACTCTGGAGAGCTAAGTTTCAGACAGGATGCACAAATTTTATAGATCTT
>CADDXX010000532.1:0-19971 GCA_902810485.1 Alauda arvensis
TGAGGAGTGGGGGGTTATAAAAGTGGATTGGATGAATTAATGGGCATCGTGAGGGAAGTTGGTGATATTGCAGGGGACTGCTGGAGAAGGTCCCTGAAGTGTGGTATCCTGATTTCCCATCACTTGGAAAACATTCACTTGTTTTTTCAGTTTGAAGAGTGCGAAGGGAAATTGATTCTTGTCTGAACTGTCTCATGCTCATGAATGCCAGGGGATGTAGCTTAATAACAGCATGGGGGTGAGCCTTTTAGTATTCTTTCCCTTCTGTGTGCACTAAACTGGCTGGTCCTGCTTTTTGGTGCTCCGCTTTTGGATGTTGATGTGAACAAGAGACACTTTTAAGCACCATTGAGTGGCATTGTATTGGTAATAAATTTTTCCCCCCTCCTTGTGATGTTTTATGGAATTCCTGCTCAGCTTTTTCTGGCGGTTTGAAGGCTGGGAGTTTATTTGTCAATGGGCTGTTAAGGATCCTTCACTTGGAATTCCTTCTCCCCTGGGGCAGGACTTTGTGCCCCAGCCTCAGGAGTGCAGCCCGCACTGGTGCCTTTGTTTCTGTGTCTTCCCCTCGATTGTATTCCTGTGAACAGGACGTATTTTTGTTTGGAATTTGAACAGACACTCCCCGTGTGTCACCCGTGTTGTGTCCTCACTCTTTGATCCACTCTCAGTAGCTCTTGGGAAGCCATTTGCTGGATCTGGCCACAAAATAGGGCTTTTCTCCCTTTCCCCCTGCCAGACCAGCCTTCTGCTCACTGCTGCAGAGCAGCCAAGCTCAGGGCACAGCCTGCCACCCCAAACTGCTAGGACTTTGGCAGTTAGCTGAAAATATTAATTAACATTTGTTCTACTAACGAGGAGCGGGTTTTCTGGAGAGCCCCCTACAAAAGTGAATATCCACAGCACTTGTGGCTGTTGAATTCTGGGCAGAAATGAAGTGTGACGTGTTTTATAGGGAGTGTTGATGCTTTGGGGGGTGGAAAGGCCACCAAAACCACAATTGGGAAGATTTGGCTCTAAACAGTGATGGGGGATGTGCCACAGGGGGAACTCGGGGGAAAACTTATTCCAGAGAGGAGGAGAGCTGAGCCTGCCACGCTGCTCTTACCTGGCATTTTCTTACTTATCCTTCAATAAGTGCCTGTGACTATAAAAGTTTGTGGGTTCTGAAAAGAATTTGTGCTAAGATTTTTTTCTCTTAGCGTTAACTCTGCTACTTGTCCTGTTTGCCAGGGCTGGTGGAACACTCATTTTAGCCTTTCACTGGAGCACAAGGTTCAAGAAGTTGTGTTAATTAATAATTAGGTTTTTCTGTTAGTCTTTATCTTCACAGTCAGCACTTTTTAATGTAATTAGGCAAAATATTTGATTTTGCAAGGCAATAATAGTCAATATATCTTTTTTAAATGTGGTGGAAGGTCAAAGGTTGGACTCAATGGTCTTGGCCATCTTCCTCAACCTTCATGATTCTATGAAATTTGCCTCCACTGAGAATTTAAAGTCATTTTTCTCATCTTTGAGGGTTTTTTTTTCTCTCCCCCTGCTCCATTTCCACGCTTTTAGCCTTGTGGCCCATCCAATTTACATTGTGTAACACAAACAGAGGCTCTGTGATAAAACAGCTTGCGTTTTTTTGTTGCTAATTAGTGTGAAACAGATAATGGGATATGTTACTGCTGGGTTAAAAGTGAGGAGGAGAAAATCAAAAATCATGAATGTGAACACCTGACATTATCTAGCACAGAGCAAGAATTCCCTGTGTACCAGCAGCATTAAATGAGAATACGTTTTGAGGGTGTATTCAAGTGGAGTGATTATTTTAGGACTGTAGCTTTTATTACTGCATGAAAACCTTTCTCCCCTCATCCAATATAATTTTATGTTCTAAACTGTCACACAAAACCTTGCTCTGATTGCATTATGGGGATCTACCCCAGAGTGTGTTTCACCACTCCCATGACGATTTTTTTTTCTTTATTTAAAGATATTTTGTGTATGAAACCCACGAGGATGGGTAATAATGGCTTGTATCACCTAAAGCTTGTGCTGGGGGAGAGAAATGGAACTTGGAGTAAGTAGTGCCTAAGTGAGTGTGGGAGGTGAGGAGTGAGCAGAGTTCATGGATTCCCTGGTGTTGGAATCTCTCCGTGCCCAGGTGTCAGAGCTGTTCCTGAGCCAGGAAGGCAAAAGCTGTGGTTGTCTCATGATTGCAGAAAGCTTTTGGTTCCTTCCTTGAGGCAATGTCTCTGTTCCATCTGGCCAGTGCTGTTACAGCGAGAGCTCTGTTTCCCTTTGCTTTGCAGCCCTGAAGTCATTGTGAACAACACTTCTGGAGACTGGTGGGTGGGAATCGAAACATTTATAAATGTGGGCACACCTCAGAATCCTTTCTGCATTGCCCTGAGGGCACAGAGCAAAGGCAAAGAGCCTGGGAGAGGCAGCCTTTCACCTGGCCACAAAGCACAGGCTGCTCCATCCTGGAAATCCTCTCATCCCCTTCACCCGAGGGAGGTGAAGGGTTTGGCCACAGAGAAGTCACCTGAAATGGGGGCAGGGTTCTTGGAGTCACTGTCTCTGTTGATGTTTGGCAGGTGGATAAATGGGCAGTGCTGCTGGAGCAGTGCTGGTGTTTGGGTGGAGGCACATCCTGGTGCTTGTGCTGGGTTCCTAAAGTCTGGCATCCCTAAAGTCTGGCATCCCTAAAGTCTGGCATCCCTAAAGTCTGGCATCCCTAAAGTCTGGCATCCCCAAAGTCTGGCATCCCCAAAGTCTGGCATCCCCAAAGTCTGGCATCCCTAAAGTCTCTGGCTCGATGCAGGACCTGCCAGGGGCAGGCAGGGCGTTTCCCAGGGCCCTGCCCTCTCCAGGAAAGCAGGGAAGCAATTCCTTTTTCCATAGGAGACATATTTGACTGCAGTGCAACATGTTTAGCATTCACATGTGAACAAAATGTTCCTGTTCCTCTGAGATGCCTCAGCTCCATGAGGAGCTTGTGATGGGCCACTGGACCAAACCTGCTTAATTTCCCTTCTCACCAAACCATCCAAACCCAGCTTCTCCTTCAGTTTTAATTAGACACAAGACAAGTGTCCTGTAAATAAAGCCTGTTTACAATTAACATATGTCTGCATCACCCTTGCTTGCTGATCAGACATGAAGGAGCTGTTAGGCTTGTGATGGGGGGGAGAAATGCAAACCTCAGCTGCAGAGCTGTTGTTCTGTCAGGCACCTTTACATCTTCCGTATCAGAACCCTGTGGTTTGCTCAGAACTCACAGCTTTATCTCTGGAGCCGTTGCTGTGACGGGCCTGTGCTTTGGAGAGGTTTTTCCTGCCAATTCTGTCTAATAGCACGTTCCACGAGGCCAAATGTTGTCTGCTAAGGGATGAGATGTACTGATGTATTTCATTGATCTGCTGCTAAAAGTTAGACACTTTTTTTCTCTTCGTCACTTGTGTTTTTCCCTGCAGGAACTTGTTGACAGGAGCCACAGAGCTGTGGAGGCTTCTTGAGGGTCTTTTTGATGAGCTGCTGCTTTGAATGATTGCCTTGGCTAACCCTAGACGTGGCTTCTGTGTAATGATATCCGTGCTGCTGTGCCTTTGGTCTCCACAACAATATCTTCCTCAATTCCAGAGCTGCCCCTCGGCAGAGCAGCACCATGGTGTGCACACAGACAGCTCACAGGAATTCTGGGAGTGTCACAGCCATTTCTCTTGGCACATCATCTTTCATACCCAGCACCAGCTGAAACACTGATTTAAGCAACCTGTTTGCCAAATAACAAAAAGAAAAGAGGATTTTTGTTGGTGTGGAGAACTGGGGAGCAGTAACAGGCAGAGAGGATGAGATGGGGAGTCCATCCTTCAGAGAGATATTGTAAATCCTTACAATGGAGGAGAGATTTTGGATGAGCAGAGCATACCTTGTCCTTGCTCTCAAGGAAGCCTTGCTGAGGGCTCTCTAATCACACTTTTGTTTCTTGCTATGCTTGCCCAGGCTCTTGCCCTTCTCAGCAAAAGAGCTGAGGAAACCCACGAAGATAATTTAAGAATATTCTTTTTGGGCAGAACACTCACATGGTTTTAATTACTGAAAAGAACTATCATGTATTATAAATAGAATGTGGTTTGGGTTGGGTTTTTTTTTTCCCAATTGTGGCAATTCCATGGCAAGCTGCTGTTAAAGCCAGGAGTGAAAATGCAGGTGGGCTGACAGAGCGATGCTGTGAGGTGTTCCCTGGTTTGGCCTGATGATTTCACAAACCCAAGGAGGCATTTCCCTGTGTAATCCTGTTTTCCTCTGGCTCAGCCCGAGGTGCACTGCTCTGTCAGCCTGCACAGTGTCCCAGGGACCTGCAGTGGTGGTCTGGGGCTCTTTTTGGGGGTAACCATCCCCAGCACCTCCCAGCCCTGAGGAGCTGAGCTGCAGCATGAAGTGTCTCTTGTTTGGTGATAAGGAGGGGACTGTGCCTTTTTTCACATCACCAGGATGCTTTTCCGATGCTCAGACATGGACTAGCATGGGTTTTATGTGAAAAAAAAGTGAACTGATAGACACTACCTCCTGTAATCTTTCTGAGTTCTGTGGCTGAGATCTGCCAGCAGAGCCTGTTAAGCAAATCCTAGATTTTTCAGTCCTTGAAATACATCAGAAAACTCTTCTTTATCACAAAAGACTTTTTTCCCCCCTTAGTTCTCTCTTGAGCTGTCAGTTTTTATCTGCCTAGGAAGACAACTGTCCTTACTTTCTTACTTTCAGCAGAACTGGATTTTCTGGATTACATTGGTTTTCATTATCTCTGTCTTGTACTTACCAGCAAATCTCCCCATATTTCTTTGCAAGCTCTCGATTTGTGATATAATTTCAAGTAATTTGAAAGCCTGAGCTCCTGGCAAAGCTGTGTTAGGAAGGGATTTTTTTATTTTTTTTTAATGGAAAAAAATTCCTCCATCTTTAGTGGAAGAATTCAGAAATTGCAACTGGCTAAGTTAAGCCACGGAGGCACTAAGTGAGTTGAGGATTTTCATGCTTGAATTCCAAACCTCTCTTCTTTAACTGTTTACAGGGTTTTTAGGAACCTTTGTTACCTGGAGCACAGTTCTTTTGGCAGCCTGGAAAAGCAAGTAATGATGAAAGCAGTGTGCCTGTGTCTCTAATGCTATAACAGAGCAGAACCAGCAGCTCTCTTAAGACAGATGGCAGAGATGTTTGCTGCCACCAAGAGAATTCATGTTTAATAAATAAAAAAAAAAAGAATTAATGCTTAATAAAAACACTTTTCCTCCTCTTTATAGTAAAGCACATGAAGTTCTATTAAATACCACATGAAATCAAAATAATGAGAAGACAAAAGAGTGCATGAGATGCTTCAAGTTGTCAAAGTGAGTATTTAGGCCCCATTAAAACATAACTATTCCTGGTTTATGTCTTTTCTTGTTTCAGGTGATTCAAGTACAATTTCATATTCAATATGCTACCATTTTTTTAAAAAGATATGTTGTGAACTATTTTGTTCTTCCTGTGGTGCTCTTGAGCCTTGCAATTCTGAATCTTGTGGCTTTTTAGCTTTTTCCACACTTTGCCAGTTAATGGCTTTTCCCCTGCTCCCATGTTCATTAGCTGAATAAATTTCCATAGTTCCCAGCTCCATCTGATTGTTCCCACTGCTGCCTTTGGTGCTGGAGTGGGGTCCTCTCTGCCTGCTCTGGGTAGGATTTAAGCAGGACCCAACTCCTGAGTGTTTTACTGCATCCTCTGTGTGACTGCTGGAATCTCCTCCTGTGTGAGGGAGGCTCAGATTGCTGCTCCAAGGGCTCTGAGTGCAGGGAATTGTCTGGGAGGTTTTCCCCTCGTCTTCCAGCAGGGAATCAGATGTTTGCTTTCCCCTTGAAGATCATTGCTTTGTGCTTCAAGCCAGTTTGATGTGTGCTGGGGGGGTCTCATGGGGAACTCCTGATGCAAATCATGGAATCATGGAGTGGGTGGGGTTGGGAAGGGCCTGAAGAACCAAGTGTTCCACCCCCCTGCAGCAGGCAGGGACACCTTCCCCTGGGCCAGGTGGCTCCAAGCCTTGAACACAGATCCAGCCAGGCTGTGCATTTATTGACAGACACTCTAAGGCACAAGCAACTGGGCAAGGCATGGTCTCAATAGCCTTCCTTTGTTTTGGTGGTGATGATTTTTATTTGTCTAGATTTTGGTTACTGTTACCCACGTTATTCAATCATGTTTTCAGCACAGAAGGTCTTCTCCCTAAGGTTTGCTTGTGGAGAATCCCTTGGGCTGCCAGCTGTGACACCAGGTGTTGAAGGGAGTGATGTTTTTCTCCTGTTTTCACACGCAAAACTCCATGGCTCCATCAGGGAGCATGGTGGCACTGCTGTGTCTGTGGTGGCTCATAGGAAAGCCCAAACCACAGCAATAAAGGGGAAACACATGGAAGGAGAGAGGAATGGCACCATTTTGTGGAGCGAAAGGCATCTCAAGTCTAAAGAGAGGGAAAAGCCAGAGGCTCATTACAGATAGGGGTAATCAAACAGTCTGGACAAAGTGCCTACACTGGAAAGGAGAAATAATGTGGATAATTAAATATATGTGTCAGCCAGGTGAGCATGTCCTCCAGACCTGTGAGGGGATGGATCCCTTCAGGAATTTAGGGAGCACACCACTGTCTTCTCTCTTTTTATCGTCTTATTTTCTATATCCGTTTTGTGGGGATGTGGAAATGAAGTCCAGTGAGGTTTTTCCATTTACCGCCCAATCTCATACCAAAGAAAATGATGCCTTTGGTATTTCTGATTTTGTTTTGTTAGCTTGAAAATGGAGTTAGGAACTTGACTGAACTATTGTCCTGATTGTGGGAATGGATTGTGAAATAAATACAACTTGTGGGTATTATGTTGTTGTTCTGAACATATTCCTTGTTTACCAATTATATCTTACCTCTAGGGTAATCAACTTTAAATATCCACCAATAATTTGAACATCAAATGGCACTTATCCTGCAAGCACACCCCAGTAATCTATGCACATATATTAGGAGGGTGCCAAAGTGTTTACTTAGACTTTAATGTGATGTTCTGTATAATTTTCCCATAGATTAGCTCCAGCAGGAAGTTTGCATGTATTTTTCCCCCCTAAAAGCTGCATTCAGTAATAATGGGTCGTATTTATAGCAGTTGTGGTGAATTAGAAAACTGATTGGGTGAACCACTTGATTGCAGCTCATTTAGCAGTTACAGTCCTGCCAAATCTCTCTGCGAGGCTTTTTGCAGGGAAGTTTGGGTGATGGAATGTGCCTGCTGTGGCCAGGAGCATCTGAGGACAGCGGGAATTGCCCAGGCAGAGCAGAAGTCAGAGCAGTGTTTGCAGCATGAGCAGGAAATACTGGGTTGTTGGTAGAAGAGACCCATCAGTGTGATGTTTGAAGTCGTGATTGTGTTGGTTCTCAGCATAAATGGCTCCTGTGCCACTGCCCCAGGAGCAGAGTCTGCAGGAACAGAGGTGCAGCCCCATGGGCACCTTCTCAATCACTAAACTCAAATATTTCAGGTACTGCAGCATCTACAAAAGCCCCTCTCTTGCTCCTCTTGTGGTGCCAGCAGCAGGATGGGTTTTCTCTGCGGCCCCAAGGTGTGACAGAGGTGCTCTGTGATGCAGAGGAGAGCTGCTCAGTAGGAATTGTTGGCACAATGTCCAACACCTGCTCACTTCATGTCACATATATGTTGAAGAGAAGGGGCCTTGAGTTCCTGAGGGAAAGGAGCAGTCAAGTCTCTTGATCCTTTTCCCAACATTAGGTATTTTGATCCATTTCATTTGAAAGTTCTCTTCACAAGGAAAAAGCCATTAAGATTTCTTCCTGTCCCACAGGGGTTATATATGATGTGTTTGGGATATTTTTGAGCACCATAAAATCAGCAGTGCAAAAAACAAAAAAATTCTTGAGAAAACAAATGTTTTCGTGTTCTCCTGGAGGGAGCACAATGCTTACAAAGTGTATTACACAGTGGTATTTCTGTAATTTGAAATTGATTGGGACTGCATTTATTCTGACAGGCCTTGCACAGTGCAGGGGAGTTCCTCTTTGACCCTGAAATCCATTATGTGTTCCCCTGTGGTACCTGTTGAAGAGGATCCCTAATTGAGTAACAAGTGCATGTTTGTTATTTTTTAGGAAGAAATTCCTCCCTGGCAGGGTGGGCAGGCCCTGGCACAGGGTGCCCAGAGCAGCTGGGGCTGCCCCTGCATCCCTGGCAATGCCCAAGGCCAGGTTGGACATTGGGGCTTGGAGCAGCCTGGGACAGTGGGAGGTGTCCCTGCCCATGGCAGGGAGGTGGCACTGGATGGGATTTAAGGTCCCTTCCAACTCAGACTCTTCTGTGAGTCTGATTCCATGCGCCAAAAGTTTCCTAGGATTGAATCCTTTAAAGCTGGGGAGCCTGTTGGAGTGCTTGAGCACAAAGCACAAACACAGTGGACACATCAGTTGTGTATCAACCACAGGAGGTTGATTGATAAAGCTAAAGCAGGTTACAGGGTTTTCCATTGCTGCAGGTGTGGGGCACTCAGCCTGCAGATGGATCTGATGCTCTTGGCTGTAAAACAAGAAGAAAAAGGGGGGGAAACGTATTTTGCCCTGGTTTTTTGTTGTCCTAAATAGCAGTGTTTCTCAGTGGGACATCTCTTTTTCATCTCACTGCCTCTTAGGAACAGTTCACTGGTCGCTTTTGTGCTTCACTGGTCACTTGGCAAGGTCATGTCTGCTGGGCCTGGGGTGTCCCTCCTTCTGCCTCTCCCTGTTCCCCAGGGTGGACACAACCTGCTGGGGTGTGTCCCTGCCCCCTTTGCTGGCATGAGCTGCCACCTTTTCAACATTGTGCTGCACTGACACCCAGACTGAGGATTTTTGGATTTGAGAGAGTATGTTGAGAAAGGAAACAAAGTAATGGTGCCCAGAAATTTGAGACTGAGAGGGAGAAAAGAATGGGGAGCTGGGAAGGGGGCTGAGCCTGGAGCAAAGGAGGCTCAGGGGGGACCTTGTGGCTCTGCACAAGTCCCTGCCAGCAGGGGACAGCCAGGGGGGGTCGGGCTCTGCTGCCAGGGAACAGGGACAGCACAAGGGCAAAGGGCCTCAGGCTGGGCCAGGGGAGGCTCAGCTCGGACAGCAGGATGTCCTTGTTTCCCTCATCCATCTCAGCAGTTGGTCCTGTGAGGTTCCTTGGCACTGATGTTGATCAGGAAGGCTGCAGAACACGGAGATTTTTGGTTGCCATCAGTGATTGTAACTCAGTGTTGAAAGGAACTGCTGTGTGATGGGTAAGTCATGATTTAGTGGGAAAGGCTGTCCCCGGCTCCTGTGCAATTCTAGGATCTGATTCTTGGTAGATCACTGAGCATTCACAATACCTATTTTCAGTGTCCCAGGAAAAGGTGAAAGATTAAAAGTGAAGAAGACCCTTAAAATGAGCAGATCCTGTTATTTCTCTGCTTTCTAGTGGAAAGAAGGTGTAAAGACTTCTTCTGGCAAATATTTTCAGGATTCTGCCTGATTGATGTGATACTGTTTTAATAGAAAACCCGTTATGAGTGAGGTTGTACACTTGGGATAAAAAATGTGTAATGCAAGGAGTGACAATTCACTCCTTGTGCATTTGCAAAATAGCATCAATACAGTCAATAAAGTGGGTACAAAAGAAAAGTTACACTCTTGTCCAGAAAGCTGCAAAATAGCTGCCAGCTCCTGTTGTTAAGTCCTGGATTAGTGAAAAGGCCATGCAATAAAAACTGCAGGGAGGACACCAAATGTTAAGATTTATTGAGGGGACAATGTGCTGAGGGGTATTACATGGGAATTGACTGCTTGTGGTTGCAATGGGGGGAGCGAGGGGTGACAGCAGTGACACAAAATGTCAGCTGAGGGAGAAAAATAAACACAACAGGCATTTGAGAGCCCTGTCATAGCCCTCACAGTGTGGCCAAGTGGGTAATGGATTTTTGATTATGATGAAGCTATTACATGATTTATGTCAGTAGCTGTATCCAGCTAATTGCAGGAACCACAATAAAATTTAAAATCCGGCGCTGCATGGTAATTACTTCTATGTGTGGGGATGATATTTATCTCCCAGCACTCTCATGAAGTTTGGTTTCTGGTTTTGTTAAGTCTCCAAACCTTATTTTTTCTTAGTATTTCATGAATTTGCACAGGGCACCTGAGGGATGTGCCTGTGTTGATCTGACTCAGGGCTCTGTTACCAATGGGGAGATAATTGGATTAAAATATCCTTCTTGTCCAAAAGGAATCTGTAAATAAACTCTGTTGCATCATCCTGGCAGTCTGACAGGGGCATGGTGATGTCAGAATATGATGCAATTGTGTGATGCTGAGTGACAGGGGATTTGCAGGAAGGGTTATTAAAGACACTGTGGGGAACTTCCCAGCTTTGTTGCATTTGACTGAGAAATCTCCCTCAGAACTCTGTGCCCTTAAACCAATTAATTTCTGTAATCCAAATTTTCCAAGATGAAGCGTAGTGCTAGAATCTCAGAATTATGTGGAGGCTTTTTCTCAGTAAATATATTTCCAAAGAGGATATAAGGAAGGGTGAACTGCATAAATAAGCCTCAGAATTTTGTGCCTTCAGCCCACCTTGAGGAGACCTGCTACTGAATTTTAGGGCTTTCACTGCCCCGAACCTTGGGATCAGATGAGTGAGTTTGTTTTCTGCTGTGCCCATCTGAAAAGCTCTGTGTGTTGGCTGATGGGTGGAACTGGAGTGACAGCAAAATAACCTGGAGTGGTACGAGGGGTTTTCTGCTAACAAGGGAGCAAATCCTCCTGCTTATTTCATAAACCAAAATCAAAATGGAGCAAACAGAACCACACACACCCCAAATCCCCACACATGAGTGCTGGAAAGGGCATAAGCAAAGGCTTTTTGCTGCCAGCATGCATCAGACTGCTTTTCCTGGCATGCCACATGCCCGTGATGGGGACAGTGTGTGAATGTCATTTCAGAGCACGTAATCAAAATAAAACTTATTATTCTTTTAACTTGGAGCTGCCAAATATGTTTTTTTTTCTATTTGTTTCATCAGAAGTCTGCCAAAAATAACCCCAACGGCAGCTGTGTCCAGTAGCACACAGCAGTAATTTATGGAAAGAGATTTATTTACTTGGAATTTGCTTCAGAGTGGATTGAATGTGAGGTTTTACAAAATTGTATCCATTTCTGTGTAGCCTCCTGCCTCTTTGGAAAGCAGTTGTGCAGGGCAGGGGTAGCTTCCCTTCTTACCCTGTCAGATTTGGGAGAAGGGAGAGGGAATTACGTGGATTTTCAGGTAGAAGTGGACAGTGCTTCCACCCATCCCACGGAGTGTGAAGTTCCCCGTGGTTTTTGATGGAAGTCAGCACTGGTTGGAAGAAGGTTAAATGATAAAATGTGGGATTTTTTTTTCATAATTGTTCTCCAAAAATGTGTGATTTGCTGTCTACAGAATCTTAAACCCACCCCTGGTGGTACCTGGCCTCTCCAGACCTCGCTGGGCCCAGCTTTGTTCTGTGACAAAGAGAGCAGTGGCTCTGCTGGAGGTGGCACTTGGGGACATGGTTTAGGGGTGGGTATGGGTTGGCAGTGGGACTCAATGATCCTGAAGGTCTCTTCCAACCTCAGTAATTCTGGGATTAAAGCAGAGTGGGACATGCTCTGGGAAATTGAATGGAATACATTCATATTTGTTACTTTTTAATCTCTAAACCGGTACTTTTGTTCTTTTTCTCTCCAAATCCTAACACATTTTGCTAAGTTCATGTGTGGAATTCTCACTGTGTGGATGGAACATGTTTAAAGTAGCCTAAAATTAATAGAARTGTAAAAACACACRCCCCTGGTGGTACCTGGCCTCTCCAGRYCTCACTGGCCCCAGCTTTGTTCTGTTTCCAGAGGGGATGAGTTTGGTGCCACCTTGCTGGGGAATTGTCCCAGAAGGACAATTCTGCTAAGGAATCCAGAGGTGGGACTGAGGGCTGGCCATCCTTGTTCCTGCACCTTGATCCCTGCTTTCTGCAGGCTCCCTCCCTCATGGCTTTGTTTCTTGTCTTGGAGTGTGTTGGGGTCGTCTGGGGCAGAACTGCTGAGGGGCTCTGATGGAGACTGAAATGAATTAATTAATGAGGCCCCTGTGAATTAAATACTGGGGCTCAGTGCCCTGTGTGGCACAGAGGGCTCTGGCTGTCTGGGGGAAGGTGACAACCACGGGGACAATGAAAAGCAGTGTGCTGGAGGCTGCTGTGGGGTGCTGGCGGTGTGGGGAAGGGTGACAGGGATGACAGTGACCGAGCTCCTCTCCCAGCTTGTGGGAACAACTACAAATCCCTGAGCAGCAGTTGTCCCCTCGTGCTCTGCTGCGTTTTTGGCTGAGCGTGCCCTGCCCCTTTTGGTCCAGCAGGGCCACAGCTGGTGAGTTGCTGATGCTGTCACGTCCTGGCACTGTCCCCACAGCTGGGACCTCATCCAGCCTCCAYAGGTCACAGATCTCTCCCAGAGCACGTTGGGAGGAGATGGCCTGCTCGGCATGTTCTCTGCACTCACACTTTCCAGAAGCTCCACCTGCAGCAGATTGGCTTTGATTGCTGCCTAAACTACAAATCCACCCGCCCACGGCTTGGGCTTCCCTCTCCAGGACCCAGGAGAGCACAAGATGCTTTCTGGGGCTGAAGGGAAATGCTCTGATCCCTCCTGTTTAGCTTTGGGATAGGGTTATTTAAATCATTCAGAGCTTCCTGCTGTGCCTGTTCATTTTGCTGTGCCTGCAATACCACGTTCTGCTCAGCTTTGGCCTCCAGATGGGATTTAATGATGGGATTTAAAACTGTCCAAGGAGCCTGCACTGCAAGGTAACTCTCCTAGCTGGAGATTAATATGGTTAATGCTGATGTTTTAAATACTAATAATGCAGTTTAAATTGCATAGCAGTTAAACAAACAGAAGAAGGGCATGTACCTAGAATGAAACATTACCTTAAAGAGCACTGATGGGGAATTTACTTTCTGGGACAGAACAGCTGCTGTATTTAAACTTGGACATTCAGTGAAAGCTCTGTAACATTTTCAGTTCAGAATATCTGCACTCATGCTGCAAGAGCACCATTTTGTTGCAGAATCCTTCTTTACTGCTAACATAAAATTATCTGAATTTATCTAGTGTTACTTAGAACCCAAACCATCTTCATCAGGTAAAAGCTGTGGCTGTTTCCTGGCTGATACTGGAGGTGCTTCTCAAATCTTTTACCAGTGTAAGGCACTGACTCACTTCTGTTGTAGAATCCCAGAGTTACTTGAGTTGGAAGGGACCTTGAAGCTCATCCCCTTCCACCCCCTGCCATGGGCAGGGACACCTCCCACTGTCCCAGGCTGCTCCAAGCCCCAATGTCCAACCTGGCCTTGGGCACTGCCAGGGATGCAGGGGCAGCCCCAGCTGCTCTGGGCACCCTGTGCCAGGGCCTGCCCACCCTGCCAGGGAACAATTCCTGCCCAASATCCCATCCAGCCCTGCCCTCTGGCACTGGGAAGCCATTCCCTGGGTCCTGGCCCTCCATCCTTTGGAAAGAGTCTCTCTCCATGTTTCCTATAGCTCCTTCAGGTCCTGGAAGGCCACAGTGAGGTCACCCCAAAGCTTCTCCTGTCCAGGCTGAACAATGCCAGCTCTCCCAGCCTTTCCTCCCAGCAGAGCTGCTCCATCCCTCTGCTCATCCTGGAGCCTCCCCTGGGCTCTGTGCAGCAGCTCCAGGTGCCTCCTGTGCTGTGCCCAGGGCTGGGGCAGCTCTGCAGGTGGGGTCTCACCTGAGCACAGGGGCAGAGGGGCAGAACCCCCCTCCCCTGCTGCCCACGCTGGGGCTCAGCCCAGGGCACGGGGGGGTTCTGGGTCCCAGCTCTCACCCCCAGCTCCCCCAGCTCCTTCTCCTAGGGCTGCTCCAGCTGCTCATCCCCAGCCTGCACTGACCCAGGTGCAGCACCAGCACCTCTTCTGTGACCAGAATGTGCCCTCTGGCCTTTCCCCATCTGCTCCTCCTTAGCCCWAAAGCTCTGCTGGAGCTGTGCCTCCTGCCAGGGGTGTGATGTTTGCTAACCTGAGGCGACTGGTGTCACTGTCACTCTCTGTCTGCAGTGCTCACAGTGCAGCTTCCAGAGKTATCTCCTTGACAGGTAACACACAGCCTCCTAAAAGAGCTGGGAATTAATGATTGACTYCCAGCAGTTGTATTTTTGTCTGCAAGAGCCAGGTTTTGACATCCTTTAGTACTTTATAAGTCAGTGGGACAGCTGTGCAAAGAAATGATTTTTAATGAGGAATGRTGACAGGACCTGGCAAAGAGATAATGCTGAGTTCATCAGGAAAGTTCTGCCTGTTGTTAGCACTCTCTTCCACGGTGCCTGAGTGACATGATTTGAAATTGTGTTCAGAGCAGGGCCCTGGGAACTCTGCATGTAGATCCAACCTTATTTCAAATAAAGGAGGCCCTAAAATCTCTTGCTGTTGCCTGTTCATGGCTGATGCTGTGGCATTGTCTGCTCACAAAGACCTGTGGCAATAAGGGGGCCATTCTTCCAGGCAGCGCTGTGGTCTCCCCTTGAAGCTGGAGGTGGCACTTGGGGACATGGTTTAGGGGTGGTTATGGGTTGGCAGTGGGACTCCGTGATCCTGAAGGTCTCTTCCAACCTCAGGGATTCTGGGATTCAACCAGAGTGGGACATGCTCTGGGAAATTAAATGGAATACATTAATTTATTTTTTTTTACTTTTTAAATTGGTACTTTTATTCTTTTTCTCTCCAAATCCTATTAGGTTTTGCTAAGTTCATGTGTGGAATCCTCATTGTGTGGATGGAATATGTTTAAAGTAGCCTGAAATTAGTAAAAATGTAAAAAATATGTTGGTGGGCAAGGCATAGCTGGGGAATTGGACCCCTTTCTTTTTTCTTCTTTYTGCTGTGCCAAATACCTTTTCCTGCTTCCCTACATTGGAAGATTTGTGATCAGTGCAGAGAGAAACTGTTTGCAGTGGCTTTTGATGCGAATTTAATTTTTTAGTGAAAAGTTCAACAATTTTTAATGTTGAAAAAAAGACCCATTTTGTATATGTCAAAATAACTGTATTAATCCTGCCACTGGTGCAGAAACAGAGCCKTTTTTCATTGCAATGTTAATTTTTCTGCCCCAGTATCACGTTGGGTGACTGAAATATTTTGTTYTAGCTTATTTCACCAGTTCCTCTTTGCCCAGAGAGGCTGATGYTGAAAAGCACAGTTATTTCATTTCTTGACAAAACACAGTAGGCTAAGTGTTTTTGGAATGTGTGAGCTGGTCTGGAAGCTGATCCATCTCCTCCATCTGAAGCTTTTCCTTCCAACAGGCAGTTTTCTTTGTGTTTCCCACATTTCCTTCTTCTCCTGCCTGCTTGGAGCAGTTCCCTGAGTCCAGCATGGCTCTCCCTGAGCTATTGCTGGGTTTTAGAGAAACCTCTTGGTTCCTGGCACCTCTGAGGGTTGGGGGAAGCCTTCCCAGGGATTTGGAATGGATGTGTTCTGTTAATCACTGGGCTGGAAACCAAACTGGGTCAGTGCTGAGGCTGTACAGACAAGGAGATGCTCAACCTCCTTGGGAAAGGAAGAACAAAGAAGTTGATACAAGTGTGTTTGTTTGAACACTGTAGGGTCAAATTAGGGATGGGAATAAAATGGAAATTTCCCTCAACTGGGGTTGTCCAGCCTGGATAAGCAAAGTCCCCAGGGAGCTCCTTAAGTCCCTTGCAGTGTCTAAAGGRGCTCCAGGAGGGACTTGGGACAGAGCCCTGGAGTGACAGGACAAGGAGGAATGGCCTTAAGCTGAAGGAGGTCAGGGAATAAATAACTCAAACCCCCAGACCCCTGATTTTTCTACTTTCACTTTGTATTTGATATTGACTCTGATCTATTCAATGGCTCTAAAAGGAATTCGTGCTGCAGCTACAATTCTTCAGCATTTAAAAAAAGGAAAGATTAGTGTGGAGACCATGGAAGTAACCCTCAGCAAGAGTGACTCTGTCAGACTAGGCTTGCATATAACCCAACTGATATTTATGTGCTGCATTTGGGGAGGAAAGGAGCTCCCTGTAAACATCCCTGAGTACAATATTTAAAGTTCTGGTCCAAACCAGATTGCACAAGATGTGTGTTTGCAGCTGAAGATGAGAACAGCACTCAGCCAGRCTGCATGTGGGTGCTAATAAAGGCTTAGAAATCAACCCAAACTTGTTGGGGCTCAGGAAAGAGCTGGTTAGTGAAGTATTGAGATTTTGTTTGTTTCTTTAGGGTTTTTTTTTGATAGATGAACTCCTCAAGGTGTTGCGAATTATCAAAATGCAGCGTTTTCAATCTTTGAGATACTATTATTATTAAAAACCACCCAGTGCACTGTGAGGATGTCATTGATTGTTGTCTTCCATCTTTTTCTGAGAAAAAAAAAGGGAGGACAGAAATGCTCTGTTGGGACAGCAGCAAGGCAAGTGAGTTTCTTGGCTGAAATGAGCTGAAGCTTTGAACATATTCTAACTGGTAACAGGAACTTCACATCTCCTCTAGAACTTGTGTTTCTGGCACAGTTACAGAGTAAAAACAAACAAATCCCAGCTTGTAGGTACTTCTACAATGTGTTCAGTGCATTTATATTGCCCTATATAATATTATATTTATTATTATATGTATGTATTTATTTATGTATGTATTTATTTATGTATGTATGTATTTATTATTATATGTATAGCATTTTTGTTGTTAGAAGTTACAAAATAAAAGCTTTAATCAAGTCAGGCATTTCCAGTGATGCTGCTGATCCCTTTTCCCTGTGTTTTCCCTTTGGGTATCACTCCAGGAGTTGCTGTTCTTGGCAGGCTGGGGCTTGGCTGGCTTTTCCTGGGTCCCTGTGGATATTCCCCTGGTGTGTTCTGTTCCTTGGAACCAGGGCCTCCTGTACCAGGGGGAGYTGCCTGAGTCAGGGCTGGGAGGCTCCTGGGGAGTTCAGCAGGGTTGGCCTCCCTGTCCCTGTGCAGGAACACAGGCACTGACAGATGTTTGCCCAAATTTGCTCTGATGGAAGAGGTTGGGGAGCTCCCCAGGTGCCTCGTGCTGGGGCTCTGCTGGCCCCTGAGCACTGGAAGTTCTGCCTGAGCTCCACCCTCAGWGACCTCTCCTGCCTTGTTTGAGCAGAGTTGTGAATTTCTCTTCCAGTTTCCCAAGGTAACTTCAAATTTTGATCTCGTTTTTCRGAGCTATTTTTACCCTTTCCATCATCATCTCCTGCATATTTTTTTGTAAATCTCCTCTRGAATTCATTCTCTAAGTCATCAGTGAAGGTATGAGAAAACACAGGACGTGTCTCTTCAGAACTGTACTTGAAACATCCTTCAGGTTGAAAGAGAACATTTTAAAAAYGACTCYTGTGCCTTTTTACCTAATTGAAGAACTGAGCTCACATTTCCTAAAGAAAACTGGTGGAGGCCTTAAGAGAACTCCTTTCATATTAATGCCCTGGTTACTCTTTCAGAGATGGAAATGAGGTTGGTTTGACATGATTTGCACTTTGCAAAATCCCACTGGCTGTTTGCTGCCCATTTATTATCCCCGAGGTACCTCTTAATTGATTAACAATGTGTCCTGATGTCTTTCTGGGGAGCCAAGTTGAGCTCACTGATCTCTAATTCTTTGAGTCCTGCTTCCTCTGATTTTTAAGACAATCCTTCTGTGGCCCTTAGGGACATCCTGAGTCCTCTCTCAGTTTGGGGTTTGCTTCTGGTAGTTCCTAAGGTACGAAAAATAACTTTGACCTAAGCCTGCTGATCTGAACAGTTCTTGTAAGCCTGATATTCTGCAGCTGGGGCTTTCCCCTCCCCACCCATTTGTGGGTTTTGAGCTTCTAAAGCTGGCCTGAATACTTTGTCATRTCTTAATATTTGTGACAAATGACATTAAAGAAGTGTGAGCATTTCAGACTGGCAGATGGGATTATTTATCTTCCCTACCTTTATTTATCTTCCCTACTAAGCATTACTTATTTTATTCTTTGGCTTGTTTCTAGTATCCCCAGAATTTTTTGATGTCCATAAATTCAGGAGTTTTCAACCACTGAAGCTTTATAATTGACAGAAAAGGTTTTTTTCCTCCTCCTATACTCTTATRATGTTACAAGAGAATGGAGAGGGCAGCGTGGATCTTGACTGGTGGCAGGGAAGCCTGGAGTGGAGAACTGTTTTCCATGCTGGAGCATGGAGACTGCTCTGGGCTCYCCTCCAAACCTGCAGCTTTTGGAAGGTGTTCAGAGCAGTTCCCACAAGTTCACAGCTGAGGCACAACCCAGATGGAGGGAAGGTTGTCTTTTTTTCTGATCCAATCCTATTCAGCTTTTTAATTAATGCCAATTCTAGTGGAATCTGCTTTTTTTTTTTTCTTTTTTTTTAAACACTGAGCGCTGAGGAAGAAAGAGGTGGAAGTGTTTTGAGGATGTGGCTTCCACATCAGGGGGATTTTCCCCAGTTCAGAGTAGCCTGAAACAARCAGGCTGAAATGAAAGAGGCATCTGGGCAGGGTTCTGACAAACACAATCCACACAAATGTGTTTGGGGAGTGGCTGCCAGGCTTCAGTTTGAGACAACAACYTTTGGAGATACAGTGAACAAAAAGTCATGCAAGTCAATGCTCCAGCAGCTGCCAAAGCCAAATGTCAGGCAAGGCTCTGAGAAATCTGGAAAATCTGGAAGAATTGTGTGTGCTAATGAGAGGGGGAAGAGGAGAGATGAGAGATGTAGAGCTGTCCTGGAAGGCAGAGCTCTGCTGTTTTGGCAAAGGAAGAAACAGCAGGTGGAGGAGTAAGGGCTCAAGGAAAAGGGATCTGGGTGTTGGCAGAGCTAAGCATGGAAATGAAGGGAATGGCTGTGGGACCTCTGCTATCAGTGCTTTCCAACAGCATGATGGACAAATATCTGTGGGTTGGTGTGGTTTTGTTTTTTTTATATAACTTATCTTGCTTTTAAAGAGCAAGAAATAAATACSTGGAGGTCCCTTTTATCTCTGCAGTTCTGTTTTTATTCTCTTCCTGTTTATATTTTGGCAAACCTCTGGTGATTCTTAGATTCCATTCTCTTGGGCTACTTTTTCATTCACCTCTAGGCTTTCTCTGAAGACAGAGGATCCTAAAAACTTTAAAAAAAATAAATTAGGAAGTCAGTCTACTGTTATGTGTCTTTATACAGAAGTAAAGTAAAATGTCATAATAAATTCCTTGGCCAGCGGATTATGTGGCAAAATTGCAAGGAAGAAAGGGAAAGAAATGCCCAGAAATAGGAGCGTGGCAATCTGGTGTCTGAATGATTTGTAATGAGACACATAACTGCTTCTTGAAGTTAATTATTACATGATAATTGCTGAAGAAGGAATGAAAAACGTTTGAATGTTCTTTCAGTGCCTCCTGATTTTCTGAACAAAAGGGTGTTAACACTTCTGATTAGCATGTAATCCAGAATTAATTGAAGAAAGACAGGGCAGGCAGAGTTTTGCAAGTGAAATGCTGTATAATGAACTTAAACTGTAGCTCTTAATTTCGTTTGTACTGGAACATGTTTCAGCTGCAGAGAGATCTTCATTTTCCTCAACCAGCCGAGTCTAGAAAGCAAGGGCAGTGAATTTTGATATGTGCAATGAGGTATTGATTTATTAGGAAGCTTTAYTGCTTTGTCAAGTCCCTACTTCAAGAGAGGGCACTGATTGATGGTTGAACATAAACATACCTGAGGGGCTGAGGGCAGACATGGCCCAAACAAGCACTGGCATCATTTCTAGAATCAGAGAATSCTGGAATGTCCTGAGCTGGGAGGAATGGACCAGGATCATCCAGTCCAGCCCCTGTTCCTGCCCAGACACCCCAACAATCCCATCCCTG
>CADDXX010000532.1:23014-39910 GCA_902810485.1 Alauda arvensis
GTGAGTGTGATGGAAGTGGTGGCACTGAGGGCTGGGCTGTTTGTGCTCTGCCCTCTGGCCCTGGCTCAGAGGGGAATGGGGTTTGCCCAGTTTGGGTGTGTTAGTAGCTGGATCCTCACCCCTTCCTCATGAGGAGACAGAAAGCATCTCCTGGATGAAACCCATAGAGGAAAGGCACGTGGATCTCTGTTACAGCCATGACAGAACTCTCCCAAACTCAATTAATTTCTGTTTCTCATCAGCATCACTGCTCACTTGGRAAATTTCCTCCATAYKTCTCCAGTGTGARTARTTTTTCTCTGCCATGTTTTTTCCCCAGYCCTTCTCCTCAACCTTTTTTCAGGCCCTGAAGGGCTGCTTTGTGCTCCTTCTCCCAGATTCCAGTCTGAAACAGCCTCAGGTCAGTGTGGAGAGCCAGACTCTTCCTCTGCTCTTCCCTCAAGCCTTGAACAGGGCAGGGAGTGGAGCTGAGGCTCTGATGTTTTTTCTTGGAGGGGTGCCACGAGGGAGCCTTCTGATCTGAGTGCCCCAGGTTGTTCTGTTGACAGTGTAAGAGAAAAAAAAATTGTTATCTAGGAAATGTATCTTGCACAAAATCACTCCTGTGCTTCCTACACGTGTTTATATCTGAATGGCCATACAGAGGGAAAAAACAGTAGGCCTTAGAAAATTGAAAAGCTCACAGGGCCAAAGCAAAGCCATGTTATTTCTGCAGGGAAGGAGCATGAACACAGACCCAACAGCACAGCTGAACCAAAGAGCTGCCCTTGGATTGGGTTTTCCAAATCAGAAATCAAAATGAAACTGGGAACCAAGCAGGATGGTTTGGTTCCCTTTGCAGAGGGATGTACTGTGACAAAACAGAGGTGGGTTGTGTAGAGGGCCAGGTGGCAGCAGAGGTGGCACCCCGGCATTTCTTTAATTAGGCTTAAAGGCTCTTGGCTGAGCATTTACATTTTGGAGAACTGCAATTAAAACTGCTGAAGCACTTGGGCATAGTTTTTTCCAAATAAATCTGAGTTTGCAGTGTTCTGAACCTGCCTTTGTTTCGGAAAAAYGGGATTATTGTCCAGATGTTAGCAATGTGGCAGGTGCAAGGCAGAGACAGAAGGGACACTTTGCCAGAGGTGGCTTTGGGAAAGGTTGTAGCACCTGGTGAAGTGTTCATCATCAGCTCTCTGGGGAAAGCCAGCACAAACCCTTTCTGCCCTGGTGATGCTTTACAGGTCACTTGGCTGGGTTTAACTGGTCCATCACTGGCATTTTCCTCCTGTTTTACTGGGCCTTTCAATGATTTCAGATCCATTTTGGCTGTTTCAGAATGATGATCCCCATTAATACCCACATGACCTCCACTTCCTGTCACTTGTGTCATCCTAAAGATTGCAGCATTTTTTCATGGGGGAAAAAGTGGGTGTCCTGCTTTTTGTTTGCTTTTTGTTTGATCTGCTCATAGGGCATTTATATAGACACAGATATTAGCAATCATTTATTGTTTTGGTGGAATAATTTTTAAAAGGTGTGTTTGCCAAACTGTGTGTTTGATTCTTTGTCAAAAAGAAAGTGCTGGAAGTTTGTTTGGTGTCTTGGGCAACCTGGTTTGTTTATTCCCTTGAGGAGGCTGGTAGGCTTTCCTCATTGTTTGTAGACAGACAGGTTGAAAGAATRTTATTATTATTATTGTTGGTTTTATTGTTGTTATTATTATTGYGGTTATTATTATTGCTGTAATCATTAGTTATTAACCAAGTAGGATGAGTCATGCTGGTAACCCTTGGAGGCCTTTTCTATGAACTGTGCCCCTTTTTATGYGAAACATTGTCAAAAGCAGTGAAACAGTGGTATAAAAAGCTCCTGGAAACCCAGCATGTTTTGTTGTTGTTTTTTTTCCCCCTTTTTTAGGAAAACAAGTTGTGTGCATGTGCTTAGTGAAGCACGAAGGGGGGAAGAAAGCAATAAACCATTGCTACATTTCATGCTATTTCTCCTGAGATCTCTATGGATCCATGATTAAAAATTTGGGATTTTTCCTTTTGTTTTCTTTTTAGCTCTTCATATGATCTGTTTTCAGGACTTTTTTTTTTGTTTTTTTGTTGTGGGGAGAAGAGAGATGTCTCAATTTAAAGAAAGGGAGCATTTGTTAGTTTTAGGATGTAATACTACTTTTTTGGGGTTTATTTTATGTTTACCAGTACTTGTTTTTTCTTTTCACCCTCTGGAGATCAGGAAGGTGCTCATGACAAGGAAAGTTGATAATTTCCTTGAAGGCTYCAGCGTGGGGAATCTGGAGCAGACTGAAGGTGATCATTAATTTATGTGTGTGGCAGCAACATTTTTCTWTTTTCTTYTGMAAGAGGWGTCTGSCTTCCATTTGAGAGCTGMAAAAGGAGAGGATTTGCTCTGGCTGGATTGGGAAGGTCTGACTCCTGATCCTTGCTGCTGTACTGATGTGCTTGGCACAACACCAAGTCATGGAATTATTTTACCTTTCCTTTTGAATCCTCAGCCCTGTGTCATGGGTTATTTGATGTGAAAATCTGGCCAATAAAGCTTCAGAAAAGATTTCAGTGGAACATTAATTGAGACCTAAGGATCTCATCTAATCTTGTCAGACTTCTGATGTATTTTTTTCTATATAACTTGACAGTGAACAATATAAGTTCGTTGGGATCTGAAGGCAGAAAAATGTGATTTCTTTAGAGTGGCAAACCTCAGCATTCAAATTTACTCTTTCAGCTGCACAGGCTCAGTTTCAGATAAGTCCACAGCAAATGTCTCAGACTTCAACTGGCCTCGAGCTCACCCTGTTCATAACAAAACTGATTTAATAAGATGGTTTCTGTCCAGTCTGTTCCCCTGTGGTCTTTCTGTTTTCCCTCCCTCRCAGATTTATTTTATCTGTGGAAACACAACTTATGTGATCATGCAGTCTCCCGTGTGTCCTTATTTGTTTTCATCTCTCCCCCTCACACTGATAGATTTTGAATACCTTGAACAGTTCCAACCAAAACTGACAGAAAGGTAGAAATTTAAAACTGAGTTTTATGAGGGGAAAAAAGGATGCTGTTAAAACCCCAGCTGATTTTAACACTCAGTCTTTGGCCGTTTTCTCTCCTGTACGTGCAGCTGGTTTAGTGCCATGGAAGTCAGTGCCAGATTTATGCTCAGTGGTTTCTTCAAAAGACATTTCTCAGGGTGAGTGTCACTGCCTTGCTTTGGCAAGCCCTGAAACCCTGCCCYGGTGGTGTGATGATCAAAGCCTGATGCCATCAGTGATGTCAAAACCCTAATTAGGCCAAGAGGGGTTCTTACAGCCAGAGCTGCTCCCAGGAGAGAGGGAATGTGTTTGAGATGGTTCCAGAKCTCCTTCATGAGATCCTTGTCTAACAGGGGGCTGAGAATGCAGAGCCAGGTTGCCCAGGGGATTTCTGCAGCAGGAGCATTCCTCCCTGGGGATCATTCTGACAACCKCGTGGTTGAGGCTTTGCTCATGGAAAGGTCCCAAGGGGCAGAGAGGCTCTGGCCCACCCTGGTGCTGCCACCCTGCTGGGCTCTGCTTGGCCAGCTGCTGCTTGTCTGTGCTTGGAAGTGCAGACTTTGAAAGGGAATATTTCTGCTCTCTTTTCCCCTCAAACCTGGTTAATCTGGCCCTAGATTACAGCTCTCCCTCCCTGCCTTGATGAAGAGCCCAGCCCAAGATGTCAGTTTGATGTCTCTGATCCCAAAGGCCAAGCTAACAAGGGTGGTTTATCCTTCTGGCCAGTCTGAGTTGTGTGTTCAGCTAGGGAGGCTGGCAAAGGTGTTTCCATAGGACATGGAGTTAATTCCGACTTTGCAGGTTTGAAATGTGGATCCAGCATTGGTGCTCCTGCATTGGTGCCTCCAGGGAAAACCTTCTGCTTGTCCTTGTCCCAGGCACTGGGATTTGGGATTGCAGCCAGGGAGGTGGGTTTTAACCCCCACCATCACCTAAACTGGCATTCCCTGGGCACTTTTGGGAGGGATCATTCCTTGTGCAAATGCCTTTCCAAGCACTGATGGTTTAGATGGCAGGAAAGTGTGTCTGGTTTTTATGATCTGCTAAACATCTGTTAGTCCACAGAATTTCCATTGCTSCTTGTTTGAAATGAGCCATTTTGGTAGGCAAAAAGTCTCTTTCATACCTTTACATGGAGGAATTAATACTCCACCACTTCTGTCATTAGATGTCTGGTGTTATTGGATGATTCTGCTTTTCATGCTGAGTGCATGCTGCTGAAAATTTCCATTTACTGCTTCTGGGGATGTTGCAGCAAAGATAGGAAAATTGTTCTTGCCTGTCTGAAAAGTGAAGTTATTTTCTGGTTGTAAGTGACCAAAAACCCCCATACTGTATAATTTTTAAGGAATTTTCACCCAGGAAGAATTTCAGAGAGCTGAATGTAACAAGTGACAAGTCTTCTTCTAGAACAGAATATAACTTTTTTAATTTGAAGGATCACTTAGAGGACTTTGAATCATACTTTTCTGTAATAAGTAATGCATTTTCTGATTTAACAGTGGGGGAATTTTTCAGTAAATTTAGATGGTATTGCTYTGGGTTCTTCTATTCCTTGCTCCCAGTCTTGATACAGTCAAAAGCTTATGGGTTTTTTTTAACTTTTATTTTTTAAGGGTGCCCACAGCCTTCCCATAGCCAGCCCCTGGTTGGCTTCTTCCTGGAGGGTGCTCTTGGACATCCCTGTCCAGCTGCTGGCTCTGGTGCCTTCCTCAGTGTCTTTCCACCTGACAGGAGGAGTGGAACAGGGACAGCACAAGGGCAAAGGGGCTCAGGCTGGGCCAGGGGAGGCTCAGCTTGGGCAGCAGCAGGAATTTGTGCATGGAAAGGGTGCTCAGGCCTTGGCAGGGGCTGCCCAGGGAGCTTTGGAGTGCCCATGGCTGGAGGTGTGCAAGGAAGGGCTGGAGGTGGCACTGAGTGCTCTGGGCTGGGGACAAGGTGGGGATGGGGCACAGCTGGCACTCCATGATCCTGGAGGGTTTTTCCACCCTCAGTGACTCTGGGATTCTGCCTTCTGTGTTCTGAGTTTTTCATTTTTTTTAAATGAAAATTTCCATTGTGGACAAACCCAATGCTAAATTTGTSAGCGCTTTTTTCTCATCAGCAGCTTCTGAGTCTGCGAGCAATGAAAGCAAACAGCAGATTTCCTTCTCTTCTGCTGTTACTACCTGGTGTTCTGTGGTGTTGCACATCACAAACTGTTGTTTCTCACCAGCAGACTCCTTGATAATTCCTTTCAGTCTGTTGGCAGAAAGAGAGGCAAGTTCAATATTTTCATGCTGTGTGCAATGTTTCAGATTTTCCAGCCRTGTTTGGAGTTATTGCCCAAGAGAAATTTTCCCCACAGGCTGCAGTGAGTAACTGCCAGCACTGCTTGCTATTAATAATCYCATGCAAAAATGAATCTTGGAGCTGTCCTCATTTGTTCCTCCTGTTGTGTGCAGTGGCCAGATTGTTTGGATCTGGCACATTTTAGGAGGATTTTTCACCCATGGGCTGTTTGTGGGTACAGAAGCAGGAGGAGCCGCTCTGTGTGTTTTGAGGTGTCAGGAAAAGCTCTGCTTCCATCCCTTTGATGAAGAAATCAGCACTCCACAGATGCCTGGAACCCCACAGTGTGTGCATGGAGGGCTGCARGAGCTTCAGCAGGGAGCTGGGGATGATCTGACAGGTTCTGAGCTGCTGCCTGGCTGGTGGSTGGGAGCTGGGATCAACCCCAGGTGAACCTTTCCTCACCTCCAGAATTCCCTGCTGCTGTAATGCCCTGCTGCATGGGACTTGCTGTGGCAACCAGAGGAGTGGTGCACTTCATGCCTTAAGTCCCAGATGTAGCTTGATGTACCCTAAAAAGTCAGAGCTAAATTGGAATGTGTTGCTTGGAGCATCTCAGAAAATCAGAACTCAATTTAAATGTGTTAATTGCATCAATTGCATTGTTTTTAACACATGCAGCCACGAATCCTTTGTGTAACAAACTGAGGCCATTGCAGTCAGTGTGGAGAGGTCCCCAGCTAAAGAGTCCTTCCCTCCTAGTAATGAGAATGATAAAAAAGAGTTTTGATTTGCTGATCAGCAGGATGGGCTAAAGAGCTTTCTCAAGGCCTCCCACAAGCAGGAAGCCTTCAAACACCTTGTGAGGTGAGAACGGGCACCAAGAAGGTTATTTTTTATTATTGCATGTGTGTTTTACTTTCAAATATATGTCTACTTTAGCAAAAAAGAATAATTTTCAGGGATGAGAACCATTTGTGTGGCATGAGGAGACCTGGAGCTGGTTTAGCTCTTCCTCAAAGGCAGCTCTTGCTGGCACTTGGAATTTCATTCTAAAATAGATGCACTTTCTGTCRTTGCTATCCTAGCTAAATTCAGCTCAGTTTGTGAAAACTGTTCATGCCAAGGAGTTTCTGGTATTTGAAATTACAGAATCCATCAGATGGGCTCTTTGCCCTCCCAAAGTGGGGATATCTGTGTGCCCATCCCAAGCCTAAAAAAAGCCCCAACCAACCCAAAAAAAAATCCCCCAAAACACCAACCAACAGTAACAAACCAACCCTATTGAAAATCTCACCACCTCAACAAAAACAAGAAGTCCCTTGCTGCAAATATTTGGGAATGGCATGTGTCATTTGAGAATATTATGCTAAAGCTAATTCCTGATGTACACATAATTTATTAATGGCTGATGTTGTAGAGCATTAGGTGGAGATTAACATTTTGTKAATGATCTTCTGGGGAAGGTTTTCCTAGCAAACATTAAATATTTGAGGCTGYTTTCATTGGCTCACATTATTCATGAGGGAAGTTTGGGGTTATTGTTGTTATTGCTACCAGTGGTAGGAATTACTGAGCCTTGCCAAGCCTCCAAAGAGAATTTGAAAGACCTGAAAGTGTCCCAGGAGAGCTGGAGAGGGACTTGGGACAACAGCYTGGAKTKCCAGGACMCRGGGAATGGCTTCCCAGTGSCAGAGGGCAGRRCTGGATGGGATCTTGGGCAGGAATTGTTCCCTGGCAGGGTGGGCAGGCCCTGGCACAGGGTGCCCAGAGCAGCTGGGGCTGCCCCTGCATCCCTGGCAGTGCCCAAGGCCAGGTTGGAYATTGGGGCTTGGAGCAGCCTGGCACAGTGGGARGTGTCCCTGCMCATGGCAGGRGTGGCAYTGGATGGRMTTTAAGGTCCCTCCTAACCCAAACCATTCTRGGAAATGCAGAATTGTAGATAATAACAATTTTTTTTAAGTAGACAATGCAAGTTCTGTGCATTCCTGTGCTTCCATATGCAGAAAGAAWGGGATGTGTGCTTTGTTCTTTTCTTCCTCTGGAGTGAAGTGTTAATCTTGCCATTTCTTAGCTTCTATTACATATTTTGATCACCTTTTCAGGTTTGTTAGGAGTCTTGAACTTATTTTGATTGCTATGGAACATAAGCATCCTTCTTCTCAGGGAGAAAAAAGCAGGACACATCAAACACTTGGTGTGCATCTCTTGGGGGTGGGAGCATGAGCAGTGCTGCAGCTGGGCTCCACGTTTGAGCTGGCAAACAGAGCCTGCTGTTCAGCTGAGCAGGATCTGTCACAGTGGCTGTGTGTGTGGATATCAATATATAAATACAAACATGGCCTGGTGTTTGCATTATAAATACCAGTCCACTGTGAGATTCTGTTCTTCAGACATTCTCTCTGATTTCTGAGGCTTGGGGAAGATGAGAAATCTGTAGCATGAGAAACTTCCCAGGGCTGTATCCCAGGCATAAAGGGGCAGAGGAGTGAGAATGGCAGGGGAGCAGATGTGGAGAACTGCAGTGTGTGCCTGCACCCCTGGTGCTCACCCAGAGCCAGGGCCAGGCTCTGTGGATCAGCAACCAGAGGAGGTACCACAGCCCCTGTGCTTCCTTTTCCTTTTCATCTCCCTGTGAAGGAAGAGAAGGAACACTCTGTGTCACTGCAAGCAAACCTGAAGGAATTCTGATTTGTTCCTTGCCTGAGCTTGCTTGGAGCAGGGAAGGTTTTGGTCTCTGCAATGATTGTTTGGCAGCAGAAGGAAACAGTGAGGAGGGGCTGCCATGGGTGGGGTGGGAGCTTCAACGTTTGAGAGATGCTCCTGGTGAGTCCCCTTGGCTTTTCTAAACTCCTCTTCCAACAGGAGCCTGAGGGTRGCTGGATCCTGTCCTAGACCCAGGCTTTTTCCAGGCTTTAAGTCACTTTGTCTTGCAGGATTAATGATGGCAAATCAGATCTATTTATATGAAATGATTATGACAAATGATAAGACAAACTATGGTGATCAGAATTATTTACTACACAGTGTGAAAGCTGAAGCTGTTTATTATGGTTTAAGATTGGGCAGTAAGTGTTCAATAGCAAAACAATATTAAAGCAATTGTATTACAAACCAGCAAAAAGAAACAACTCTCAGAGATTGATGTAATTCACCCCAACCAAAGCTCATGGGCAAATTTTTCACTCAGCCTCGAGGGGTATCTTTGGGGACTGTCCCCAAAACCCAAGGGAGGAATCTCCACACACTCCAGGGAGGAATTCCCTACCCTAGGGAAAGTGGACTTTCATAGGACTGACATCTGTCACATGTCTCCAGGTCAGCTGAGCAATTTTAGATAATACCTGACCCCATCTGGCACACATTTACCCCTTCACCAGGATAAGCCAGACTGATTTTGGCACACTTCAACACCACAAGCAGCACAGGGTGCCCCTCTCAGCCCACCACTGGCAGCCTTGCACAGTGTTGGAGCTGTTTGACCACATTTCCAGGCAGAGCATCCTGCCACAGGGGTATTCCAAGGCCACCTGTGGCACCCAGCCAGCATGGACAGTGTGATTTAAAGGCTGCTCCTGCCCTGAGTTCTCCAAGAATTCATGTTATGCATGGTCAGGTGCAAACAGAAACAGCTTCGTGCTCCTTTTCTTGTTCCCTGSGATGATGTTAGTCAGGGATGCTCGGCTGCTGGGTAAATTTGGGATGCATGGACTTGATCTCAGCATAGCCTGAACTGGAATGTGCCAGTTTGTTGTACCAGTTATTCCTATCTGTTGTTATTCCTTCCCATCCTGCCTGGTTCCCCTGTCCTGGCCCTGCTGAATTACTCATGCTGGTAWTGCTCCTCCACAAATAAACAGAGAAGAGCATAAATAGGCAAGAGGAATCTGATTACCACAGAATTCACAGGGAGGCAGCGTTTCAGCCCATGGAAATCACCCTTGGCAAAGGGCAGCTGGGATTATTCCACACATCCCAGCCACAGCAGGAAACACACTGCTCACTTCCAAAAAAGAGCAGTTGCTGAGAGTTTTGTCTTGGCCTCAGAGCTGGTCAGTGAGAAGTGACATGAATTTTGGTGCCAGGGAGGCTTGGCCCTGAAATGACAGAATCTGTCCTCCCCTCCTGGCTGTCTCAGGGCTTTGGGAACATGTGCAAGGGTGAGGCAGTGCTGAATTCCCAGGGCCTGGCACAGCACTGCCCATCAGCTGTGCTGCATGCTGTGCATCCATCCCTTCTGCTCTCTGGGARTAATATCCTAGGAACAATATCCTGGCCTTAAGCTGCCTTTTTKGGGAGCTGGATGCTGTTGGTGCTGCCAGAGACTGGTGTCTTTCAGTTCCCTGGTGTTAAACRTGTGGAGGGTCTGTGCTCCCCTTGCTGGGGATGGAATTAGCTGTTCCTCTCACATTTCACATGATCAGCCAAATTATTCATCTTTTCCCAAACCATTCAGGGGTCTGGAGCAGGAAAAGGCAGATAAAGGAACCACACAGGGCACTGTAAGAGAAGTGACCCAGTTTGATTCTCCTGTTCCCTGCACTGATTTCTGGGCTGCCTGAAGGTGCTGTCCCCTATTGTGGCTGCACTCCAGGCAGTTCATGCGGATGCTGCTTGGCCTGGTGGTTTATGAGCATTTTCTTTCAGACTCTGCAGGGTAATTCAGTAAAAACAAGTTTTCATCTCTTTTCTGCTTCAGGAATTGTCACATGAGGCATTTAGGACATGTCCTGGGTCGTTTCATGAGGGGTTTTGTAATTCTCCATGGTACCTTATAATAAAAAGGGATGTTTAGTAACAATTTGATGTCTCACCTACTGTATAACTTTGCATCTTATKGAAGAATTGCTTGGGGATCATGTGCATGGTCTTGATGGACACAACATCTCCTTGTTCCTGTCTTGTGCTTTGCCAATGTGCTGAGGGATCCCAGTGACTGTAAMTACCTGTTCTGCTTCTGTGAGAAAATCAGTGCTGTGATCCCTGAAAGTGAATGCCCTGCAGACCTCTCTGCAGAAACCAATTTGTTAGCAGAGGACTTTCATTTTTCCAAATTTGTGTTTGAATGTTTTCCGTTTCTCTCTGGTCTTTTGCTCATCGATTCTTCTCCTTGTAAGAAGGTGGAATGTTCTGTTCATGTTCCAATAGTGGGTTTTAATTATCTTTTCTGTCAAGTGGATGGGAGAGGTTAAGAGTGTGATTTGGGAAATTTGCCATCTTGGTGTGAAATCTTAATTTGAATGGCACAGTGCATTTGTGCCAGTAGGGACAATGCACCCTGAATGACGTGGGTGCTATCATCATTCTCTGCATTTTTCTGCAGCCTAGGTGTGAAAGGAGCTGCAGAAGCACTGRAATGGGAAATGTTCAGGCTCTCTTAGCCTTGAGAAAGCTAAAAAACTTGGAAATGAAATTGAGCTAGAAAGTCCACCACAGCTGGGAAGTTCCTTTATGTTTTGTTTTTTTTTTCTTGTTATTTTATTTCAAAATTTCTTCCTTATTTGAACACAAATCATGAATTTTAAAACTGTGTTTAAATAGGGTTATGAATATCAGGATTCGGATATTGGGGAGGGGTAAAGGAGCATTTCTGCAATACAGGGCAGTTCCTCAATAGGGCGGTAATTGGGCTCTGAGATGCTGCTTCTGACTCCTGACTATAAATGTGATTTAACAATGAGAAAAACCCAAGGTTTTTAATGAAGCTCTTCTTTTTTCCCAGCTGCTCTTTTCTTTGCATCATCTTCTGTCTTCCCTGTGCTGCTTCCTCAGGTTGGTGAAGGGAGTTTTCTTCCAGTTCTCAACTGCTTCAGTGCTCCTCTTTATGAAGAGTAGGAAACATCATGACCTGTTAATTCCCTTATTGCCCAAAATGYATCAGCCTAAAAGGACAACCAGTCYAATTTGTCTGTGATTTCTCCAGTGCTCTTAAGAGCAGGCCTATGTGGATATGTGTAATAACACTAAATAAATTCAGGGCAATATCACAAATGGGGGGATTTCCATAGGAAATAGTGGCAAGATCATTCCTAGGCTGGAAACGCTGATTGGAATTCCAACATTGTGGTGGAAAGAGACACAGAGGTGATGAGAAGGTGCTTGATTTGCTGTAAGACAAAAATGAATTGTCCATTTTGTTGAAGGAAGAAAGGTATGCAATGATTTAATTCGACTTCTGAGTGCTTAAGGATGATGTGGTGCCGAAGGACTCTTCACTCTGGGAGRGGAAGGCACAAGGAGGCCTCTTCAGTGGGAACCTGAGAGACTCTGATTGCAAATAAAGCCTGAATTTTTAATAGCTATGCTGAAATAACTGCTGCCAGAATTTACCAAATGGTGATGTGCTGCTTCCCCCACCAGTGGCCGTTTGAAATTTAAAGCATTGACTGTTTTCATCCTTCTTGTCCCAGTGGATAATAGAAAGAAAATCTGTCCCCAGTGCTGTCAAAAAGTTAATTCAAGTTGGTCATAATGAGGAGTTCTGCTTTAACATATGGGTATCTCTGTGAGAAATAGGAAAAAAATCAATTAATCAAATACAAAGTCGATCCTTTTATCAGCAGTTGGAGCAGGAGAAGTTTCCCAACGTGCTTCATCCAGGTTATGATTGTTATCAAACTGAATGTGTAGGTCTTGCTTGGGTCCTTACCACCAAGCAGTTAAAGCATTAATTTTTATGTGTTTTGAGCAACAACAGGAGGTGTTAATATTAACACGTTAAAGTACTTGTGATAGACACAAGTGGGAAAGTCCTGTTTGTGTGAATGGACCCTTTTTTCCTGCCTGGCACCATGAGGGAAGATGGGCAGCAAGCTCCCCTCACCACACATGTTCCTTTATTGGAATCACAGAATATCCTGAGCTGGAAGGGACCCACTGGGATCATCAGTGTCCAGCCCCTACARATGTGATGTGACCATCAAATCCTGCAGGAGGAGAGTTCTTTCTCATTTCTTCCAAGTCATGGGATCAATAAACCATGAACTGGCTTGAAAGCTGAGGGCGTGTTTGTAGGACAGGCATAGAAATAGAAAATATCCATGTATGAGAGGCAGGCAGGGGGGTTTTTATGGTGATTAAAAGGCAGTGAATTTCAATTGCTGTTTGCATTTGAGCTTCACTGTCCTGCACTTCAGAGAGGTTCTTCATCTCTGTTATTAATGACATGGCTTGGACACCCTCCCTTATTAACACTGCAAGTGGTGACTCCTGTTCTTTTCTCTCCCTGTGTCAGTGCAGGGTGAGAAATGGGCCTGGCAATATCACAGAATCTCAGAATGCTTTGGGCAGGAAGGAACCTCAGAGCTCATCTCATTCCAACCCCCCTGCCATGGGCAGGGACACCTTCCACTATCCYGGGCTGCTCAGGGAATGAGCAGGATAAAATCTTTACAGAACTGGTTTTAAAAAAAGATCATACTTGTTATGTTATCATACTGAGCATACTTGTTATGGTAAATGGTTGAACAGGCARTTGACAGAGAGGTGCTTTCATTTCAGAGAAATGAGTGCATGTTTTGAAGAGAATGCCTGCAGTAATCATGAATTTAGGATAGGCAAATGCATAGATGGGAGTTGTGTGGGGTTTGGAATAATTTCCCCTTCATCAAGGCATTCCAAGCAAGAAGTCAGAAGGAAAAGAACAAGGGAAAGAAATGGCACAATTACCAGTTAATTTAAAGTAACTAAAGTGTATTAGGCCCAGTCAAATGAACCATTTAATTTTTGTTCCTTCTTGTTTGTAATCTCATAAGTATGAGTCATTGAAAAGCCAATCTGGCTCGGTACAGTGCGTGCTGTTTTATAGTCCTTGCTCCTTGCCAGCATAAGCATTTCCTTGTTAATGTTGCACATCTGTTCTTTGTAATTCAGTGATTATGTGCAGGCCTCTGAGTCCTCCTTGTTTGTTTTAAAAGGACAGCAGGAAGCTTCACTTGCATGAGATTAAATCAATGGCTGTGATTTATCCAAGTTTGGGTGTCCTGGGCTGCCTCTCTGCTGCTTTGGGTAGATGAATATTTTTAGCAGAAGCTGGGGATGGTTGGAGAAAAGTCATAATCTGCAGTTGGAATCAGCTGAATGTTTCAGAATTGAGTTGGCAAGTGGCTGCTGGAGATTTATCCAGCTCCCTTATCAGTCACGCTCAGGCTCCTTGCAAGCATTTCTGATGGGTTTTTGTTTTATGCAGCGTTCAGGGAACAAGCTTTCCTTCTGTGGGGATCTGTATCCACACAGACACGGRGTATTCATGTCCAAACAAGAATATCAGTGTTCAGGAGAAATCCTCCTTGCAGCTGATGTTATTGGCCATTCAGAAATACAGCAAGTGGAGGCATCCTGTAGTTTAGGTGACTGATAGCATATAATAATGTGCAGTATGGGAGGGAAAATGATGTGGAAATAAATTACTTACCTGGTTTGTAAATGCTTTAATGCCTTCTGTGTCTCTGAGGTGCTCAAATACACAAAAGGGCAGACATAATCAGATAACTGAATAATTATGAACAGTTTTACTGAAGCACATAATAAGCTTTCAGGTGTTATGGAGGGAGGTTTATTATTTACAGCAGAGTGGGACCAAGAAAAATAAATCTGTTTGTGCCGCCAAAGCTTTGCAGTTACGATCTTACACGAGGCTGGAGTCTGATTCAGGGCTCTGTTAAAGAAAGCTGGGTAACCTTGAGCAAATGAAGCCTCTAGCCTAGAACTTGAGCTAAGAGAAGCAGGGGTCCTGCAAGGGGAGACCCTACATCCCCACCTGAGCTGTCTCTGTTTCACRTGGGCTCAGTGTTTGGTCATTCTCATGTGCCTGTGTGCTGACCAACCTTTGGTGCTGAGCTGGGTGGAGATGCTCTGGCCCAGGGGGTGCTGATGGGATTGTGAAATTGTCCTGATTAACAAGGAGARTGAGGGGATGTGCCAGTCCTAAAAGAATGTATAATGAAGTCTTTTTGGTGAGCACTGGGGTGGGGTTGGGGGCAGATATCACAGAGGAGGGTCTGGGGCAGCTCCAGCCTGGGGCACTGCTGGGCCTAGGGAGGGTCTGAGTGGCTCTGGGTGGGATTCACCAGTGCAGTCCCAAACCAGTTCTCAGTTCCCTCCAGTGAGGGGGCTGGCCAGGCAAAACCACAGGGCTGAGTGTGAGCTTTGCTTTTCTATTCCCAGCATTCCTACCCCCACATCTCCAGGAATGCTCCAGCTGCCTCACAGCCACTTTTGAGCTCAAGATAAAGCGTGCTTCTCTTCTGTTTTCCTACTTTTCTATCATTTTTAGGGTTCTTCCCTTGGAAAGAAACACGACAATGTGAGCTTAGATCATATAATAGAAATTCTTCAGCAAACTCAGACTCCACCTGCTGTGGCAGCTGGGAAGCCAGAGGTATGTATATCCAGGAAGTCTGGCTTCCACATAAATGTTGAGAGTCCTTTTAGGCCCATGGATACTCATGGTGTCTTGGAGCAAAGTTCCTCTGCCTAACTCCAGGCCAGGCAGGGAAGCCCACAGCCTTTTGTGTGTCTGGAGCTGCTGTGGATGCTCTGATCCCAAGGCTGGGCTGTCACTCTTTGCTCTGGGTGTGCCACACCTCTCTCATCCCTCTGTGAGACATCTCCTTGTCCTGACTGGAAGGGCTCAGCTTTCTTTCCCATCCTTGAACCCTTTCTAAGTTGCTGATACACTTGTTTGAGGTGGGGGAGTCAGAATTATGTGCAACAAGTTGGCATTGTGGATTTTACAAAGAAACACTTGATCTTGTGTGTTTGTTTGTTTCCTATTGTTTTATTTTGCTTTTTAAGTGGCTGCCAAGGAGTCTGAACCAATTTCCTCCCAGCATTAATAGCTGCAGCCCCACGCTGTTGTTGCTGCACATCAGCATTCAGCAGGTATCCATCACTGTGTGTGGAGAGCCAGGATGTTCCCCTGGGCTCTGTGGCTCCACATCTCCTCCTGTTGCCTGCCATCCATCACGGTGATGGCTCAGACTGAGACAGGGCAGGTCCATCTGCAGAGCTCTGCAGGTGACCCTCAGCATTGCTGCCTGCACTTGCTTTGTCTCATCCATGGAACCTTCCCAGTCTCTCTTTCCCCAGGCTAATTCTGGCATTTTGGGCAGSACAGCTCCAGGCTCGAGCCTGCCCAGAGCCCTCTCCATCCTACCTCAAAAGCATGATGGAATCAAAGCCATATTAGAGTTTAAAATACCATACACCAGAAGCTCAGCTCCCATCTCCATAAGCAGTTATTTATCCATGCAAACACCCCAACTTCCCTCCAATATTATTTAAAAAAGGAGGCACTGTTGACTTTTGTGGAGCATCCTGGATGGGGGTGCTGATGATGAAAGCACATTTCCCCTATTACTGATGCAAGATAAATTTTGATTTAGTGATTATGTCTTCCTTTAAATTATCCTGTATGCCAGGGATAAAACAGCTTCTGGTTTATGGTATTTTAAGCTCTAATATGGCTTTGATTCCATCATGTTTTTGAGGTTTTATGATTACGATATAAAGGGTCTTACAAATTTGTTTATATCTGTAATACACATTTCTTTTTACAGAGGGACTGTTGACATCCTCCTCTGTAGGGTTCAGTATTCTCACACAAAACAGATTAAATTTTGTTTCTTATCCAAGTCATCACATTAGATATACAGTGCATATGCCTCTTCTCTTCATGATATTTAGGGTTTTTTACACCTAAACTGACATTTAGATAGAAAGAATAAATTTGCTTGGCTCTTTCTCAATATCCTACGAGAGGCTACATCAGGAATCACATTTAGAGCCCTGACATTTCCAGCAACAGTACCTGTATTGTAAACCCACTGGATATGCTGACAAAATCAAATCTGGTTAGGAAAAATTATTTGCAATAAAAAAGCAGGGAGAGGGGTGGGCATTAACACAGCACTGCCAACCCCACCCCCTCAGCAGCTGAGGTGAAATCTGGCATTTCCCTGCTGAACTGACTGTGTCAGAGTTAATGCTGGAGAAATGCCAGCACCTTACTTGAAGTCTCTCTTTTGAATATGGGATGTGGAGGCTCCAGGCAGAGGATTCCCTGCAGATGAGGAACAGAAAAGCAAAGCTGCCTGCATCTCAGCACKGGGGTATTTTTAGATTCTCTCAACCTGGTGAACAGACTCAATGTAGAAGATATTAATTGCTGGTACAGTCAGAAGTATTGAGAAAGTCTAGGTTTGCACCCCATGATTAATGGAGATTTCAATAATCTTAATTTTGATCGTTGCTTCCAGTAAAATTCCAGTTAAATATCACATTACAGATAAACTCTCTGYGCCTCTGCAGCCAGATGACTTTATCAAGTGTTTATGAGCTGACTAAACACCACAGCCATAGGAGGAGRCTTCTTAATCTTTAATACTTTGTTTACTTCAAAGCACTGACAGCTAAACTTAAACCCTTTAAACTTAGCYCAGCATGGGGCATGCTGGGGGTGTGTCTGCAGGAAATCCCAATATTTATTTTGATCCATTGCAACTTGGCTGTAAAGTTCCAATAAGAAAAGGGATAATGGTCAGTTTTATGTCAGTTTGCAAGAGGTTAAGTATTTTCAGTTTGGTTAG
>CADDXX010000532.1:40206-72412 GCA_902810485.1 Alauda arvensis
CAACACACTCAGAATGTTAAAATGCGATAAAAAAATTGTGGAATCCAACTTTGRTATTTCCTTTGCAAACTTTACCTCGCATAACTTTGATGTTTTGTGTTCTGTGTGGAGCACTGTGTGKTTACCAGAGCAAATGCTGAATATACTCGTGGTGCACTTCATGCTGCTCTCCAAAACTTAATTTTTCCTTGCCYTGCTGCTTTTGAGGTGTTGAGTCACAGAGCAAGCCAAGTGTGTCTATATTTAAGTACACAGGCCATCCCATGGCTCTTTGGAAAAGCTGTCATTTATTGCTGTTTGTGAAGCAGAAAATTGCTGGGGTGTCTGAGGTGCAGCTCTTCATTCTGCTGAGGGGCACGAGGAGAAGTGAGCTTCCCCCTTCAGGGTTATATTGCTGCCCAGCTCTGGATTTGTCTGTGAAATGGGCTGTGACTCAGCCTGCCTCATCTGTRTCTCCAAGTTTTTAATTCATTCCARTATTCTTCAAGGAAWAGTCTGAAATTTCTAGGTATAAAACAGGTGATGTGCAATGGATTTAAATTAAAATAAACCTGTGTGTGTTCAGGTGTAGGAGGTATYTGAAACCAGGTGCACCTGAAAATCCTTTGTCCTTCCTTAAATAACTCCACAGGCTAACTGGAATTGGTTATTTCTGAATTGCTCAGCACCAGTCTGGAGCAAAACCACTGCCATGAAACWTTGAAATGCCATGACAACCTKGATTATGGAATTGCATTTTCTGCTSTTCCCTGGCAGGGTGGGCAGGCCCTGGCACAGGGTGCCCAGAGCAGCTGGGGCTGCCCCTGCATCCCTGGCAGTGCCCAAGGCCAGGTTGGACATTGGGGCTTGGAGCAGCCTGGCACAGTGGGAGGTGTCCCTGCCCATGGGATGGGGTGGGATTGGATGGGTTTTAAGGTCCCTTCCAGCCCAGATTATTCCAGGATTCTGTGAAGGACAAGGCTGTGACAGATCCCTTTTACCAGACCCAGGGCACTCACATCTATTTTGAAAAGCTTAAAGTATAAGTCTGTTATTCAGATTTCTGCTGGGGCCAGAACTGAGCCACTTCCTCACATACAGACTTTCATAGTGTGTTGTGTGCTCTGAGGAATTCCAGAAGTTTCCTGATGACATTTTTGCCAGTAGGATTTATTTTGAGCAATGTGAAGATTAGGAAGACAATCCCTATGTGTATGAACAGGRCTCTCCTTCCAGGGACTAGATCACAGCTTTAGCTACAAAACTCAGGCCTAGCTTGGAGTTTAAATGGGAGAAAAATTGTAATAGATCTGTCTGATTTCAGCTGCTGCAACCCCCCCCCAGCTCAACATAATTTCCATTTGGGCAACTATTAACCATAATACACTAACCCAAGCAAACTGTTTTAGCTGTGGCAACTGAAAAGATACTATATTTATATAGTATATATTATATTTTGAATTTTATTTATTTTTAGTTGTAAAAATAAAGTTTTTCTGTAGTTGCACTGACTGGTGCTGTAAGTCAGGCATTAATGAAATAGATATATTTATTTTTATGGGTTTAGGGGGGGTCCTGTGCTGCAGCCAAGAAAGAAGGGATGGTGGTAGGGAGAACCTGGAATCTAGAGTTGTTGTAAATGGTGTCAGTTAAATCAGAAATCCCATATGGAGCTTTGCTCACCTCTGAGGACAAATAAATCATTTGGCATTTTCCTGCTGATGAATCTCTTTACAGGAAGATGAAGAAAGCCTTGGCTTGAAGCAGWGGTATCAGTGATGAGATGCTAGCAGCACTCTGGGAGGGGGATTTCTTGCCAGAACACAGGCTTGGAGAGGAGAACAAAGAGGAGATGCAGGATCTGAGTCAGAAAACTGCTCCTGGAGAGGGTTTCCTCTCCCATGGAGCTGCCACCCTGTGTTTGGATTTGGATCCCATCCCCAGGCTCTGCTCCTGTGCTGTGCACATCTCATTTCTGGGCAGGATAACAATGGTTTGTTCTGATCTCAGGAAATCTCTTCAGGAGGCTCTGTTTCCCTGATCTGAGAACATCCCTGGGTTCCTCCCACAACGAGGTTCATTCACTGGCGCTGAGAAGCTTTCCTTGCATCTTGCAGTTGATAATGGCTGAGGAAACAAATCAATTAGAGGCTGCTGAAGCACAGACTGTTACAGCTGAATCCCAGAATGTCACCAGGCTTAATGAGATGATTTGTCTCCACCAGTGAAAGGTTGTTTTTTTTGTAATTTATATCCATTAACCTTTTACTTTAAAATCACTCAGATTATTGTATGTCTTCTCATAGGAAACACCTTCCTTAATACAGTCAAATTGGTGTAGGGAAAATAACTCCTGATATTTGGATTGGTTTATTTTGAGCACTTTTAGCCAGTTGTTTGGATCCCCTGCTCTCTGAACCTTGGCAACTCCCATCCTTAAATCTGRGAGTTTTAATGTGGTTTCAGTTGATTTTAAATGTATKCAGTGCATTTGCACTGAGAGCACAGTTAAGAGTTGCTCTAATTAATATGTTCATGAATGTTAATGAACAGGCACATAGTGAAACAATCTCTGCTGTATTTACTGGGGTCCAAAGCACATGTATTTCCAATTTGGGAATCCCAGTCTGCTAAGTTTTAAGTGCAAAGTATTTTAAGTTAAGAATGGGCATAATTCAGTTTTTCTCCCCTCGGGTGCTGCAAAGTGATTTTATTAATTTTTTATTCTCCCTTCTACAATGAATGACCCTACCTCTGAGGTTTTTTCTGATGCTTTACATGATTTCAGCAATCCTTCTTAATTAACTGGAGCCCTTTATGTCCTGGACATGTATTTGATGGAAATAGGAGAGGATGGGACACGCTGTACTTCGATTCTGAGTCATAAAGCAATTTGATGGCTTAATTAAGGTCACAACTCTGGATTTAGTTGGGCACCTGAGACTTTTGAACCTTTGCACTTTGCAGGCTGCTTAACCTTTTCTCTCCTGCCCAAATTTCTTCCTCTGGGGTCAGTATTCAAGGGTTTTCTTGCTGAACACAAACCCATGAAGGAAAACCTTGAAGGACAGGGAAAGATGGATCAGACAGGAAAGTCTGGTAGGTGAAAACAGGGAAGAAGATAAATATTTGGAACGAATGCCTTCATATTAGAGCTTATCTTTCTTCCCATATACATTAGGTACACACTCACTGCTCTGGAAAACAGGAAAAGCATGTTCACATGTAGGTTTGATAGAGAAAATGCCTGGAAATACAATCAAATTACTCAATTTAAAAAAAAAGTTATTTGAATTCCTGGAGATTTTCAGGTGTTTCAGTACTGGATAGGTCTCTGCTTCTCCTAATTCCACCCCTTTCATTTATTTTTCTCCTTCCAWGCCATTCAATAAGGCAACTTGGTAGCCCTGCAATATGAGATTCCTCGTTGGCTGGATCTTGYTTTTCATTTTTCTAATGGATTTTCCTCCCTGACGCTGCTCCTCTCCCCCAGTCCCTGACACATTCCTGCTCACCCTGAGTTCTTTATTAATGTGAGCACACTGGAGCGGGGGAAGATTGCCAGCCATGGGAGGAACACTGGGCTAAATGTCACCTGTCTGCGAGCAGCTGCTGTGCAATTGGTGCTTTCTCTTTGTCACCAGAGGGGGGGAGTGGGGAAATTCGTGACAGAACGTGAGTTTTGGAAAGCCAGCCTTTGTTTTGGGGAGGAACCTTTCCCTTTGATCTGGGTGATCCACGTCTGTGTGTGTGTGTTCTGTACAGAGGCTGTAATCAAAGAGTTCCTTTTGGAAGTTAGGAACACAAGCATTCAGGAGTTCTGGCTGTACCATTCACTTTGTTCCTCCCCCTTTGGTGTTGAGCCRAATTTGGGGAGCAAAGGAGTGGTTTCAGATGGTTTCATGATAAATCTGTGTATCAGAGGCGAATTAATTCTGCCTCAGTAACCCCAACACTGGTGTTTCCAGCACCTTCACTTCTTACAGGTGCTTTTTGCAGGTAACTTTGTTTCAGAAGCTTTAGGAAAGTTCTGGTTTGTACTGCTGTAAACCAGAAGGAGCATTTCCTGCTTTGGAGCAGGATGAGCTTTCTCCTGAAGTGTTGCTGAATTTCATGAATATTATAACTTGAAGCATGTGAGCCATGGCTGAGGGAGGTTGTGTGTTGCAAATGGCTCCAAGTCCCTTCACATCGAAGGGGATTATTATTCTCCAACACTAGCTCCTTTCACAACCATCTCTACTCATCCCAGTGACAGAGAATTAAAGAACTTATTTCTGATTKACTCCAGAACATTTATAGCAGTTTTAGAGTGTTTGTGGCTCTAATTTGGAAGAGGAAGATTTGTTTCAGCCATGATTTCATATGTGGCTAAAGGAACTCCACTGTTCTGCCCTGCTTCCTTGCCAGCCAAACTCATCCTGTAGGTTGTGTTCCCAAGGCTTTCAGACATGGCATTGCACTGACTTTTTTTCTCACAATTTGGACCAAAGCTTTGTCTTATTTATCTATGAAAAGTGTTTCTAACTGTTTGGTTTTCTTTAACCAAGGAAAAGTGATTTGAGGACAGGAGCTGTTGGCTCAGATTCTCCTCTGCTTCCACCTTGGTGGGTGCAGCAGCTCCAGCTCTGCTGCTCAGCTCCAGGCTCCTGTGCCTGCTGCAGCCCCCCAGGCTCTGTGCAAATCATCTGCCCATTAATGGGATATTAAAAACTCATTCCAGTGGGTTTCACTTAGTTTTTTCCTAATACCTATTCGTGTTGTGAAATGCAAGCTTTTCTGGTGTCCTAAAGAAATTTAAGCTCTCAYTTTTCATATCTTGTTGGCCTTTCCATTTGAAAAATAAACCTTGCACTTTATCTTTCCCTTAGTATTTTTGCAATCTCTTCACAAAATGGTCTTTATTTMAAGTGCCCCCTTGTTCTGATGAGAACAGACAAGAAGCATTCCTGTTGTGTTTTCTGCATTCTGGTCAGTGCTCTGTGAGATCGCTTGGGGTTTGCTGCAGGCACAAAGTTTTAAGCTGTAATTAATGAAGAATAGTAGGAGTTTAGAGGCTTTTTTTCCCCATTTGAGGAACAGTGCAATGAGAAGGACTTGTTTCTAGGAAATCTGCAGGAGGGTTTGGAACAAGATGATCTTCAAGGTCCCTTCCAACCTAAACTATTCTGGGCATGGTTTTTAGGGGATTGGTTTGAACCCAAACCATCCTGGGATTTTTGTAGCTGTTTTTTGCCAGTGTAAAATACCTAGAAAGAAGCTGGGGGAGAAGAAGGGCCAAGTCCTCAGTTTGATCTTTAGAGCCACAGCTGTTTTGGAAGGTGCTTCCCTTGGGCTCATTCCCTGCAGAGCAGGTTCTGTCCCAACCCTCCCAGCTGTGTCACACCCCAGGTCCTGCTGTGCCTCCTGAGTCGCCTCCTCTCTCAACGCTGCCTTTTTCTCCCACAGAGCATGGGCTGCTCCGTGCCTGCAGCACCACCAGGAGCCTGCTGAGCCCGAGCAGGGGGAGCACAGGTGAGCTGCTCTGGGATGGTGCCCCAGGTGCTCCTGCGTGGCTCTGGAACAAGGTCCAGCTGACAGACAAGCCTGGGGGAGCTGTGGAAGGAAAAGCACCCTGAGGAGAACAAGGGATCCAGAGCAGTCAGCTGGAGGTTTGCTTGGAAGCCACACGCACCCAGGGCTGAAAGGTGAGGGGCTTTGTTTAAATTTCATTTTTGGTTTGGCTGTTAGATGCAGGGAATACACTTTGTTAATAATGAAGGAAACAATCCCAGGATCMCTGAGGCTGGAAAATYCCTCCCAGCCCATSGAGTGCCAGCTGTSCCCCATCCCCACCTTGTCCCCAGCCCAGAGCACTCAGTGCCACCTCCAGCCCTTYCTTGGATACYCCCAGAGATGGGGACTCCACCAATGTCCCCCYTCCTGACTATCCTTTCCAGGAAAAAATTCCTCCTGATATCCACCCTTGTGATTTGTCTTTAATATGCATCTTTATTCAAGTTAACTGTGGAACTGCATGTGTTAATTTGCTTGAGTTTAGTCAGTTTAACTAATGTTTGATTTTAGATTGGTTCTGGTGATCAAATGTCCTGGGAATAAAAATTTCCAAGGAGCTTACTCTCACCTGACAGGTTAGAGGTGAAGAGATTAGATTAAATTAAATGCTTGAATTCTGGAGGCAGGCTGGAGTGACAGACAGGAGCAGGACAAGATCCTCTTAGGAGGCTGAAATCAGATAAATACAGAATGGAAATGGAGAGCAAGAATGAAGTTTTCAAAAGCAGCTTGAAGATGAGCTCAGTTACCACATCACTCGGTGCTTTTATATCACAATTCTGTAGAATTCAAGAAATGCCACCATGGGGCTGGATAAAACATTCTYAGCTAGGGTTTGCAGAGGATATCCAAAAACAGGAGAGTAATGTTCCCTTCCAGCCTTTTGTTATCTGTTTGCAGCTGATGGAAAGCATCATTTTCAGGGTTGAAATTGTGGATAAAATTGTAGCTGGCAATTAGTGGCAATTAGAAAGAGAGTGTGAATTGCCTTGCATGCATCAGAAACAGAGCTGCTCGTGTTGGGTTTTAAATGGGAAGCATCTGATGAGGGAGGCACACGTTGGGTAATTTTCCAGGTGTGACATTTGAGTATTTGCTCATCACAGGGCTGCCTGAAAGGATTCCTGCCCTGTGGGGAATGGGAGTTATTAAATGTGGCAATAGATTTGCACTTTGTGCTCTTGATCATCCCAGCAGTACAACCTGACCTTTATTTGTGTCACCACCTGAAACTTGATGCAATTAATTCCAGYGTGTAAGATTCCTGTACTCACATCTGTCTCCTTTGTCAGCCAGCCTGGTTAGCTAACAGTTGTGCTGGTGTTTCTCTGTGAGCTCTCCAAATATATGCAGAAGGCAACATTAAAATAGTTTATTTCTGGGGTTTTTTGGTTTTTTTTTTTTGGTTGGTTGTTGTTTAATATGACATGTTTTATTTTAGCACATTCTCTCCTAGCTGGTACTCCCCCTGCTAAGGTGGGTCCCATGGGCCTGGTGACTTTGAGTTAATAGAGAATAAAATTTCTGTGAGGTTTTTAGGGTTGTACCTGTGCTTTCAGCCCCAGAAGATAGTCAGACAATCTGTCAGGAGTAAACTCTCATTTGTGTCAGGAGTGGAGCAGCAAAACCTTCCCTGCATCATCAGCTTATGAAAACTTGCATGCAAAATTCGTCTGTTGCTTGACACAGGTTCCTGTGCTAGGTTAGGTGTTACCTAGGCAGAAAATTCCTTCTTTTGGCATTTTCAACAGGTTTACAATCAACCTAGACAGGAAGTTTTAAGTTAATTTTGATGTCGCTGTTTAGGAGCACGTCCCAAAATCACCCTCATTTACAAATTCAAATGATGATACAGAAAAAATAATAAATTCAGCCTGAACAGGCTGATCAATATTTATAGCTTACAGTTAACTTAATTTTGTAAGGCCTAGCCAGGATTAAACTACATCCAGGTCATGTTTGTGTAAAATGGCAAACACCAAGGAATTTTGACAAGTTATTGACATTTTTTAATTCAAGTATTGCAGGCATTGTTATCTTAAAATGGAAAGCAAATATGAAAAAAGCAAAAATGCTCAGAAATGTGGAAGTTTAAAAATATTTGCTATAATATGAGCCATCCCAACCAATTCCGGTAATTGTTACCCCACAGGTGATGCAGAAAGCTCTCTCACATGAGCCTGCTTTCAGTACTGCTCTTACTTATTGCAACCACTACAAGTAAAAATGAAACCTCAGAAACTTGCAGCCAACTTTTGGAATAATTCATTTCCCAAGTGTTTTCCACTTACATAATCTATACCACGCACACAAAAATAATATAGGTGAAAAGCAATTATGTTAAAATCGGTTTGAAATTGTGTAAATAAATTGTTTTTCTCATGCTGTACTCAGGCAAACTCCTTCAAATGCTGAGTGGGTTGTGGTGTTCCCTCAGCATCAGCTGTGGTTTGCWCTCCAGTCCTAGGGGAGGACTGGAGCAGGAGCTGTAGAGAACAAAAACTCGGATCACTATTTTTCATCCCTTCACAAATGGCTGTTTTTCTCTCAGGTTTACTCAAGCAAATGTGGCACATTATTTCCAAAACTCAGAGTCACTGTTTTCTCCCATCCTCAGATGAAAAGCCCCCACTTGTTCCTGGTGTCAGACACAGCAGCAGAGTTATTCTTTGTGTTTAATTGGTATGGAACGATCGCATGGCTGCTCAGCTCCTACCTTCAACCAGATCCAGCTCCTAATTAAAACAGAAAAGAAAAAAAAAACCCCAACCTTTATGTGTGGAAGTGCCTTTCTGCTTTTCATCCCTAATTGAATTCACAGAGTGTTGAAAGAGAAAGTGTTGTTATGAATATTGGCTGTTTTGCAGGCTTGAGGGCTGAAGTCTCATCTTGAGCTGCTTTTAAAAGCAGTGTTGGAGAAATCCCCTCAAGTGGTGGCTGATAACCCATTAGTCCAGCATTTACTGGCATGGAGATTACACACCTCTTCCTTTTTTCCCTTYCCCAAAGCTGGCAGCCACTTTAGATTTACGTAGAGATTTCCTGGAAACTTTTTATTTCTTAGCAGTGGCACCTATGCCGATGTCTGGAAGCTTGATTGGAATCAATAAATGTAATGAGCAGCAAGATGAATTCTCCCAGCACTCCAAAATCTTCTTGGCAGTTGCATTAAACTTTCAAACCCTGCGTATAAATTTCGCAAGGAAATTTATTTAGTGAACTCCAGTTGTGGCTGTCTTGGACAGCACATGAATGTAATRAAAGCGTGGTTCAGAAAAGGGATGGGGTGAGGAGGGAGCAGATGCTGCCCAAAGTCAGGGGAGCAGCAAAGTTCTGGCACTTGTAGGTCACATGTCATGGGCTTCATTTAGAAAGAGAGCATTCAGTCAACTCACTGCAGCACGTGGGAATATTTTTTGGTCTTTTTTACCTTTTCATAGAATCATGGGATGGATTGGAAGGGACCTTGAAGGACATCTCATTCCTGCCATGGGCAGGGAYKCTTTCCATTAYCCCAGGYTGCTCCAAGCCTGGCCTTGGGCACTGCCAGGGATGCAGGGGCAGCCCCAGCTGCTCTGGGCACCCTGTGCCAGGGCCTGCCCACCCTGCCAGGGAACAATTCCTGCCCAAGATCCCATCCAGCCCTGCCCTCTGGCAGTGTGGACCCATTCTCTGTGTCCTGTCCCTCCATCCCTTGCCCAAGGCCAGGCTGAATAACCTGGTTTAACCTTCCCCTTTAGGAAAGCTGTCACACAGAATGAGTCAGGCACTACCAGAAGGAGTGGTGTCACAGAACCTGAGAGGGATTCCATCCCTCASACCATCACTTGGAGGATTGCTTTCCCTCTGAGGCAGCTGGAAATGATCAGCTGTTACCCAGTCTGGGATGGTCAGTTTTTGACTGATGCACAATAACTCAGTCCTTCCATTTTTAGTTCAGGTCTACAGGTGGTTCCTGGGTTGCTCATGAAACAAGGKCTTCCTGAGCTGAAAAAAATCCACGTGTGAACAAATTGCTTTGACAGAGTGTGCCTTTGCATACTTGAAATAATCAGTAGCAGGGCAGAATATTCAAAACCCTGCTTTTATTTAGGCAGCTGTGGTGCTTAAATAGAGGATTTCACATGTCAGACTGCATGAAAAGTGATTAGAGGCTGATAGCTCTGCAAGTCTCACAGTCTCCTGTATGATACCTAAATTGTCAAGAGCAATTGTTGCTRTTACCTTGCAATAATACTCTTGCTTTTAGAAAGGAAGGCTTAACCATTTTTTTTTTCCTTGAAACATAAGAGTGGTAATACTTAGCACAAAAAATCTATTCTGGAAAGATACTGGCTGTGTATTCACTGAAGGTTTTGGTGCTCTTTGTGACTTGCATGAAGAACTTTCTTTTGACAGTGTTTATTATGCAGAACATAAAAGCCATTGTGGTGTGCTGTAATCAGAAAGACAACATATTATTAAGGTTAATAATMATAACACATTTATTAATTAATTTAATACAATAACCCTGATGCTTGTGATTTTTCTGTATGATAAGGWGAGGGAAACCTGATGGCTTTTGATTTATTTGGGTATTTTGCCAGAAAAATGTAAACTGGGTGTGTGTATCTTATGATCACATACTCTTTGAAGCTTCCCAAACCAGCTTAGACACARAGTTTCTTTTAGGTGCCTTATAGACCTTGAAAGGCTTTAGATTGTCCTCCATGGCATTTGTTTTTCTAATTGAGACTGTTGGTGTCACTGTTAATAGATAATTATTTCCAAAGGCCTCAGCMCCAGCCTRCCCTTGGCCTGGGCAGTGACAGGTYTTTGTTTCTGGGGTTCCAGACCTGTCAGCTTCCAGCTGCACGTGGGGTCTCAGAAATAATCAAAAGATTCTGTGATACCCAGACTTCTTGAGAAAACCATAACCAGCTCTGACAGAAGTTAAAAGGAGGATTTTTGTACAAAAGTCTCATCCTGGGAGACTCCTGGTGTATTTGTACCCATTCACCCACTGCCTTTGGGTGGATCCTCCTGGTTCAAGTGGCTTTTTTTGGGCAACAGTGGGTGGGGATTTTGGAGAAGGGTTCTGTACCAAGAGTTTTTGGCCCTAACTGGGATGAGAAATGTGCTGGATTCCCTTGAGAGTTTGAGACAGCTTCAGCCTTCTTGAGCTGGGAGTCACAGAAATGTGCCTGCCTCTGGGATGGGATCTGGGCTCCCAGAGTGGTTTGGGGTGGAAGGGACCTTAAATCCCATCCAGTGCCACCCCTGCCATGTCAGGGACACCTCCCACTGTGCCAGGCTGCTCCAAGCCCCAATGTCCAACCTGGCCTTGGGCACTGCCAGGGATGCAGGGGCAGCCCCAGCTGCTCTGGGCACCCTGTGCCAGGGCCTGCCCACCCTGCCAGGGAACAATTCCTGCCCAAGATCCCATCTAAACCTTCTCTCTTTGGGTTTGAAGCCATTCCCTCCCATCCTGTCACCACAGAAAGCAGGCAGAAAAGCCTGTTTGTTTTAAGCATCCAAAAATGAAATGATTGACTGCTTCCCTGCAGGCCAGTGTTGTGTCCATTGGTGTCCATGGATAACTTCTTTCCAAGTGCTGGAGACAAGTTGGATGCACGTGTGGAAGTCTAAATGGGCCTGAGTTATCACCTCAACTTCTCAGCAGATGGACACAAAATATTTCTAAATTATAAATGTGGAGATAATTAGAGCTGCAGGGTTGATGTTGCTGTTTCTCAGCCCATGTTTGCTGACCTTRGCATGTGCTTGAACTAAGATTAGAMAAAGTGCACTTSSTCCYCAGCTCAGCCACAAATGTAACTGTCAAAGTTACGTTTTTCTGGGGAATACTGCATCTGTAGCCTTCAAATCCTTGGCTGTTTTCATGTCTTGCCTTTAGCTTTTGTATGGGTTTTGTTTGTTTGCTTCATTATTATTATTACTATTATTATTATTACCTAATTGGTTTCTTTAGAAAGTTCCAGTGCAAAAGCAAACAAGACTTTTTTTCCTTCCCATTTATCAAATGTCACCTGCAAGGTTGCAGTGCTCTCCCAGCTGGGATAGCCTAAGTTGTCAAATTTGAAATTTATATCCAGCCATTTTTGAAAATGAAAGGCTGGGTGTATGTGCTTAAATAATAAGCTTGCAGAAACAGGTAAAACAGCTTCTCAGAGTTTTTTTGGGGATTGCTGCTTTTGTGTTTAGACTGGAATTGTGGCTTTGTTGTTCTATCTGTGTGGTTGTGTAGGGCTTTAAATTGTAAAGGCACCTTTGCAAGCAGTGTTTGCATTATAGCTGAGAGCTCAGAGAGGATTTGCAGTAATTTGCTCTCTGTTTCCCTGTTTTTCCTTCTGTCTGGAACTCGTGGCCAGGAGAGGTACAGGGACTGTCACAAATACACAAAGCTTTGGGGAGAGAGTTCTGCCATGGGAATCTTCAGTGCTTTGCTCTCCCAGGCTATGCTTCTTGAGGAAACAGGTCCAGAGTTTGCATTTTTCTGAAATAAGTGGCCTTTTCTGTGTGCAGTCAATTTATCTTAAATCCAGGGACTTGAAGGGTTACATTGATTTTTAGAGGAAGGTGTTRTAGTAAGAATAGGGAAAATAGGGGTGGGGAAAAAATTTGTAAAAATGCCACTTACTTTTGTTGTGGAATCTGCATGTATTTAATGTGCTTTGTGTCTTTGGAGGCAGCTTCAGAAGTGCTGAATTCTCATTTTTACACTGGGACAAGAACCAAACCGAGATAATTTTCCATGGAAAAGAGTTAACAGTGCAGCTCTGGGGCTTTGCAGCAGCTCTGGAACACCCTGAGCAACCCCCAAAAACAGAGGTGTCCCAAATGTGAGATGGGCCCTGACAAACTCATTTAAAGCCTGGTTCTTTGCAAGTCCAGGTCAGTTCATGTGCCACTGCCATGGGGCCAATATGTGAGTGTAATCAATCTCCAGCTCTTGATGATTTCTTGTTGACTTTAGAGYTGATTTCCTTTTACCAGTGGCCCTGTTAATACTTCCCTCCATGTGCTGATTGCCAAGGTCATGATTTTTATCASAAGTCCAGCAGTAATGGGAATTTCATAGCAATTTTAATCACTTTTTTCTTTGCCATGGAGTGATTTTTTTTTTTCATTCCTTTATTGCTGTCATCAAGACAAGGTGTATTCTGACATCTGCTTTAGRCCAAGTAAATGACATCGTTAGAATCATCAAAGGTAGTAATGGGCACATCAATTTTTCAGTGAGCAGGCAGTGGAGATGAAATGACATCCTGCAGCTGTGCCAGATTTCTCCTGGTATCCAGGGGTTTGSAATGGCATTCACAGTCCAGAGTTGGGGTAGGTGGCATTCCCAAACACTCCTGTATGTTCTCTGATACAGAATGAAAATCATGATGTTGCATTGAGAATTGGCCTTGCCCTTTCTCCCAAGAGAAACTTCCTCCCAAAACTCAGTGTTTCTGGGGAATGCTCTATTTGTAGCCTTCAAATCCTTGCCTGTTTTCATGTCTYGCCTGTAGATTTGGGAGGGGATTTTTGTTTGCTCTATTAATGTCATTATTGTTGTTATTTACCTGATTGGTTTCTTTAGAAAGTTTCAATGCAAAAAGCAAGCAAGGGCATTTTTTCTTTCCATTTAACCAATGTGACCTGCAGGAACAAGGTTGCAGTGGTCTGGGATAGACTGAGTTTTCAAATTTGAAATTCATATCCAAGCATTTTGGAGGATGGATGTGCTTAGGTAATTTGTTTTGGTTGAACTGAATTACAATTAAACAAAGACACAAACTTCTCAGTCCAGCAGAAACATCACTTTTTTAAACAGCAAAAGAAAGGGCAGTATTTTGTATGGATGCATTTGAGATCCTTTAGTTGGGGGTGTTGTTCTGGGGAGTAAACTGGCATGACTAAGGASAAATAAGGAGCAGACTGGGATTTCCAAGGGGGGAAGGAAACCCTGGATTCTTTAAACAGCAKATGTAGGAGCACCAGGGCATGATAAGATACTGGAAGTGTGCTGGGTTATTGTACTTAAGKGCTGTACTACTTTGTAGTGTGCATGGTTAACATCACACACGTGTTTATTTCATTTAAAAAATCTTCAGAATATTCAGTTCACTTCTTGGCAGGCCATTTTTCAAGGGATGTGCCGTTTATTCCTTGTCTGTTGTGACATAATTATTATTTTAATGMCAAGGCAATAATTGAGCAGCTCTGTAATAGCTGTGTCCTGCTGGGTTTTTCCTTTTCTCCAAACTGTGACTTCTCCTGCAGCACATGGACCTTTGTAGCTGGGCTGTCTCGTTGGTGCCTCTGCTGTGAGTCACCCCCACGATTTTCCTGCTGAGGTTCTTGGGGTCAGARTATCCCAAGCTGAATGGGACACACAGGGATGGGCAGTTCAATTCCCTTCTCCTCACAGGATCACCTAAACCTCAGTGCTGAGAGTGTCTGAGAGTGTCATCCTRGAGCTCTGGCAGCCTTAGGGCCATGCCCATTCCCTGGGGAGCCTGTTCAGTGCCCCCATGAGCTGTGGGGGAAGAACCTTTCCCTAAAACCCAGCCTAAATCTTYCCAGGAAGGGAAGGGAGCTACTGCATCATAGATTACTGAGCTTTGCCTCAGCAGAACAGAGTGAGAGAATCCTTCTCTTTCATGCAGTCCTTCAGTGACTCTGCAACACAGGTTAAAATATTTTGGGGTACAGTGTAGGATTCCCATTGACATCACCAAGTTGTCCTTTGGGCAGGGGTGAAAGCTGGAGATCCACACCTCAGAACACTGTGCTCCTGCTCATCCCTGTTCCATGTATTTTAAGGAAAAGCAGTGTGGTGACACTCAGATGTGTTAAATGCTGCCTGCTGCCAGGGTGACTTMAGAGCAAAAGTGTAGCTGGAAGCTGTTTTGGGTRTTTCTCCCCTTTTTACRTGAGRTATTCTAATAAAAAACACCCCCATGAACAGTTCTGGGATTCTCTTAGGCAGAAGGTGAAGGGAGCAGATCTCAAGCCCATGGAAACTGGATTTCCTGGTCGTGCAAATGAGACAAAACAATATTGCAAAGATCCACTGGGCAGGCCAGACATGTAAGTTGATAAACAGGTTTATTTTTCACTTATGAAGAATTAAATTTGAGAGGGGGGAATGATAGAAGGAATGTGTTCCCAGGAGGAAAAGAGAGAGTTCTTTAGTAACCACCTACTAGAGAAGCTCCTTGTCTTCCATGTGTAATGACCTGGAATGGATAGCTCTAATTCCCTCTTCTAAAAATGCATTGGGAGCTTAACCACTCCTCTTAGTGCCTGGTGGAGCATCTGCAATTCCACCAAATGCCTGTCAGAAGCTCTGCTCTGTAACCCTGAGAGCTGCYGTTGCTCATGGAGCTTCAATTATTGAATGCCCAAAGTTTTTGTCCCTTCCCTCAAGACCTGAGCTGCAAAATTGCTTTTACAGGGTTTAAATTTTGATTTTTTTTTTTTTCCTAGTTTAGCAGATCTTTTAGTACTTGAATCAAAACAGCCATGAAATAAGTGGGGTAATGTGTCAGGGAGGATTTTTGGTAGCCAGTGGAACATTAGCACCACAATTTCTTTGTCAGGAGCAGTGGAGCTGAGTGCCTTCCAGAGGACTCAGAACTGCTTCACTTTCCCCCCTTCCCAAGCACGAGTCCTTTGTGAAGCACTGAAGGAGTGTCAGACATCAGGGTTGGATGTAGAGGCGTGTCTTTGAAGAAGCCAGGATKATTTTTCCTCCCAAAATCCCAGTTCTGGTCCCTTGTTCTGTGACCTGCTGTCCAACCCCCTTCCTTCCCACATGAAGGAATTGCTTCCCAAATTCCAACCCTGGGCCCAAGGAGCTGTTGAGTCCCCAAGGCCATAACCAGGTTGGGTGAACCAATTACAGCAATGTGTGATCATTAAAATTCCAGTAGGACTTTGTTACCTTTCCCCTAAATAGGGCAGGTTTTACACCTGAGGGATTGTTTTAATTAATATTAATTGGTTCTAATTTAACATTCAGACTGAGCACTTTTGACCAGGTARCTGCTGAGCACTGCAAATTTGAGCCTCCCCAGTGCCATTTTTTATTTCTAAGTTGTAAATAAATAAGTGGAGTACAGAAAGCAAATTGAACATAAACTACTGTTGGAAGCAAATACATTTCAGAAKCTTAAACCTATTCCAGCTTTCCCAGAGAYCTTTGTGCCAAACACACTRGGAAAATAATTCATTTGTTTCCCAYAGCTCAAAAAATTTATGCAGGATTTTAAATCTGTATTTCAAATAATTTAGTTTTGTTTTTATTTAAAATATATGAAAGGTTTTCAAAGAATCCCAGGATGATTTGGGTTGAAAGATCATCCATTAGAGATCATCCAGTTCCACTCCCTGCCATGGCAGGGACACCTCCCATTGTCCCAGGCTGCTCCAAGCCCCAATGTCCAACCTGGCCTTGGGCACTGCCAGGGATGCAGGGGCAGCCCCAGCTGCTCTGGGCACCCTGTGCCAGGGCCTGCCCACCCTGCCAGGGAACAATTCCTGCCCAAGATCCCATCCAGCCCTGCCCTCTGCCACTGGGAAGCCATTCCCTGGGTCCTGTCTCTCCAGTTCCTGCTGCAGGGTCCCTCTCCAGTTTCCCTGTATCCCTCCAGGCCCTGGAAGGAGCTCTGAGGTCTCCACACACCCTTCTTTTCTCCAGGTGAACTCCCTCAGCTCTCCCAGCCTGGCTCCACAGGGTTTTCTCTCATATTCTGGCCCATTTTGATCAGGTTGTGGATCACACCTTCTTCACTGTTTGTTTTACTGCTGAAATACCATCTGTGGGTTGAATTCATTCCTTATGGGCTTTCACTAATTGATTATCTCTGTGTTAGTTTATGTTTCTGAGAGACTAACAGATTTGGAGGTTTGTTGTTTGTTATTTATCCTCATAAATACATATTCTTGGTTTGCAGATCAATCTGAGCCTCTTAAGCTTTGGTCATTGTGAGCAGCCTGAGCCATTTCCCTCCTCCTCCTGCCCTTTGTCCTCTCCCTGTGTCACCCTGCCCCTCTCTGCCATGTGCATCACCATTCCAGAATGGTCCTAATATTTGGGGATTTTAGCTGAGCTCTGTGAGGAATTCCCTGAGCACCTCTGGGTGCTGAGTTGGTGTTTTGGCTTTGGGGCTTTTTGAGATGTGGGGCTTGTCACAGTCAGGKTTTCATGAGGTTGGGAAACTTCTCTCCCAAATCTCCATTTTTCTTCCAAGTCTGTGCTTTGAGAGTGGCAGTAGGAGAACCTCACAATGAAACAATGTCTCTTGCAATTCTGATTGTAAAATGCGAGCCCTCTCAACCTCTGGGGATTTGAAACAACACCAGSCAAGGGATTTGATCTGTCTGAAGTTTTATTAACCTATTTTTAGTGCCCAAGAACCATGAATGCTCTTTCTCCAGAGTATAATGGTAGGGGGAGAACAAAAATTATGCTTATACAGAGACATTCTGTTCTTTTGTCTGCAAAAGGGGTCAGTCTCCATTCCCAGAACTGTCCCAGTTGCTTGAACATCTGCTGAAGTGGACATTCAGCTCGTGGTGAGAAGCTGCTGGGTGCTGCCTGGTTTTGAAGATTTGATCCCCAGCTGCCTATTGATTAATTCTAATAAATTCTCTTTGGGAAAAAAAGGCCATTTCAGCTTAAATGCCCAGTGCACAGCAGGAGCTTGGAGGTGATGGCAGGAGCTTTGCTCTTCCTGCCTCTGGTTTTCTGTTGTCCCCTGTGCTTCACGGCAGCAAAGGCACATTTTTCTATAGGAAACATAAAAACCAGCTTTGCAAATTGCTGCAACCTTTTAATTTAAACAATTAAGCCACACAGAGCATTCCCTCCAATGTCCCTGTGAATAGCAGTGACCCCCATTAAAATGGTTATTGAGTTCTTCTGGGCTGCATAACCTACATATTCATGGTAAAACTGCTATAATTAACTCCATTTTTATTGGCTCTGTGGTTCAGAGGGATTTATGCTGAACGTGGGGACACACAGCTCCAGGTTGGTGCCTTCCATTCAACTCCTGCAAATCTCAGCCTGGCTCAGAATTGGCCTCTCAGAGCCAAACTTTAAAGGGAATTGTGGAGGTGGGCTGAGAGATTAAATAAAGAGCAGCRCAGAGCAGGAGTGCATTGAGTTTGGAGTGGGTTTTACAAAGCAACAGGAGCTTTTGGGGCTGTCAGMAATAGGGAGCTTTGCTAATTCCATTTCTATTCAGATCAGAATAGAATTTCCATTATTTCCTCGGGAAAATATCTTTCCAAGTCATCCTTAGGGCTTTTTTATCACTATTTTACCTCCCAAGCTAACAGATGTTTTCTAGCAGTTAACATTGCTGTGAGCAGATGACAAGTTTTCTTAAGGTCTAAAGGGGAGAAAAAAAAATCTGTGCCTCAGTGTTGTGGTAAAATTTTTATGATAATTGAGTGAGAACAGAGGAAACTTTTGTGAAATATGGAGAGTGGCTGTTTCCCTGATGGACACTGCACAGAAGGGGTTGTCTCAGTGAGCTGTGGAAGGAACTGCATTTCAMAGTGGCCACACTTTCACAGCATTTCCCAAATTCAGCTTCTGGTGAGCAGCTCTCCCAGGGAWCAGTGCTTGCTTTCCCTTTCCTGTGGCCACCAGAAAATAATYCCACAGAGGAAGGATGATGTGACTCCTTTTCCTTCAGGTGTGTGTCTGCAGGGGCTGCCCTTGTGTGTGTCTGCAGGGGAGGCTCCAGGAGTTCTCCATCAGGAAAGGGGCATCTGAGCTGGGATAAGCCAAGCTTTGTGCCAGCTGAACTGTTGGATTTGTAGGGCTGATCTTCTCAGAGAGCACTGCAAGGCTGCCAGTGCCTTGGGCAGTTTCTGCCTGACTCACCTGAGTTCTGASAGTGAGTTTTGGAGGAGCTAAAATGTATTTCTGAACTGGCCCTTTGTCAGGAATTGTGGCTCTGTGCTGGTGGAACTCTGCCTGAGAGCAGAGCCCTTCACTCASCAGGGCAAAGCTGATTCAGGAAGTCTCTTTGTGAAAACTAAAGTGTGCATTTGATGATAAACTGAATTTATTCCACATAAGGTAACGTGCTTCTGTCTGCAGTCATGTTGGCTCTTTGATCTCCACTAGGAAAAACTAGATTTCACTCATTTCTCCTCATTCCCAAAGTTCTTCCAGTCACTCTGCTCTCTTTTAACTTGATTAGAGCTTGACTGGGGTTCTTGAGGTAGCTTGGCCAAACAGTTGATAACATAGAATTATTTCTGTTGTTATTTTTGATGGTGAGATCTAAAGTTCTGCGAAGCAGATTCTGAGTAACCAGAGCTCTTTATGCACTCTCACCTCTGAATTTGTCTTTCTCAGCTCAGGCCATTCCTAGGGTGCTGTGCAGTGTAGAAATTATTTGAAACAAACTCTATGAAACAAAATGCTGACCTGAGAYCACAAAAAAGTATTTTTCATTCCTCTTGGGAAAATGAATGAAACAAGACTGGATTGAAAAGAAAATATGCTTGTTTTCATTGTCATCATGAAATTGTAATTTCCATTTCCATGAAGCGGCTCATTTCTATTACAATGAAGCTGTCACTAAGTAGTTGTAGCTCCCCTGAGAGCTGTTCCTGTGAGTGTGGGCAGGGTTCTAGTCCTAGAGGACATCCCTGGGAGAGATTTTTGATGGCACAGGTTTCTCCATGGAGAAAATGTATAGGAGAGGCCTGGCTTAAAGCAAGTCAGCCCAGGAACTATGGGTTCAGTCCTAGGAAAGAGTTTGTTCATCCTCTAGGTGAAACATGCTCACATAGAGTAAAAGGAGAGACTGGGAGGTGTTCAAGGCAAATGAAAGAAAAAAAAAGGAGAAAGAARAGTTTTTAAATGGCTCCCACCCCCTCACTGAGRGTAGTCCCACCTACTGAAGTCAGATGTGGAAATTATGGGGGTTTTTGTTTGAATTGTTTTCTGTTCTGAGTCAGTAATGGATTGGTGTAAAGTAAAAATGTCTGCCAGCTTCTCCCTGGGTCACTAAAACGCACAGTTCTTTACTCTTCCATGCAGTCCAAGACAAATGGGACTGGAGAAACTCAGATCTTGTCTCCTGTTTCCCCCACTGAGGTGAGGAAGGCACACAGGTGTGCATTTTCTTTGGTAAATTCAGCATAACCACAGCTCCTTTTAGATGCATTCCTGATTTGCTTGCATGCCTGGTGAGGCATATTCTCAGCCACTATCATTTTTTGGATGAAAGAAGTCAGTTGCAAGATGCTGGCAAGCTTAATTTACCAAAAATTGGCAGAATGACTGGGGGACAGCTGTAGATGTCCATGGGCATGGATCCTCCAGACAGTGCCAGGGGTAATTTCCAGGGGTAATTCCAGATTTCTCCACTTGTGGCTGTCCCTGCCTGTTGGCATGCCAAGGGGAAGCTGCTCTCTGACACTGCTGTCCTGTCCAGTGGAGTCTGAGTCCTCAGCCAGCTGAGGGCAGTGCCACAGGGGACATCTCTCAGACACTCYTGTGCCCATGGAGAAGACAGCAGATAATCATCAATTTATTGATTGCTKCCCTAAAAGTTTTCAGAAGAGGGCTCTCGTGGCAGTGACCCTCAGGTTTTTTCTCTGTGAGTGCCTTTATCCTCCCACATCATTCACACAGAGAGCTGTCAAGAAGTGCTTTCAACATCAGAGAGCACCAGCACAGGGTGCCCAGAGCAGCTGTGGCTGCCCCTGGATTCCTGGAAGTGTCCAGAGCCAGGCTGGAWGGGCTTTGGAGCAATCTGGGTTAGTGGAAGKTGTCCCTGCCCATGGACCTGRATGGATTTTAAGGTCTCTTCCCACCCAGACCATCCTGGAATTCTGTAATTCCTAATGAGCTGGGACTTCTTGAACCAGTGTTCCACTAGAAGTAGGGCAGGGGATGGGGAGAGTGTGGGGAGGGGGGAAAAAAAAGTAAATCCAAGAGGCTTCAGAGAGTATTGGATCTCTAAAGTAAGATTTGATTTAATGAACTACAAGCAAAGCTCTTCTGATCATACCATGTGTATCAATATCCTCTCCTTACACCCTCCCCAAATCCCACCTTGTTCAGATGAAATACTGAAGCATGAAGGAAGTTTTACCCTTTTTTATGGCAGAGATCAGAACCAGGGTGAAAACCTGCCAGGATAAATAACACAAGTGTTGTTCTATTGATTGTGGTGCCTTTGCTCCAGCCTGCTGTCCCTTGTCCTTTAGCAATTTTCCAGGACAGAGAACTAATTCTGCCAAGATCCCCTCACTGAAATGACAATTCCACAGCTTCCTCTGGGGACAGCCAGGAGTGTGATCAGGTTTGCAATCTGTAAACTCTTATTGATTTGCTCTCTAAAAACTTCCTAAGAAATCCCACCTGGGCAAAGAATTCCTGTGAATTCCATCAGCCTCTCTAACAAGTTATTCAAAAGAATTATTATCCTTTAAATAGGGCTGCAGTAGCGTGTTCTCGAAAGAAAATGAAATTAAATTACCTGAGCTGGAGTGCAGTTATTACAGGAGGTTTAGGATGAGGCATAAAAATAGATTATCTGTCCATATTTAGGATATATACATATATTAGATAATTAAAAACCATGTACATCTTCCAGGGTTGTTTGGGGGGCTTTGTTTAATGATTGGAAAGTCAATGGGATTTTAGGGCTTTTATTCCCAYATCAGTTAATACAGGCACAGGCTGTATTGGAAAGACATTTAACAACAAAGAAATGGGTATTGGTCCAAAAGTGCCATGATTTTTTTTAGGYATTGAGTTCATAGGTACAAAATTTTATCTACTCCTTGAGGAACGTGGTGTTCCTTATTTCTGGCTGTAAGAGTTGGATGTTGCACTCCACAAGCCAGAAGGGGCCTGGCTTCCCTCCAGAGCACAGGAAAGTTTTTTGTACTCAGTCTCTCTTACTCTTTTTTACACCAGAATRGCTTAACATCAAATCCTGCATGTGTGGTGACATTAATCCTGATTCCATTCAGTAGGCACGGGAATGAAAATGGGGTTTAAGATCAGAGTTGGGCTTTGCTCATTCTCACTGGGTGTATGAAATACAGTTTTACTAAGCCATAAAGACCATCGTGCCCAACCCAGAGCATCAGCCCCTGGCTCAAAGGTTGCACTGGATGATCTTGGAGGTCTTTACCAACCTTACTGATTCTGGGCGGTGAAACCACAGCTGTTATCAGGGAGGTTTGGGTCTGTGGAGCTGGGTTTGATATTTTGATGTCAGAGTTCACAGAATTACAGAATCACTGGGTTGGAAGAGACCTCCAAGATCACTGAGTCCAACTCAGCCCTAACACCTCAACTAAACCATGGCACTGAGTGTCACATCCAGTCTGTCTATAAACACATCCAGGGATGGTGACTCCACTACCTCCCCAGGCAGACCATTCCAGTATTTTATTATTCTTTCTGTGAAAAACTTTCTCCTAATACCCAACCTGTATTTCCCTTGGGGCAGCTCAAGGCTGTGTCCTCTCGTTCTGTCAGCGCTGCCTGGAGAAAGAGACCAACCCCACCTGAGCACAGCCACCTTTCAGGGAGTTTCACAGAGTGATAAGGTCACCCTGAGTCTCCTTTTCTCCAGGATAAACAACACCAGCTCCCTCAGCCTTTCCTCACAGGGTTTGTGTTCCTCTCACAGGGTTTGGGGGGTTCCCAGCCCCTCACAGGGTTTGTGCTTCAGGGCCCCTCACCTTGGCTTTGGTGTGTGTGTGTGTCTGACTCTGAGGAAGAAGGCTGAATTTGCATGCAAGCCTAAGCAGGAGGGACCTGGCAGCAAAGCTGAGCACATCAAGTGTAAAATTCTGCTCTCAGCTCACTGAGAGAGATTTGGATTAGGCTGAAGAACACTGATGTGTAACACAGGGGCAGTTTGTGACTGTGGGAGGGYGCTGAAGTCACAGGTTTGTTTCAGWGTCAGCCCTGCCCACCAGCATATATCAAATAAGTCTGGTTTGAAACAGAGAGAGGAAGCAAAATGCTCTCATAATTCCAGTTTCCATTGGCTGATTCCTCAGCTGGTCCCATCCATGTCCTTTGTGTCCTGGRGGGTACCAAAAGACGAAGCAGAAAAGCTCTTAACAACTGAGGGGAAACAAAAGTAGAGTTTGAAAAACACACAGCTGTGAGTGCTGTGRGATGGGAAGTTTTCTAGGACTCTTTCCAGCATTGAAGAATTTGGTAATTAAAGAAAAATATCTTTCTGTCAAAAAAACCCCCAAAATCTTTTCTACTTTTGAAGTGATGGGAAGATGCAGTTCCAGAAATGCTGTGAGGAAAGTGTATTTTTCTGCTTTGCCAAGATCTAGCCCAGCAGGCCACAGGTGACTGAAATACAAGGGTAGAGGAYTCCTTTCAGGGGAAGGGAGTATCAGACAGAGGGCAGAGAGCAGGGGTTTATTTATTCTGCACAGAGGAGTGTGTGATACTCAGAAATGGAACAGACTCTGTGTGAACTGATGTGAGATCAGGGGTGGAAGTGATACAATGGGAAGGTTTTTGATCATTGCAACCCTGAGTTTGAGTCTCAGACAATGCCACTGTTGGAGTTAACAGCTGAAATTCCTGCCTTGTTGCCAGCACAAGGGTAGGGAGTGTGGGAAAGCAGCAGATTCCCAAAGTGAGCTGACAGCTGAAATGGGGGAAATTGGAGACCTGCCTGAAATGTGCTTTATTCTAGTGTCAAGCAGCAGTCACAGGTGGTGCCTCTCGTGTAAATGTGTGTGACACTCATGGTYTCTTACCTGAGGAGAGCCCATAAATGTGCTTGCTCTCCCTCAGAAATCATTAATAGCTGCTGCAAGTGTAATTATTACAGGATCTTTGTCWTATTCTGAACTGGAGAGCTGTGGCACTGTGGACTTTTTTGGGATCTATTCACCTTGATTATCTGGGTCAGGTTATCTCTCCTTGTCCTTTGAAACAGCAATTTTGTCAGCAGAAGTCCTGCTGAGCTGRGAGCACCATTGCAATTTGTCCTCACTCCCCTGGGTAACCTGTTCAAAACAAACTGCTAAAATGGAATAGTTCAAATCTATCCAAGCTTTTCTCATCCATGGATGTGAGAGGGTCACACAGCTTGGGAAGGTCCCAGTTTCTCTTTGCCCTCCAGCAAACCYAAAGCAAGGTGGTGTGGCTGTGCCCCTGAGCTGAGGAACTGAGGAGTGGGGAATTGTCCCTGGAGCCCTGCTGATCCTTGGTGCCATTTTGGGCAGTCACAGGAGGACTCAGAGCCAGCTGCTGCCTGCCTGCTGCACATTGCACATTCCCCCTCTCGCTGGAGACACAGGATGAGCTTGAACCACCCCATTTGTATTCCCACCTGCAAGGCAGGCAGGTCCTGAGAGCGTTTAAAATGTGAGAAATGTTCTTGAATCCTTGGCTGAGGAAGAAAGAGGAAAATTCCCAGACTTTAGGGCTTTATGGCTTTCCAGTGGCTGGKCTGAGGAGTTCACTGAGCCTTCAGAGGAACATTTGTCTGCCTCCTTTCCCTGGGATTGCTCAGCCAAATAGCATTTCCTACCTTAAGATGGAATTTGAGTGCCAAGGTGAACGTGTTGCTTCAGTAACAAGCACAGAGTAGTTGAAAGAGGATGAAAAGRATGAAGTTTAAAGACACCAAAAAATAAGAGAGATTCTGGTGTTATCAGTGGTGTTGCTCATTATTTGTTTGAGGAAATGTTGCGTTTTCCACCTCTTTGGTCCTTTCTGYCCTACCTTAGAGCTGCTTTCATTCCAGGGCAGTGTGCAGGTGCTGGATGTTCACAACAAAGCAGATTGTGGCTTTCAGTTCTCCCTTTTTTCCTTTTCTGTCTAATGTTTGGATTTAATCTAAGTTTTCATGAAGAGTTGTAAATTCAGTGCTGTTTGACAAAGGCTGAATGGATACACCAGAGATTCTGATGGTGCCATAGCTGAAGGAAAATTTGAGSAGTTTGAGCTTTACTTGTATCCACTATTAAATTTAGGACTCTTSTGAACTGAGCAAGGTTTTTTTTTTCATTCATCTTGTCCTATGCTTGAAAGTTTGTGCTGAACAGCAGCCCCCAGCTATGTTATTTCATTTAAAGACTGCTCATAAACAGCGAGTTCCTGTTAGACTTTTGTATTGAACAAGAGCTGATCCTCTCTGCACAAGCAGGGGTGTGAAGCAAACCTGTGTGAAAAGCACTTGGGGAAAGTTCCCTTTTAACACTTCAGCAAATTCCTGCAGCTTTTCATGGGTGACTGCATCTCCTCCTGCCTCCCTYCAGCCTTGGGCTTGGCTGGGGGTGTTTCACACACTGAAATTGCTGCTCTGCATCCTGTGCTGCCATTTCCCCCTGCCTTTACAGGGGTGAGAACAGACTCTACTGCTCAGTCCTTACACTTGATGGGTTTTATTTCATGTGCTGTGCTAAGTTACACCTGGGGGGACTCAGTGGGTGTGTCTGGGTTTCACCACAGCTGGTCCTGCTTTAAGGATTTCTTTACCTATAAATATGTAATTCAATATTCCTTCAATAATTCATGAAATAGCTCAGATTCAAACAAAATAAAACATTTAAGTTTCATTRAAACACTGAGTTTAGCTCACACCAGGACACAAGATGGGCGTTTTTGAAAGAAGCAAATGCAATTTTAATACAATAATTAGGAGTAAACCCCTGCTTTCTAACAGAAGGGTTTTATTACAGTGTGTTGTTGCAAATAAAATGAAATTAGACACAGGGTATAGAAAACCTCCTAAAGATTCTTTTAAACCAAAATTTTGGTATGTAAATAGAAGTTTGATAGAGAATGCCCAGGCATTCTCATGTGTGTCACTTATCTCTTGCTGCAGAGAAATTCACTCATGAGCTTCCTTTGCATACTTTTACCAAAAAGAGCTATAAATAAATGGTGTCTGGCCATGTAGATATGTTGTGTCTTTAACATATTCGTTTTTACAGTTGAAGATGGCTTTTAAAAATGCTGATCTCAGTTCTTCCAAATGCAATAGGCAGGCCTGGCAACTSTGTGCTCCTTTTGTTGCTCTTAAATCTAAGAGCAGCAAATGTGATGTGAAAAAGGATTTCAAATCTTAAMTAACAGGCATGCCAGACTCCCAAGGTTTTGTGCCAATGGCTGGAGATCAGAGAATTCAAAATAGAATTGCTCATTAGGGTTGGGSTGCTGAGATAAAATGTGTGGTTTGTGCTTTTTTGAAAGCATTTGAGCAATCTTTTTTTCAAAGAGATTTATGGTATGGAAGTTCTTAATTATGGWGCCTGTACTTTTAATTGTGCTTTTTATTACTTTTAATTGTGTAATGCTGTGACAATAAGGACATGGCTGTCCCTTTGCCTCAGAGCCCTGGCTGTACTCCGGGATGCTGGGATTTRTCTTCCTTTGCTATGATAATAAAGTGCCATGATCTGCTCACACTGGTAAACAAGATGCAATCTCATTGCTGCTGACAAAGCCATGTGTCTTCAGAGCAAAGCAGAATTGGCCACGGGCACTGCACGAGCCACTGCTGCATATTCCCCTCTCCTGCTTTGTAAATATTGTCAGCATTGCTTCCATCATCATTTGGGCCTTTCATTTGCTCTTCCCGTACAACAAACCCTCCTCAGCTCCTGTTTTTTAGCAGCTTTTTGTTAAGGCTGGGAGGTGCAAGGACTCTGCAGAGGGCAGTTCTAGGGAAAACCTCCACAGGACAGGATTTGCCATGCTTCCAGCTGTAGGATGAGTGGTAACAGGCTCAGGGTGGGAGTGAGGATGGCTGGGAGGGCACCTGAGGCAGGGCCAGGCTCTCCAGGGCTCTGCCTCCAAAAAGATGAGTGGGGAGACTCCCCTCCAGGTGATCCTTTGCCAGCARTGCTGCTTGGATTCCAGCCTGGAGGGAACTCTCCCTTTCCAGTGACATTAGCCTGACTCCAGCCACAGGCTATTCCTGGGGCTCAGAGAGGGAAGAAGTGACATTCACTTCTTAAAAATACTCTTCAAAAGCCAGCACTGAATCTTTTGTTGCCCAGGATATTTCAGAAGTGGTTATTTGCATCGAGGGTGTAGAAATATTTCAGGATGTGTCACATCAGTGCAAATCTCTGGGAGTGTTCAGTGTCTGGAAGGTTGGGACAGTATTTCAAGGCAAGGGTTACTCAGAGGAGAATGGKAAGGAGGTGAGAATCCTGTGCACATCCTCTCTGTGCCTGCTGCAGGAGGAATGTCCATACTAAGCCTCGGTGTGTGTGAGAGATTGTTCCAACACTGCTCTTCTGAAACACTCGTTTGCCATTGGAGATGCACAAAGATCTGGGTAACTTGGAAACAGCTCAGAGCTGTAAAACATCCTTAGCAAAGTAGTGGCATAAAGGAAACAGAAAAACCTGTATCTCTTTTCCCCTTCAAACCTTCCATTCTAGATTTGGTGGTGACTTAGGAGGGACTGAGAGCAGCACTTCAGTGACTGAACTTCAGCTCAGGTCATTCCCTTTCCACCTGGTTTTCTGCATCCCCAGGAACGGCAGGACAAGAACTGAAAGGGAAAAGGTTTCAAAACAGCAGCAACAACAASCAGCATTTCAGAGTAATCCATAAAAAGGTGTTGATGTTTGTTTATTATTAACAGCCCCTTGGTCCAATGGGCATTTAGAAAGACTTGGTCAATGGAAGAATCCTGCATGAGCTGCTTTTCTTGAATTATTTCAACTCAGTTTCTGTTTCTACCCCTGACCAGCCCCCAAATCTGTTGTGGATTTTCTTTTGAAATTACTTGTARTGAGCTGGGGGTCRRTCTCTTCTGCCATGTCTCAAGCCARAGGACAAGAGGAWATGGCCTTAAGTTGTRCCAGGGGAGCTTCTGCTTAGAGACTGGGAAAACATTCCCTGATGGCATGGTAGGCTCTGGAACAAGTTTCTCAGTTTAGAGGTGGAGTCACTGTTTCTGGAAGGGATCAGGAGGTGGCCCYTGRGGACATGGTTTAGGGGTGGGTGGTGCTGGGGAAATGATTTTGGATTCCATGATCCTGGAATTCTCTTCCAACCTTGGTGAATCTGTGCCTTGGAGCTGCTTTTGCATTGCCATGGAAAGGGATTCCTTGCTACCAGAGTTCAGCTGTGTGAGTCTGGGAATGTCCCCTCCCCTTTCCTCCTTCCCCTTCCCTGTTCTGTGCAATGTCACAGGTTTCCATTCAAAGCTGTTACAACCCAGAAGTTTTCTGTCAAAAGACTCMTGGTTAAAAATAAACCCAGTTGCATTATCAGTGCTCTCCCTCAAACTGAGAAAGCATAATAACATGCTAAATAAGAATGGACTCTCTCAGGARCRTCCATCCTTGTTTATACCTTGCTCTTGTCAGCACCTTGCACCAGGTCACAGGGGTGCAGTTCAAATGGACAAGTCTAATCACTGGATTTATTCCTAATATTCTGCTTCAGGGGGAAAAAAAATCAAATAAGAACTTTTGTGTATATTGGCACAGACCATATCAGTCTAAATSCTCACATGGCAGGAATTTGCAGTGTAAGAAAGAACCATGTTATAAAATGCCAGGAGTGAGTCACTGAATCCTGTCCAAACTGTCCCTGGAGCTGCTACTGATGGTGCCACATGCACAGACAGCATTTGTGCAGTGCTGCTTTCCCCTGCTGATGATGAATTTAGTACAAGAAGGGCTTTGGGTTCATTTTTGGTTTGCTTTTTTAAAAATTTCCCTACTTTCTTTTCCCTGTCAGTGTCAAAGAGATTCCCAAAAGTGACTGAAAACAATGAGTGGCACATTGAGAGACATCAGGCTCMGAAATGCTCCCCTCCTGATCAGGAGGAAAATATAATTTCCAGAGGGATTTTCATTACTTCAGRCATACAAAGAAATGCATAAGAGGCAGGCAAAAATCTGGGTGATGATGGAGATATTCTCTAAGAGTATGAGTAACTCTGGAGGGGTAGAAATGGGAAATGATGTGGCAAATGAAGCTTTTAGGGTTTTTTTACTAGCTTTTTGCTTGAGTCTGTGCTAGGTGAAGTTCAGGACTGCACCCAGCTTTAAAGATGGACAGAGCCTAAAGCACTTTGTAGTTATTCCCCCCAGAGCTGCTGTAGAAAGCAGGACAGAAATTGATACTGTCTGCTTTGAGAAATCTCAGATATTGCCCCATTCTGGCAAAAGAGAATATGGGCTGCAGTGGGAGAATGCCACTGCTGGAGAACTTAATTTAAAATGAGAGTATTGAGCAGGCATCCAACTGTCTGTCCTAAAAATAGTGCTGATAAAACAGTAACTGCTGTGAGATGCATTGGAAACACAATTACTGGTATAAATATCCTGTCAAGGCTYGATGCTGGAGAAGGGAGGAGTATTTTATCTGGGCAATTATAAATAACACATAAAGATCTTCTGCACACTGTGCATGATTATAAGTTTAATAGATCCAGTGACAACATATCCCTGTGGAATCAGAAGCTTAGGCAACAGGATCCAACAGGAAACAACTGCAGGGTASTCACTGGGCCTGGAATGACTCTGCTTCTCCTTTTGTTTGCTAATGGCTTCACTTCAGGAATWAATTCTGTGATTCAGAGCAGGGTTTAAGGCATCCAGAAGCTCCCAATGCCCATCTGTCCCTTTGCTGTCCCAGATTTCTGAGCAGATCTGAGTTTGTGCTGGGCACAGACTTTAATCTGCCCCGACTGATGTGTCAGATGAGATGAGAGTCTCTGAGCACTGCACAGTTTTGTTCTGCTCCGTGCCATGCTCAGGAGCAGCCTGGCTTTGCTCCTTCTCTCATTTCCCAGCAAGAATGGCAAACCCAAAATCATGGGAAGTGCTTCAATGTCCATTAAAATGTGCTGCTCTCAGGTCCTGATCCCTGCTCGTGTGCTCCATGTGATGGCCACTGGGAGCATGTGGAGAGCTGATTTTTGGGGACATGAGCAAACTCAGCCACCCCTGGGTTATTTYTTAGGGCAGTTCTGTAGCTGAGCTCAGAGAAGCAGGCAGCCCAGAGAGCCATGGCACAGACAAGGAGGCACTGCAAGTGAAACCTTGGGGTCTGAGCAGGTGAATGAAAAGCACCTGTGCTTGCTGATTGCTTGGTCTGAGCTGCAGGGTCAGAGTGAAGGAGGAGGGAGCACTGCTGAAAAGCACTGCAGGAGGGCATGGTTCAGGTCACTGTCACCACAGCTCACACTGAGCAGGACTGGAGAYGAGCTGGCAGCAGAAATCGTTCCTGGGGTACCTGCAAATTATAACCTTTATTTACTGTTTYTCAGGTGCTCTTCTGAGGTAGATCACTTCCTTATTTTTGTGAGGCAGTAGCTCAGGTCATCAAGTCAGAAAGGGCTTTTTMATAGACCATCTCTGAAGGAATTGATGCTCTTTTTCAGAGTTGTGCTTCCTCAGAGCCCAGGCAGTTTACTGGGAGTTAGAAAGCTCTTGCACAGCTGGAACGTTTAGGAATAGGTTTTATTCGTAGGTGAAAGAGATACTGACATCTGCCACACCTCTGGAGTGGTTCTTTCTTGTTGCTTTGTAGACTTCAGGAATACAAAAACCAACTGTTTTTTCCCCTGGTTTTACTTCTTTGTTTACAATACATTCATAGTTTTGTTTGCTGACAAGTTCCTTCCTGGCCCTTGCAAATTACATTGATTTAGCCACAACAGAGCCAGAGAAACACAAGTTACACGAGGGAATTTCCTGTAGGGCTGCAATAAAGGAGGGGAAGAAACTTTTCTCTCCAGCATGGTCTGGGAAAACACAGCTTAAACCCATTTTAAGGGGTCCTAGGGGGGATAGGGGAGGCTAAAAGGGRAATTATATTTATTATATTACATTAATTATAGTATTCCTTGGGAGGCTCTGCATGGCACAARTTGGAATTTGGTCTGCTTGGGCTGTCACTTTATTTTTTTAGCATTAATTTAAAATTTAAATCGATGTTGATGTAAAGGCATTTGGGAAATTCTGGGGTTCTGCTGCAAAGTGGTTGCTTGAGTTATTAAATGGAGTCACCCAAGATGTTCATGGCTATTTTTAAGGTCTGTGGCATCAAGGAAATGTATTTTATCTTTTTTTTTAAACTTTTTGCAGGCATAAAGTAAAAGAGAGGATAAACTTCAATAGTAAAATTTAYTTTTTTCTGTGACCACAGTGATTTGTGTTTCTCTTGGAAACACTTTGATTTTCTGAAGAAAGTCCTGATGCCTTGGTTCAAATGAACTCTGGTTAAAATTAATTGCAGCTGCACAGCAGCTGTGGATCAGAATAAAGGGGTTGTGCCTTCCCTTTGCTGTTCTTCTGAAAATTATATGGAAACTGCAAAGTTCTGTGTGGGATATAAAAGCATGGGCAAGGATTTCTGCATGCACCGTGTCCATTTTCTGTGCCCAGATTTTAGCAGTTYTGCAGAATGGGTCTGTGATATGAAGGAAATGTTCGTGGCAGTGTGACTCTCAGGAATGGCTGGGAATTTCCTTGGGCTCTAAGGTTATATTGGCACAAAGAACAATCTCCCTTTTTTTGCACTTTTGAATTAAAATCACAGTTTTTCTTTCAAGCTGCTAATTTGCCTTTTTTTTTTTAATACATCACATCTTTTTGGGCTTCTGCTGTTCTTTTCATCTTCTAGAATAGTTTTATCTAGTTCTGATTACATCCACAAGTAATGCTTTTGGGAAAAATGGGTTTCCATGATTATGGAGAGAGAAAATTTTTAATTTTAATCCCACAACCAATTAGCAGAACTGTTTAAACACAGAAGAGAGAACAGAAACTTGTTACACAAAGGCTGTCCCTTTGCATTTCRTAGTTAAGGTGAACTTTATCACTTGGCACAGATTTATTCCCATAAAACAGAATACAGATAGTCAAGCTGGATGAATGTTTACAAAGTTKAAGTGGCGATATTTCAATTTATTTTTCTATTTTCTTTTATGTTTATGTTGGCATTTYGCTCATCTGTAAATAGAAAATCTTTCATTCTGAAAGTCGTTTCCAACTTAGATTAACTGCCCATGAAATTTATAAATTAGAGTTTCTCTGAATAGCCTTTTTGTTTTTTTAACTGTGTTCCACTTACTGCTCATATTTTGCATTTTTTGTTCATTAAACTGAASGATGACTGTAGGGACAAACACAAATAAGATGGGAACAGTTCCTCATTAACTTGCATTATTTCTGCTGCATGTTTGCTTCCCTGTTCAGGTTCTCCCTCTGCTTCCCTAAAACTTGCCAGGGTGGAAGGAACATGCCCAGACCAGAGCAGGGCACTTCCAAAGGGATTGTTAAAGCAAAAGGGCCGTGTACCAAGTTCACCTTTTGTGTTTTGAGGACTTTTCCTTGCCTGTACTTATTTTAGCTTTTTACAAGTGTGGTTACTTTCAAATGACCTCACTAAGTGAAAATTCCTGGGTTAAATAAGCTGGGGAAGTCTCTTTCTTTCTCTCTTTCTTTCTCTCTTTCTTTCTCTCTCGCTTTCTCTCTCGCTTTCTCTCTCGCTTTCTTTCTCGCTTTCTTTCTCGCTTTCTTTCTCGCTTTCTCTCTTTCTCCCTTTCCCTTTCCCTCTTTCTCTCTCTCTTCTCCTTCTCCTTCTCCTTCTCCTTCTCCTTCTCCTTCTCCTTCTCCTTCTCCTTCTCCTTCTCCTTCTCCTTCTCCTTCTCCTTCTCCTTCT
>CADDXX010000532.1:72450-113970 GCA_902810485.1 Alauda arvensis
ATTAATATCAGTATAAACACATACTCTCCACTTGGTTTTTGGTGTGATATTGAAAGGATCTGGTTTTAAAATACTGGAATAAAATTAGTCAGAGAATTCTCAGCTCAAAYGCCTGAAACTCTGGCCTGGAGGTTCTTTGTGATGTTAATTGGGACAGGGAGGGGCAGGGCTGAGGTGGGCTGGGCTTTTCTAACTCAGGAGTGGCTCAGTGCTGGGAAGTGGTGGGTGAGCGCCCAAATCTTTGGGTTGTAGATTTYGTTTCCAAGGTCAGAATTCAAGAAATAATCTTGAATTCTGGAAGAAAAGGGATGGAATTTCCATAGGTTCTGGAATAGGTGGGCTGTGTAAGTTACCGAAATTACCTGGAGGGAATGTGCTTGGAATGTGCAGTTGTGGAATCACAGAATCACTGAGGCTGGAACAGACACTCCAGACCAAGTCCAACCATCAGCCAGCACCACTCTGTTCCCCACTAACAACATCCCCAAGTGCCACATCCACACATTTTTTGAACCATTCCAGGGATGGGGACTCCACCTCTACCTTGGACAGCTCCTCCCAGTGCTCTACAACATTTTGAGTGGAGAACTCTCTTCTGCTGCCCAAGCTGAGCCTCCCCTGGCCCAGCCTGAGGCCCTTTGCCCTTGTGCTGTCCCTGTTCCCTGGCAGCAGAGCCCCACCCCCCCTGGCTGTCCCCTGCTGGCAGGGACTTGTGCAGAGCCACAAGGTCCCCCCTGAGCCTCCTTTGCTCCAGGCATCACTGAGACTGAAGTTTATAAGCTGCTGATTTGAATAAAAAGGGACAATCTTTTAGTGAACCTGTTTGCTTTTGCAATTTTCACTGATTTCATATCAGCATTTATTCTGCTGGCATCTGTTTATTCAAATACTGAGGCAGAGCAGAGATTGCTGAGAGCTTTTCTCTTTTGAAAAGTAAATCTTTCAAATCCAAGTGCCACAAATAAAGGCAACAAGTCTTGATGTGGGGTACCTGGTGCACATTCTGCAGTGTCCATTCAGTTAGGTGGCAGGATAAGGTCAGTGTGATTCCAATTCCTAAATCTGATTCCTGGGGCAGCTGCAGGTGCTGTGGCAGGAGAACTTAATGAATTCCAGAACTTAATGTATTCCAGTTCATGGCAGTCTGCCCTCTGCTTATTTTGCCTTTTTGCTAACTCATAAAAGCACTGTAAAAGTCCATTTCTTTGAAGTGTTTGCAAGGTTATTTTAACTGGAAAGTTAAAATACAGAGTATTACCTTTGMATGTGCAAGAGGTGTAAAACACTGGCCTTAGTGTCATAAATACACAATGAAAAAAAAACCCCTGGGCTTTATGTTCTGTGACAGCACTTCCATAAAACACTTCTGTAATGAGTGAGGAACAAGCTTCACAGAGCTGAACTTTACAACAGACTTGATTGCTGGAGCTGCTGCTCCAGAATGCCTCATTTTCCAGAATGCCTCATTTTCCAGAATGCTTCATTTTCCAGAATGAACCATGTTGTGAGAACTTCAGTCTCTTCCCCACCTTTTGCTGTTTGTGAATTAACTCTGTGGGTCATTTTAATTCTTGCATAATTTCTGTGCTTGTGTCTGCTCAGAAGCCCAGTGGGATGAAGGGATGAATCCTTAGTGCTCTCAAGTGCAAGAGTCAGAAGGTGCTCAGAGTTTAAATTGGAGCTCTCCAAATAACACACATATTTAATCTCCTGGGAATGCTGGGAACTGAGGATTTGGATGCATTAATTGTACATCAGACATCTCCTGCTCCCTTCAGTGTCAGGTGACCCAGGTGGAGCTGCACCTTGAGCAGCCTGATCACAGAAACCACAGGAAATTGGAGAGGAGATCTGCACTTTGGCACTGTGAGAAGAGAGAGGATTTTTTGCCACAGCTTTTCCTAAAGAGCTGAAACATTCCATGTTTTCTGGAGTCCCAGAGCCACGTGCACTTTGCCTGTGTTGGTGTCAGTTGTCCTCATTGCTGCTCCATAAGTTCCATTGGAATGGAAGTTCTATTTCTGCCTCGCTGCCTGAGCCAAACCCTGGAGTCTCTCATTTTTGGGAGATGCTGTCAGAAGTTGGCATTTCTTCACTGTTTGTGTCAGGTGAGSTTTTGCAAGCAATTCAATTAATTCCCTTGATTTCCAAGCCTCAGGGAACCAAATTAGTCTRTTCTGGAGTCATTGCTGCATCTCAGCAGCAGCATCAGTGCTGTCTGGCCTGTAAGTAACAAAATAATTCCTTTCCTTCTGTCCTTCAGGCAGTAAAATTCAATGTTGTCTCTGCTGTTGGGCAGGATTGTGCCCAATCTGGAGAAAACTTTGTTCTAAACTAAAAACAATCCAGATTTGCAGAGGTTATTTAATGAACTTCTTTATGACTGAATATTTTACAACCCTCTGTAGTAAAGAGAACATCTGTGAAAGTAAAGGTGCAAGCAATGATCTGCTTGGAGTATACTCCCARTTCCAAGGTGAGAAATCTCAGGGAGTCAATTACAGTCCTGAAATTCTAGAACATACAACCCACACGTCAGAAACAGGGTTTAATTTGAATCTTTTGCTGCTGCAGGAGGCTGTAAACATCATGTGGAGCTGCTAATAAATGAGACGTGATGCTAGTGGGAGAATGGATTTTAATACTCAAAAAAAAGGCACCAAAAGTTTGGTGTTTCATATATATTTCATATATTTCATATCCCAAGCTATTTTACATTGGTTGTTTAGTGGTGCAACGTGTTTGCCTTAGAAGTTGTATGTGTATATAAAGTGGAAGATATTGGAGTTTTCTTCTRCATTGATATAATTATTGTATGTCTCATTGTGCTGGAGAAAATGTAGGAAAATACCWGTRTATTTTTGTTAAACAGAAAGGCATTTCATGATGGGAAGGAAGAATTCCAGAGGATAAAACTGATTCTCCATCAGGCTCCCACACTGACCCCTCTGACTGCCAGGACAGGGAGCAGTAAAGCTGCACCACGAGGTCTCATGGCGTTTTCTGCTGCTGAGGGTCTGTCCGTGCATATTTGGGAAGCTTTGGCCCCACAGAAAGAGGTGTTAATTACGTTAATTAACTGCTTCCTCAACTTTCTCAGAGGGTTGGGAAGAAAAGCTGCCTCCCCCTGTGCTGTCTCCAAAAATCTGGTGGGATAACTAAGCCAGGAGCTGAGTCAATACTTATTTCTTTTTTTGTAGCCTCCCAGAGCTCCCCAGTTTGAACAAATCACACAATAAAGCAGGGAAATCTCCATAACSCTGCTCCCATGCCCTGAACGAATGGAAAAGGTAGGATTGCTCAGCATCTTGTCAGCTAAAAGCCAAACACACACCTTGGCACTGCTCCCTTGATGTAAATTAGGAGGTGCAGAAGGTTTCCTGGCTCTGTGTTTTGACTAATCCTGACTAAGCTTCATCTCCAGCAAAGCCTGGTTTAGACACGGCTGGGTTTTGCAGGCTAAATGAGTCATTAGTAAAGCACGCTGGCAGCTCCTGAAGGGCTGCATGAGCTTTAGAAGGGCCCAAGCAGCAAGCCAGTGGGAAAGGAATTGATATCCTGTCCAGTCTAATGAAATAAAAATAATCAGGTATATAGAAAGAAGAAAGACTGAAAATCAGGGGGTGAGAGGGGGACAGAGATGCTGCAAAAAGGAAGTCGTGAAATTGCAGCAATACCTGGACAAATCCTTTTTAAAAGTGCTTGTCCTAAAAGTGTGGGTGGTTTTTGTTCATTTTTTAAAAAATACTGTTACCTCAGGCATCTTTCTTTTTCTGTCCTTATTTTTGCACTGCAGCTTTAGGTTGGGATTTTCTGCTTTCCTCTCTGACCCTCATCAGTGTCTCCAGGATTTGTCCTTATTCAAGCATTCTCAATCAGTTGGGGCAGGTTCTGTGTTTGGTTTAGCTTGGCTGGGCAGTGGGACTTGTGAATCCATCCTTGCAATTCAATACTGTGCAGTCATTTTCTATCACTGATGTGTTTTTGAACTCACACTTTGTACAAAGTGAGCTCTTTGTGATCCCTTCTTTTTGGCACAGAGGTTTTCTTGGAGCCAATAAATAGTTGGATATTCCGTTTAGCAAAAAATATATTTTTTTCCCCTTCCCTTTCCTGCCAGGTTGTGTGTGTTTTCTGTCTGTTTAACTCTTCTCTGTGTTTGTGCCTTGTCCTCAGACCTGAGCTGTGTCACACAGGAAGCTCTCAAGCCCAACTCCCTGTGTTTTCTCCACCATTAAATTCTTTGCATTTCCTTACCTGTGTTAGTACAGCTCAGAAATTCCTTCAGCTGCATTCCTTAGTGAAGGAGTGCAAGGAACAAAGCCTCCTTTTTCTGCCATTTGATACCTCTCTCTTYTAGGAATATCCAAGTTTGAGCATTGGAGCATAGATGTGTAACTTGGCTGCTGGGAATAAACCCAGCATGCCTGTAGGAAGAGGGGAAATCCAAACAGGTTGCCTTGCTGAGAGCAATCATCAAATCCAAGGGGTTGAGTGGGAATCCAAAGTAACCTCTTTTCTGACTGATTAGAATTATTTCATATCACAGAGTCCCAGAATGGTTTGGGACCTTAAAGTCCATCCCATGGGCAGGGACACCTCCCACTGTCCCAGGCTGCTCCAAGCCCCAATGTCCAACCTGGCCTTGGGCACTGCCAGGGATGCAGGGGCAGCCCCAGCTGCTCTGGGCACCCTGTGCCAGGTCCTCCCCACCCTCACAGCCAGGAATTCCTTCCCAATATCCCATCCAGCCCTGCCCTCCCTCATTTTAAGGCCATTCAGGTCATTTGCCATTCTGCAGTTTGTGTGTGTTGATGTCTGGCCAGCCCAAAACCTTTAACACCAAACCTTGAGTGGTTCTTCACTGCAGATTCTCCTCTGACACTCTCACATTCAGGCTGGAGAGGCCAGCAGGCCCCTGCCCTCCCAGCAGCCTGTGCTGGATAATCCTGCTGCCCATTAATCAGGATGCTGTGAGATGGAGCAGCTCCTCCTGCTCCTGCATCCCCTGCAGCGAGGCTGCTCTCAGCATCCTGCCTCAAACTGCTCATGGCTCTTTTATACATTAATATCCTGTGCCCACAGCCTTCACTTTGCTGAGCTTAGTTTGTGCTTGCCCTTGCACAGCTGGKGAGAGAAGAGAGCAGCAATCTCACCTCTAGGCCTTCGTGTTGCCAGATTTAAGAAGTTAAGCGCATCCTGCCTCGTTTTGTTAAACTCTCCCGAGGTGTTTCTCCTGTTTCTCCCCCACTAATTCCTTCTCTTCACCTCCTCTGCACTCCAAAAAGATTAATTTCAAGCACACAGCCCAGACAAGAGGTGKTGTTGGAGATAAGACCTCACGTTGCTCCCTGGGATCTCAGCAGGYCYCTGGCTCTGCCTGAAACCAGGCGGGWGGGCTTGGCAAAAAGCAGCAAAACTCAGGATTAAACAGGCATTTTGAAATGTGAGCACCTTGGGGGAGTGAAGCATGAAAGCATAAAATCACACACTTGGCATGTCCTGCTCTGTGTGTGGAGTCACCTGTGAATAGTTGTGACATCAGAGGTTTGATTAAATGTTTTGTGTTATAAAAAGTAGAGCGAAGTATTTAATTGTTGTGCAAGATCCAGAGCCAGCTGAAGCAGTTCTGCTTAGCTTCTGTTTTATCAGCCACATAGTTTGATCCTAAAAATGGATTATTTTAGGTTCAGAGTTGGGTGATTTTTGTTTTAAATCATTGGTAAATTGGGTGACTTTTGGTTAATCTCAGGTGTTAGGCCCGTTGTGCTCATTCAGAAGTATTTTCCTGTTCTGCCCTGGACTGATGCTGTGCTTTTCCACTGATAAATAATGGATTTAAGGAATCCWCAGTGTGAACAACTGGTCTGTGCTGCACTTTATGATTTGATGTTTGAAGCTGCTGCACAATCAGTGAGACTGAGCCTCTGCTGACAGGACTGAGATGGTTCAGGGTTTTGTTCTGGAGTTGTTGCTGTGTTTGCCCAGTGCCAGCTGGGAWCAAAGCACTCCAGAGCCCTAAGGAGAGGTTTCCAGGCTACTGAGTCATCTGCTTGTGAAACTCAGGATGAGGACAAAGCCCCCCAGGTTCAGTTTTCACTGGTTATTGGAGACAATAATCATCTCTTCAGCTTTCATCAGGTATCTGAGGTGTAGCAAGATTAGACCCTTCATCATCTCCTCATGTCATGAAGTTTTCCACTTTCCCCTGGCACACTGACCATTCAAACACACTCTGGGAATGTTCATATCTGACATCCTACAGGAATRCTCACATCTGACATTTTTGGCTGCTTCTGCAGGTGATGCTGTTCCCTCTGTGGGGACGTGTCTGTCACTGGGAGCACTTCAGGCAGCACGAGCTGCAAGCTCAGCACAGCAGCTTGTTCTTGGCTGTGCCAGAGGAGATGCTCCTGCTGCTCCATGGATCTGRCTCCAGCCTTGTGGGGAACCTCCATGCTCCACATGAATGTCCTGGGCTGGGATTGCTGCCAGGCTCTCTTGAGGTGTGCTTTGAACTGGGACTCTTCTGTCTTGGTGTGATTTATCATGGAATCATGGAAGGGTTTGGGTTGGAAGGGACTGAAAGCTCATCTCATCCCACCCCTGCCATGGCAGGGACACCTCCCASTGTSCCAGGCTGCTCCMAGCCCCAATGTCCAACCTGGCCTTGGGCACTGCCAGGGATGCAGGGGCAGCCCCAGCTGCTCTGGGCACCCTGTGCCAGGGCCTGCCCACCCTGCCAGGGAACAATTCCTGCCCAAAATCTCATCCAAAAAACCCTTTGTGTTTGACTTTAATGCTGAGCTTTGCAGGTTTTATTGAGCCAGGCTTTAGAGGTGGTGCTGTTTTGTGCACTCTCAGCCCTGGGCTGGAACTAAAGTGGAGTCACAGGGCTGGGCTGGGTGACTTTTAAAGCATCTTATAGAATCTTTATGAATATGAGACTTCTGTAGGATCTGGGCCCCATTTTGCACAACTCCTAAATGGCCTTATTTCTTATCCTAATCTGGTAGAGATGATTCATTTCCTTCAACACCTTTATTTTCAAATGGGTGACTTTGATATTAATGTGGGTTAAACCTTGCATTTTCATCTGGGTTGCAGCCTAGTCTACAACAGTGTCCATGAGAAAAGTTCGATATCTTATATGGCTTTATTATTTTTAACTTGTTCTGTAGAAACTTTTCACATCTGTTGCTAATCAGCATAAAATCACTACATTAATGACTTTTGCTTAAATACACTTCCACTTCAATTATTTTCATAGTGGTTAATTGCTGTTCAAAACTAAGATTTTTTTTGGAAAAAAAAATATATTTTTCCTCAAGCAAATGCCTTCAAGTGTTCCCAGCTGTTGTTTTTTCAGGTGTGGTTTTTCTGGTGTGTGTTTTTCTGGGTTCTTTTTTTTTTAATTTTCTTGCTCTTCAGCTCCAGAGTTGCCTTTATCTGAATAACTGCAGCTGTTCTTAACACCAGCCCTTCCCCTCCTGTACCAAACCCCTTGTGGAGGAAGGATTTGTGTTATGAATTTTATGTGTTGAGAGAGCAGATTTGGAACAAATTGGGAAGRATTTCAGACCAACAGCTGCTCTGGACTTAGGTGCACTAGAAATAGAAACAGGAAAGCTGCTGTGTTTTCCACACTTTCTGATCATGTTTCAGAATCATGTTCCAGTGCATGTGAATGGCATAAACTGAATTATCCTGAGGAGAATTTTCTGGTGTTAAAGTCTGCTTTGGCCTCCCAGGTTTTACCCACCTGACAAAGAGYTTATTCCACCAAAACTGAAGGGTGCCCACACTTGTTTTGAGAATTTACTTTCATTGTTGCTGTCTCCTTGGCTGGAAGGAGCTCTGTTCTGTATTTTCCATTCCTCTGTTGAACTCTGCTGCAGATGACAAAGCACAGCCTGCTGCTCCTACCTGTACAATTTCTGCCCAAGTGCCCAATTCAGTTTTCCTTCCAGYTGTTATTTTAATACCACTCAGTGACTCATTATTTTCAGGAATTCTCTGGGCTCAGTGATGTGCTGGCACCAGCTGCTGCCAGAGGTGCACAGGTGCCCCGCTGAGGGCAGCWGGGATGGTTTGTGATGAGTCCTCTCCTCCTGACCTCAGCTGGGGGGTTATTTTTAGCAGTGCTCTCCTCCAGGCCCTCTGYTGTTKGCTGAGGCAGTGCAGCTGCACTGAAATACCTCTGTATATACAGGGCATTTTGCATTTCCTCAGCTGCACTCCCAAGGTAAAAGGAGAGGATGRAACTCTTCACAGCTGAATTGTGGAATACCAGAGAAAGTGCCTATTTCATCTCYTCCAGCCTTGCCTCTGCCTATTGAAGGCTCAGCAGCCTCTCTTAGCCCTTATTCAAAACAACAAAGAAGAAAGCAGAATTTTTTCAAGTGGAATCTGCCCTGCAGCCATTTGGATTTTTTGTTTGTTTGTATTTTTTTTTTATGGAGTAGCCAATATTTCCAGAAATCAATGTCCAGAAAAAACTGATTAAGAAACAACCTTACTCTTTGTGCTGCTATCAGCTAACACTCTGTTTTAAAGCATGTTGTCTAATTTAGCATATTAAACCACAACATGCTCATTCTGTTTCTTGTAAGGCACAGAAAGGAAATGAAAGATCTCTTGAAAGATTTTTTTGGGCCCTGTTTCTGCCAAGAGTTAAAAAACAATAACAATAAAGCTGCCAGAATGATGCAGAGATCTTATCTGAGGCCTGACAGTTCCATTGGTTTTGATCAGCAATATTGGACATGCAGGGATTTTAGCTCTGTAATCGTTTGGATTATGCCTGGTTTTTGTGAAAGCAAAATTGCTCCGTTTTAGTCCACTTATGAATAACAAAAGGCTGTGAAATCTCAGTCATGGTGTTTGCTGTTCTTTAATGTTTATGTTGAAAACTTGGGGAAATTGGTATCTAGAGCTTATAATTAAAAATCAAACGCGAAATTGAGTCTGCATCCTGCTGCAGGATTGATTCAAGTCATCCCTAATGATGGGGGAATGCTGCTGCCATGATTAGACAGCTTCAGGCTCAGAGGAAAACCCTTTAATTAGCTGGGAGAAGAGAAGCTGCTGTGGCTGAGGCTTTGCAAGGTGCTTAATTTGCCTACTTGTCTTCAGCTGCAGGTGCCACTACTGTTGAGAAAAAAAAAAACCCATGTTGTAGAAAATGTTCAGGTTTTGGGGAAGSGATATTAGAGAAAGACTAAATTGTTTCCTCAATTCCCATTTTTTAACTATCTTGCCCTGTGGTATTAATCTATAAATACATTGATTTGTCTCTGAACATCATAATTGTCTCTCTTAGCAGTGATGGCTGATCTGACTTCCTTCCCTTATCCTCAGAATAATTGTTCTGGTTGTTCCCATGTTGTGATTGTTAACCATGGAACACACTGATTCCAGAGGCACTGCTGGCCGTGGAGAGCACATAGTCTGATAATTTTTTAATGTCAGGATGCATTTCCCAAGAATTTTGTTGTCTCCCTAAAAAATATCTTTATCACCACATCAGTGACATTCCTCAGCTCTTGCCATCCTTTAAGGCTGGGACTGTTTTCAGAACTCAAGCAAATATTGCCCTTTTTAGGGTGATTTTTTTCTTTTAAATCAGTGCAAGAGCAAGGCAGGAATGCTCATCAGTTTAGAGCYTCCTGTCAGGTTTTATACACACTGCCTGAAGCATAAATCACTTAGAAATACATCTTTCAGRAATCATTGCCACTTAAAGGAATATTTATCCTTTCTATGGGCTGGACATGAAAAGCCCTCAAGGAAAGCAGATGCTTTTGGAAAGGCTGGATGAGATACCTGGGCTTGCAGTAGGATGTGTTTTTTTAAAAACCAGACCAAATACTTGATCTTTAGCATTTTTAAGGTGGTCTGATAATGCAGACTTGCAGCTGGGCTAATTTCTTATCTATGCTACATTTTTTTTCTCCAGCAGAGTGACAGCTGCACTTATTTTTTTGTGGCCATTCTGTATATCACTGTTTATGTTTTGATTGTGTCATGTCTGAACAGAGGGAGATCAATGGAAGCAAAGAACGAGGATGGTGGTGACCATTTTTATGGTATTGCTGGAAGCAGCACTTAAAGGGAGTCACTGGAAATATGGGAGCTTTGGGACCTTCCTTTCCTGGAATACACCACCAGCACACCTAGGGTCTGCCTTCCAGAACGTTCTGGGTACAGATCCCTCTGTTCATCCCATCCTAAGGTGATTCCAGGTGGGCATCACTCTCTGTGACCAGGCCTTGTCCTGGTGACATAATTCCCTTGTCATATGGACAGGTAACATGAGGAGAGATAGCAGAAAATCAATCTCTGGCACCTCACTGTGTTCTGGCTCTGTCAGCACCACAGTGAGGTGCAAAAATGTTGGAAAGATCAGAGGAAAGAAGGAATTTCAGGCCAGGGAATCTTGCTTGCTATGGGATTACTGTGTGGGCAGTGCCGGTGATGGGAGCTRCTGCTGGCACAGCACTGGGGGCACTGCTGGATCCCCCTGGGGGCTGAGCTGGCCTTCAGTGGGACCTTGAGAGGCTGCAGAGCTGAGTGGGGAGGAACCTGATGAAGTTCAAGCAGGGAAATGCAGGCCCCAGGCAGGAATAAGCCCCMGCACAGGCTGGGGGTGCCTGGAGCAGCTCTGCAGGGAAGGACCTTGGGCTGCTGCTGAGAGACAAGGGGACCASGAGTGAACAGAGTGTTCCTGTGGCCTGCAGGGCTAGTGGGATCCTGGGGACATCGGGAAGAGTATGGCCAGCAGGTCASGGAGGGATCCTGCCCCTCTGCCCTGCCCGGGTGGGGCACATCCAGAGTRTTGTGTCCAGCTCTGGGCTCTGCAGTTCAAGGAGGACAAGGAATTACTGGAAAGGGTCCAGCAGAGGCCACAGAGATGGTTTGGGGTCTGGAGCATCTCCCTGATGAGGAGAGACTGCAGGAACTGGGGCTGGTCAGTCTGGAGAAGGGAGGGCTGAGGGGGGATCCCATCAATCCACACACACATCTCCAGGGGATGGCAGAGGAGGTGCCAGGCTCTGTGCAGAATGAGGAGTTGTGGCCATGCAACACAAGTTCCACCCCAACATGAGGAAGAACTATGCCCAGGGAGAGTCTCCCTCTCTGGAGACATCCCCAACCCAGCTGGACGTGTTCCTGTGCCACCTGCTCCAGGTGGCCCTGCCTGGGCAGGGGGATTACACTGGATCATGTCCAGAGGCCCCTACCAGCTGCAGCTCTTCTGGCATTCTGGGAATACTCAGTGTGCCAGTCTGTGGCCCTGCAGTGGGCAGTGTGTGATGCAGAGCTGCTGGTTTGGTCTGACACTGCCCTGCCTTGCTCAGGGGGGGAATTCCAGGTGGTTTGGACCTGCTAGGAGCAGCAGCATTAATCCTTGCCTGAGCAGGGACTGGAACAGTTTCYTCACGTGGTTTCAGTGTGCTCTGGGAAATTGCCTTGGCTCCCAAGCATTTCAGKCTGAGGACACTGGGAATTCTTTCTAAAGCCCCCCTTAGCATGGCTGTGCATCTCAGCACCTCTGTTTAAGGCAGGGGCTCATTTTCCAGTTTGCAGGGGGGTCAAAGGGGACATCAGCACGTCCTTGGGGTCATCTCTGCCTCCTCAGGGCTGGCACTTCCTGCTGTCAACATCCTGTAACCAGTGTTTGGGAGCTGAATTATTTAGTGCTCTGTGTTKCACAGCTGCTGAAGTGATGAATTTTATTGACTGCCTCAGGAGCTGGTTATTCCATGTGTGAGTAGGTGGATATTCATGGAGAGAGCTCTTCACTCACTGCCCTTGCACTCCCCAGATTTGTTTCTCCTATGCAAGGAGCAGATTCTCTTTCTGGAGGAAGGGAGAGCCATGTGAACTGTGTTTAAAGGATGTAAAAAGGGTTGGGGTTTCTTTTTGTTGCCTAATCTCATGGGAASTGAAAACATTTTTGTTATAAAATGCCACAGTGCCTTATCCCCTCTCACAGTCCCACCTCTCCTGGGCCATTCTCAGCAACAGCTTCTTCACAAGTGTGAGATCAATGAAAGGAGTCTGTGCCATTTTAGTGTCTCACTGATTTAAAGTCTCTCCCAGTCACAGCAGTTTAAGTAGACTCTACAAAAAGGTGAAAAGCACCTCTGTGTTAAACCCTGTAGAGTCACAGAGTGACTCTGGATAAAGCATGGGTTTTAATTCCAAATCTATTTTATTTCCTACAAAGCCTTAATGTTATTATTTGTAGCTATAAAGACATGGCTGACCTAGAATAGCTTATATTTTTAATCTCATTAAGGAAAAAAGTTCCAATATATATATGGTCTTGAATTAATTGGGTGATTTGTTCTGTTTTAAACATGRYTTAGGTGACCCTACAATGACTTTACAAAGGAAAGGTGACCCTGAGGTCCCCTCACTAACCCACAGTGTGAGGTCTCAGAAAGGTTTAGCAAAAAATGTTAATTTTATTAYACAGTTAAAAGTCACTAAAATGTGAAAATTATATGAAACTTATCTAGATCTTGTTTGCTTTTAGTTGGAAACCGGTTTTTTTAAATGTAGCCTTAGTGTTGCACTGTTTTGGTGAGTTTTGGTTTTGTTTTGGTTGGTTTTTTGTGGTCAGGTTTGTGTGCCTGTGGTCAAAATACCTTTCTTAAAWCACAATAAGGAGAAGCCATTTTAATAAGTGTATTTTTGTTGTGGATCTCATTATGTCTATCCAGTAGGCTGACTCTTACCTTTTAATTTGTTTTAGAAAAGAGCAGGGCAGATCTTTATATTTTTTTCCAGTATTTCAAAACACAGCCATGTCTGTTAAAATTAATTAGAGTTGAAGGTCAGAGTGTCAGTGCTGCTGGAGTTGTTGTGACACATTTKTAGGAGCTGAACCTCAGCAGCATTTAGAATCACAATCAGCAAAATTCAGWGAGAGGAGCAGAGGGAGGATGCTGATTAAACTTCTGCTCGTGCTGTTGCTYTTGGGCTGATTTAAAAGCAAAAGTCACCCTAAAAAGGGCAATATTGCAGGGTCAGGAGTGGGACTGGGATCCTCATGGGTCCCTGAAAACCCAGGATCCTGAAAGAGGTTGAAGAACCTTGGCTAATCAAGGCAATGTATTCAATCTGGTATTACTGAAAGTTCATCTGGTGAGCATTTATAGGTCATTTATAGCTGGAATGGCAACTGAAAATCAACAATTTTGTATCACAGACTGTTTTCCTGTGGCTGGGAATGGCACAAGAGCCGATTCTAGACTTGCTATTTATTTAACATTTGTTTAAGAAATTAGGTTTGTATCAGGAATTAAAAGGATTGCATTAAAATTAGGGATGATTAGGTGAACTGTTATGCCAGTTATGGGGTGTTTAAAAATAGCTTTGGGTATAATAAGCAACTTCATTACATTAATGCAAAATATTTTCCTATCATTAAAAAGTTAAAGAATATTCCAAATGTTATTTTAGCTCCTAGGGAAAAAATATAATAATCTTAATTTTTTTAGAGTTACTGCTTTGTTTTTTAAACGAGCTGTTACCTACAAAGTATTTTCAGAGCATTTCAATGATCTCAGAGAAAATACTCTAAAAATATATCATCCAGCTTGAAGGGAAATAGCCATCTGAGTTATTTTCTGTCTCTTCCCTCAGCAGCTAATATTAAATTAATTCATTAATTGCCAGAAACAACTGCAAAGCAGTGCTGCACTGCACCTGCTCATTTTGATTTCCTCAGGAAGTGCATTGTTGTCTTCACTTGGGAAAAAAACCCAACTGTGCTTGCTGGAAATAGCAATGAGATGCACAGATGAGAGGGATTGTCATGGGAACGTTTCATCATCSCTGGGAGGCAGCTCAGGATCCTGCTGCAGTTTCCTTGTGTGGATTGGGGGAATTCATTCCTTGCCTGCCCTTCCCACAGCCAGCAGAGTGTCTGACCCAGGGGCTTCAGGGATAATGAAGCCACACACAAAAATAAATGATAAATTTTTTTTTATTCATGCCACAGACATGCCAAAATCTGCTTTTTTGTTCTTATTTTCTGCCTCCAACATTTCAGTGGGGACTCCTCAGGAGCAGCCCTCTAGCAAAGGGCCAGCACCAAGCAGTGTCAGGAGTGATTTTGGTGTCACCAAATCTCATTTCCTGCCTTGAGTATCCACTCACAGCCAGGTCCCCACTGCTCTGGGGCAGAGCCTGACTTAGAGATKTATGAACTTATTTAAGGTTTCCACAAAAGCAAGAGAAGCTTTGCTTCTTGTTCCTTCCTCAGCCTGGTGATAAATGAAGCCCTTCAGAAGAGGAGAGTGTCAGGATGCTCCTGCCTTTAAAACTGCAGCTTAGGAAAAGCCAAATGAGTAGAGRGAAGTTCTTTGGTCCTGGAACTCCTCCTAACTCTCAGTTTCAGTGAGCTTTGGTCACATACCTGCTTGTTCTGTTTGCTTCACCTCACCCAAACTCAGTTACCACAGCATTAAATATTGTCTGTGTGCTTATGAATGTGTAAAATAATGGGGGAAATAGAATTATGACAGTGATCCATGGACGTATTTTGAAAATCATACAACAAGCACAAGGAACCATCAATCYAGTCCTGCAACAGTTCTCGAATTTATTGAGCCTGTGTACTGAAAATTTTAAATGAACTCATGTATTTTAAATCASCGTGTTTGGCACAGCTTGTTTTGTTGGTGGTGTGGTCAAATGACCTCAGAAAATACTTATTTTGAAGTATATTCCCTCTTGCTGTTACTTGAAGGATAGGCAGGAGAACACACTCAAAGGCATGAGTTATAAATCAAAGCAATCCCTTCTCTGCAAAGCCTTGATTTATGCACGTCAAATTAACTTTTCCAAACTTGCTGCAATTTATCTCAAACACGAGACTTTTCAAAAAAAAAATAAAAAAAGGGAAATGAAATGTATTTGTGCTGTGTACTCAAGGTAGAATTTTTGAGTCAGTATTAATCAGGAGCTATGTGTTCCAGGATGAAGGGGACGTAATTCAGCAGATTCCTTTGGAGCAGCAGTTGTTCTCGTGGCTGACAGAGGGACCAGAAAAAAAAATGGTAAGAAAACTTCTTCTTTTAACTGGAAAGTGTGTCTTCAATTTTCTGCCTCTCTCTTTTTTCTTTTATTTTTTTCTTTTTTAATTCACTACATTAATAATCTGAGAAATGCAGATTGGGAGTTTGGATGGTGAAGTGTTGAGCAGATAAAGCAGGTGAAGATTAAACTGTTTAACTGGAATTGTGTAACAGCCAGGGAAGTGTGATGGTTTATTACCTCCAGAGGTATAACTGATATGTCATTTCTGCCGTTCTGCATGTACAAAAAATAGTCCTGGGCTCTGGGATAGATTTATTATTCTTCATTGATTGCCTCATTCTGTAGCAGGAGGTTTCTGGCGGTAAAGCAGCACAAGTGTCACATCCATCACGATGTGTCAGAGATGTGTCAGGGCTGGGGCTCTTTTCTGAACTTTACTGCTCCTGAAAAATGTAGCTGAGCATTATAGGCAGGAGCCTGACATTTCCAAGATGAAAATCAATCTTTTTTTTATGTGGTGATTCTCAAAGCAGACTTGAGCTGTGATTGCACAAGGGGTGGCTTCACGCGCCGGGGGATACAACAGGGACACCAAATAATTTGGGTAACAGATCTGGCAGGTGTTCTGTAATGAATATAAATTGGAGAAATGATCATTGAGGAGACACTCGAGTCAAGATGGCACAGCAAACATTGATCTGCTGCTGTCACAACTGGGAACCTGGAGGTGTTTCTTTTTGGTTCGTGTGTTTTCTTGTGTTTCTCTTTAAAACTGGGGGTTAACCAGGTGAATACAGCCCACTGTGAGTTTATATTCCCTATTATACCATATTTAGTAGGGATAAAAAATAGAATTGTTAAAATTAATTGCTGAAAGCATGAGGAGCAATGACAGGTCCTATTGTAAAGGGAAGGAGGGCAGATGAAACACTTTGAGCTTTAAAATGAACACTAAAAAAAAAGGTTCAAGCAATCTGTATAATTGTAAATACCTTGAAAAAAAGGAAAGCAATTGTGTTACAGTTCCAGGGGCTCAACACATGGGCATTATGGTGTTAGTAGAGACAAAAAAGGGGAGTTTTGTGCTGGTGGCTGTGTCTAGAGGCAGCAGAAATCTGAGAAGGGCAGCACACAGCCACAAACAGCCAGACCAGGACAAATTTTTAGATGCTGGGAGTGTGATGATAAAATATTTTGATRTTGGGTTGTTTCCCAGGGAAGATGTTTGGAAATAACGAGCATTGCACTTCTTGGTCTCTCATATTTATTATTCAGGGAAATATCTAAATAAACAAGATGGTGATGTGATACTCTGTTGTCCCCTTCCAAGAGGAAGGAATGTGGAAATTCCATGTAATAGCCACTTTCAAAGATCAGTTCAAGAGAATCAGTTCCTGTTGAAATCAGGAGGTTTCAGCTTGGCTGTCTCTCAGTTTAACCACTCAAATCTGTGCTGATTTTCCCCACAAATAATGCCCTGTCAGCCACAAAACACTGACTCAGTTTTGTTGAGGAGTTTAGCAAGGCATGAAATGCATCATTAGGGGAGGAACAGTTTCATCCCTTTGAGTTCCTAACAATGATTTTAATTTAGGCCAACCAGCAAAAGCCCCTGGAGCACACCAGTAGTCTAAACAAGATGACAGCTAAGATGGATCGATAATTTCTCATYCCTACACTTACTAATAATAAGGTGAAGAAAGAAATATTGGCAATTTCCAAGCTAAAGGCACTGAGAGGAGCAAATCCACTCCACTCCAGAGTGGACTCCATTAACACAGACTGCCTCCAGCCCATTAAGCACCAGCACTGAGCTGTTTTAAACAAGAGTTTGTTGCTAAAACTCTGCAAGCCAAGGAATTAAACCTCACCTGAGTTTTCAAAACGTGTTTCTGAGCCTTAACAGAATGACACGTTGTCTTACTTYTGTGGCTCCAGTCATGCAGGAAATGAGAGGACTGGATTCTTCCTGCAGACTTTGGGTTTCAGGCTCAATTTGGCAGCTTATATTGCTCAAATTGGCTTGTAAATGAGGTATTTGTTTCTCAAGTACAACTGATATCAACTTGCTTACAAATAGTTACAAYGTGGACGTGCCTCTCATTTGATTCTGTAATTATAGGATGGTTTTTCTTGTCAGGAGAGCTTAGAAACTTAATGCTGATTTATGTTGCTGAGTTTCTGAAACTGCAATGTGTCATGGTTGAGCATAATTTAGAGTGGCCTTTCTTTCTCCCCCTCTAATCCTGTAGGTGCCAAGCTTGAGCTCATTTGGGGCTGGAATGACCTCAAAACTCATTTAACCCTGGTGTGGGGGTGTGGTGACAGTGGCATGGATGAGGGTGATGTCATTGAGGTGTCTGGTTTCTTTCTGGTTATCTGTTTGCTATGAAATGATATTTTCAGTCAGGGCCCTGGACAAACTCAGCATGAGAATTATTAACATTCCCATCTCTTGGATATCTTGTGAGGATTTATCTTCTCTGTGAGGTGGTTGTGGGTGCTCTGCTTGCCTGTGTCCAGAATGCACTGGAGTGCTGCAAAGTGCTGTGCTGACACCCCAGAGTCAGCCAGACCTTGAAGGGATGTGTCTGTGCCTTCTCAGTGAAGTGAGTTCCTCAATCACGCCCAAAGTGTTTTTAAAAGTAGAATTTAAAAATTTTATTCCGTTTTGACGGAATAAAAACTCAAATGATCAGTCTTTCTTGATGAAGAGGGCAAAAAAAGGTTAAAAAAAATCAAGGGACTGTCTTCCAACCCAATCCATTCTGGRACTCTRTAATTCTGTGATCAGTAGATTCTCTGCTGTAAAATTAAGGAGAGACTACATTTAAGGAGCACAGTGGCATGCTTGTTTTCTGTCAGGTTTTCCCCTTGTATTTGCATTCCACACCATCTGTAGAGGCCCAGGCAAACTGCAGCCTGTGCCCTGAAGTCTGTGCTGAAACCACTGCATCCCAATTCCTCAGTTCAAAGCAGGCTGCCATTGAGCTGATGCATTTAACATGCAGATAAACAAATGCACAAACCTGGCCCATATTTACAATTCATTTCAATTGCAAAACTGAAATTGTGATGTTGAGGATTTATTTCAGCATTGATAAATTGATGGGAATATTCTGAACGTTAAATTCTCCTGGAATTTCTTTTGAAGCATGATTTGAGAGGCAGTTTGTGGGATGTGGAAATGAATTCTTGACACATGTTGATGTTGTGATTAGAGCTCTCAGTTTCCTAGGATGAAATGAAAATGAGGAGGACTCTCTGTCATAGATTCTGAACCTGTGCTCCCCAGTCCCTGACCTGGGAAATGTGGGATGGAGACAGGAGTTTGGGCTATTTGGTTTCATTTGCATTGGGGGATTTTGGGGTTTTTTTTAATTAACTCAGTGTTAACCATTCAGATGTATTGAGCTCAGTGTGAAGTGCTGAGGTTTCAGGACTGCTGTGCTCACCCCTCGAGCTCCTTTAACCAGGAGAGGATAATTCCTGTCAGCTGGAAGGTTTGAGTAGCTCAAAGCACACAGCTTTCCTCTGTGGGCTGGCTGCTGGTGGGRTATGGAGGGCAGTGGTGGGCTGCAGTTTTAAGGGGGTCATCAGAAGCATGAGGTGAGGAGRAATCCAGCAGAGAGAGGTGGGCAAAGCTGGTGGAGCATTCCCAACTGCTTTATCATGGGGACAACCCCAGGAACTGTCCATTTCCTTGCTGTTTGATGAGTGAAGCAGCATTTCTGTGCCTTCACAGGCTGCCTGGTGTCAGAGGGAGTTGTTTATCACCAAGTTTTGTCCCTGTGGAGGGAGCCAGGCACGGACTCAGATTGGTTTATTGGTCAGAGGGGCACGTACCTGAGGGGAGGTGTTCAGGCTGAGCTGCTGTGGTCAGATCAAACAGGCCTCCTGCTGGAATGCTCCCCATGTGAAACTGTTCTTTCCTGCTCCTCACAGCTGGGGAGTACAGGATATACACCAGCAGTGATATCTGTTCAGTTTGTCTGTCCAAAACCCCCTCCCAGATGTGCTTTAATGACTCTTTAATTCTGAACCGTTTCCACTTCTGATAAAATTGCATTAATTACTCACATTCCCATACTTGCTTTGCTATGAAACAGAAAAAAGCTGTCTTTGGGTTACTGCACAGCATTCTGGAATGAAATGRAACCCAGGATCTGCAGTGTTTGTGYCATCACAGGAGATCTGTGAAGCACAGGCTGAAGTGTTCTGCACTCTGCACAGGGGATGCAGTTGTGCCCTGAGGATTGCAAAGACAGGCTGTTACCCCTGCCTGCACTGACACATCTGCTGGCAGAAACACCATGGCTAGGTCAGGTGATGTTTCAGTGATGCTGTCACCCTTTAAGTTCATTTAGGAGGGAGTGTGGCCCAGCAGGGGCCCCTTGCTACCTGTTGTAAACAAGGAGGAGTGGTAAATTTTCCTTCACCTGCCTTTCTGCAACAGCTCCGTCCAAATCCCCTTATCTCTGTGTCCATGCAATGCTTTTGGAGCTGTTCACACTGCCAGAGGTGTGGAGGAAGGGCAGGGGCTCTGTTTCCCCCAGCAAYGTTTTGGGAGTTTTGACTCTGCAGCAGGGCTTCTGTGGTAACAAGGAGTTTGGTTTTCAGAACTGGAAACAAATAGTGTGTTTTTTAAAGCCAAAAAGTAGTTCCAGACCTGGGATCAATAGGAAAATCCTGAAATGTTTTCTCTGATGCAGGGAGGCATCCACCTTTTGGGTTATTGGCACCTTCACATCTTAATTTCTGAGTTTTACTTGAGTTTTCTTGCAAGGACAGGTKGGATGGGGCCCTGAGCAGCCTGTTCTAGAGAGTCCCTGCTCATGTCAGAGRGGTTGGAATAGGAGATTTTTAAGGCACCTTCCCAAACCATTCCAGGATGCTGTGATTCCAATCCAGTGTTCCATCTTGCCAGAGGATAGCTGCTGAGTCAAAGGTAAATATTGGCAAGGATTCCATATGGCACAGTGCAATAATTTATGCTCCAAACCAGCTTGTGGATAAAGATCTCCTCTGTGAAGTTACAGCAGCTCCTCTCTGTGAAATGAGGAGTGGGGTTTGTTTGTATCCCCAGCTGGAGGARCAGGCTGTGCAGTTTGCCTGGGTTTGGGGGGCATTGCTGCACAATTCTGCCCACACAGTCACAGAMTGGAGCCATGCAGCAGCAGATAACACTTCTCCATCTCTTTTTTTAACCCAACAGGTTGGTGTTATCAAATCCATCTAAAAAGAATATGTCTTGTCCCTAATGAATGTTTCTGATTCCTTCAGGGTTACGAGGACATGGTTTCAAAGTATGAATCAGTCTGTTGGGGGTGGTCTCAAAATTGGATGCAGATTTTGTCTGTTCTGAAATTCAAAAAGCCCTTAAATTCCTCTAAATTTATTTATTAAATGTATGTGTGTGTGTACAACATGCATGTTATTAATTATATTTGCCTTAAATATTTTGCATAGRGAGTTTGAATATTGACTGACCATATACACCCTCAGACTCCCTACCATGGTGTCTTAGATAAGACTAACTTARAACTCAATTTAGTCCCAGTTTTTATGAAAGATGAAAAGAAAAACAACTTTTCCTATGCCTGTTGTGAAATTTTCTGCATTGCCTCAGCTTGGGGTTTGCACATCTGTGGTGTCAGGACTGGAGACAGGCACCTCATCCCCAACAGTTCTGTAGCACTGGGACACCAGGGGAGCTTCCAAGCAGATTTTAGGGGAAAAAACTCCCTGGGAGTGGTCAGGCACTGGAATCAGTTGCCCAGGAAGGTGGTGGAGTCACCATCCCTGGAAGTGCTCAAAAGCTTTCTGGCTGTGGCCTTTGGGATGTGGTTTAGGGATGGTGCTGGGGCACAGCTGATGCTCTTGCAGGGCTCTCCCAGCCTGGAGCACTCTGTGATTCTGGAAGCCAGGTTTAATTTGGGTGAATTTTGTCAGCTCCCAGGAGCTCTGCTGTGTGTCTGGGTGACTCAGACAGATTTCCACACCCAGACAGGGAAAAGTTAAAAATAGCAGTGTAAATCCTGAGCAGGTACTGGATGTGAGCAGCTCCCAGATGATCCCAGTGATCAGGYCACTGGAAATATTTGGTGAGCATGCTTTTCCTTCAGTGTCTCAGGCAGCCCATGGATTGTGCTGAGCAAAGCAGTGGTTTGGGGAGTGTGATTTCTCAAGGGCTCTAATTGCTGTGTGCTGAGCAGGAGGGATATTGGGTGTAATGCTAAAACTGCTCATTTATCAATTAATGTTATCCATTCCAAATTAGTGTTGGAGAGGGCTGATTGCCATTCCAGTCAGTGCTAATGCTTTCCTTGAGAAGTCATCAGTCACACTTTATTTCTCATTAAGTTGCTAATTTTGGTGGGTTTTTTCATTATTTTTTTATCCATGTGACAAATTTTCTTCATATTTCAAGTTCAGCTTCACCTGAGTTTAACCAATGCCCCAGTGCTTTGAATGGGCTGAGAATGAGAATGGGCTGCCCAGGGCAGTCCTGGAGTCACCATCCTGGAACTGTTCAGAAAATGAGAGGATGGGGCTCTTTCTGGTGTGCCTCAGTTGGCTGTGGTGGGATTTGGGTGATCTTGGAGGTCTTTTCCAGCCTTATTGAATCAGTGTTTGCCTGGCTGTGGCAGCACTTCAGGTGATGTCTCAGCTTCCTGCTTGCATTTCTTCCCTTCCCTTGCACAGACACTAAGCTGAGGTAAAGCCCAGCCTAAGTGCATCACTCTCAATCTTCTTCYTAACAAAAGAGTGAAGAGAGCATAGCACAAAAAAAAAACTTGCTGCACTCAAATCTTTTGCTGCTTTTCTTCAGACTGGAATGTTTTCTATTTAAATATTTACTTGCATTGCTCGTGGTAACTGCAGCTTGTCCTKATGTGGATGAAGCATGGAAGCTCAAACTGCTTTAAAGTACATCATCCACTTGTGCTGTGGAGGGAAAAAAATATCCATCTGTAATCAAATTACACATCATCTTTTGTTGCAGGCAAGTGGCTCCTCAGAAGAGATAGAGATTGGAAAGATTATTAAAAAAACAACCTATTCAGCAGCAGTCCAGGGCCATGTTTAAGACCAGGCTGTGGCTTCAGAACCCAGTAAATCCTGACTCTCATCCTGTTAAACCTGGCAGCAATTGGATTTACACTCCCCAAGATCARGGAAAAATTAATTCAGAGAGAAGTAATGGTGTACATGCATATATTATGTCTCATATATTTTATGATCTCCTGTATATTAAAAATGGGATATCAGGGAGGAGAAGAGGCAGGCATGTGGTGTTGGTGGATGAGCACAGAGACTGAAGCAGGTATGAAATAATGGAAACAATGAAAACAGACAGAATCCATCCTAAAACAAAAAAAAAAAAATAAGCAGTGCTGGGAATTAGGTTACCAGCATTGCCTTGATCCAATGAGTTGGTCAAAATATTCAACTTCAATATTTAATTACCTAAAACTGGACATAAAGGGAAGAAATAATGCCTAACTAGCTTTTTTTTTTTTTTTTTTTTTAATGAAACCAATGCAACTTTAAATGTTTTAACCCCAAATTGTTTTCTATGTGGGCAGGGATGTTCAAGTGCAGGTGACTTCTATCAGAGTGTGGGTAGAGAGTTCCTTGCTCTTAAACAGGCAGGGGTTTAATGCAGTGTTAAGGGATTAAATGAAAGTGCATGAGAACACTTGAAAAAAAACACAGATGACTTCCAGAAAGAAGCAGAAGTGTGTCTGAGTGGGCAGCTATTTCCTGCAGGTTTCCAAGAGGTGAAATGGAGATGCATGAGACAGACACACCTATAGCTCATGTGTGGCATTTTGGGGCAGAATCAGGGCTCTAAAGGCAACTCCTTCCTCCTGAAGGAACCCTCTGGGCTGTGATGTGGTAGAGAAGAAATGGTCAAGGCATGGAATGTGTTCATTTTCTATGAGTTCTCCCAAATTGTCTTGGTTAACAAATCAAGGACTCTGTGTGTGTCTGTTTTTAAAGAGAGAACTCTTTAAAGCTGCCTGCTTGAGGAAGAAACTCTGGGATCAGATGGAAAATGGAGCTCCTGCCACTAAGGATGTTTAGTTTCAGTGTAGACATGGAAAAATAGGAGACCAACTTAGTAATATAAAAGTATCAGGCTGATCTGTTAATTAGACAAGTGGATCTGTTAATTAGACAAGTGGAGTCCCCATCCCTGGAGGTGTCCAAGGAAGGACACTCAGTGCTCTGGGCTGGGGACAAGGTGGGGACTCCATGGGAGTCCACCTAAATAATTCCATTATTCTATTTACTATTCACATTATCCATTCATTGTTCTTTTCCTGCTCCCTTTTTTTTTTTTTTTTTTTAATATACTTTATTTCTGGAACATTTATTTTATAAAATCCATGCACATTTCCCTTTGTCATCTCCTGGCATTTAGCAAATTGCATGTGCTATAGACACCACTTAGCTCACAAAATTTTAGCTATTTCAGGGTGTTTTGTTTATTAAAGAGCTCTGGTTTGGAGGAAGCACAATGATTACAGAAGCCTCTGAGGATTCAAGGSAATGAAAGCAGCATAGGAGCAGACTTTCCTGATAAAGCTGGAAAATGACTCAAAATGGTTTGAGCCAGAAATGTATAAAAATGACAGGATTTGCTGGGTGATTTTGGTGGCCTGACTCCCTTTATCTGATGTTATTTGGTGGTACAGTTGGTGTGTCCCTGTGTCATGTTATCAACTTGTAGCATTTATCAGTTAATTARAAATACAGGTAATTTTTGGGACTTTAGATCTGTCATGTTTTAAATCCAATAATATTCTTTATTCACCCCTGGGTTTCTATGTCTTCCCACTCAATTTCTATCTCTGATTGTCTCATCACCTCAGATGTGTTTGGTCTTGCAGAGAGAGAGCTTTTGTCCATGAGCTATAAATTTACTGATGGGCAAAAGTTCTGGAGAAAAATCCAGGAATTCTAACGTTCCTGCCATCTTCAACTTGTTATCAAGGCCTGTATTTTATTAAATCACACACTCAAGTGCTAAGTAAGCACAAACATGCAAAATTACAGGATGATGAGTGTGTTAAATGGGAGATTTTAGCTGTAATTGTGTCCAAACCACTTTTTGATCATGAGTCCTTGGTCACCTGCTGAACCTTCAGGTGTGTGGTMAGGTAGAGTTTATCAAAGTCAAAAATCCCAATCTGTTTTGAAGTACCTGAGGATTTTTCCTGAAATTATAACCTTGCTGTGATCTGTCACTGGAAATTTGAGCACCTGGAGTTCACAGGATCAGACCAAGGGAATATGAAAGGAAGGGGGAGAGGGGACAGAAAATCAGAATATGGGATGAAAATAACTGCAACTAGGCAAAATAGAAAAGGTGAAATTGCATGTGATTACAGAAGAAAAATTGATTAAAATCTAAATAAACTCTGGCCTGAGAAGTCCCTGACCTGCAAACGTTTGGAAGCCAGGAGCTTGTTTGGGTGAAACAAAAGGAATTTTCTCACAGGAATTTTTCACTGAATGGATTCTCACCTGATTTTCTGTGGTCAGAGTCTGAGTCATACAAACAGTGGGAGAAAAGGAATGGAAAAMTAAACTTAGCCCTGGATGTAGGGATTGCTTAGGGGGAGATCTGTATGCAAAACAAACGGGTAAATAAAGCAGGAGCTAAAGAAGAGAATAGATGTATAGAGTAATAAAAAAAGTAATTTGTATTATGAAATCAAGAGTAAATTAGGAGTGTTTGTTCAAATTACAAATGTTGACATTAGATGGAGGGGGAAAAAACCTGAAACAAAGTATTCCTTGAAGGAAGCAATCAGAGCTGGGTTTAAACACCCATGAATTGTTTTGTGCAGTTTCATGCCTTGGGAAATCTTTTCCTTTTCGGATAATTAGGAGCAGCCACGGCTGTAATGCCACAGTGCAAGAGCACCTCCTCCATGCAGGAGCTCTAGGTGGAGTTTGTAGTGTAGAAGTTTCCAAAATCCCACAAAAATCCCAGCCACACTGCAGAACCAATCCCATCTCTTTTTTTTTTTTTCCTTTATTTTTTTCATTCTGCGTTTTCTGATCCGAGACAAAGCTTCTCCCTCTCTGATTTAAGCTGGAGTTTGATCCTTTAGGGAAGAGCTTGGCTGCGCAGATCAGTGTGTGGCTTTGAGGGCAGCTCCACAGTGGGAGGTGCAAGGAGAAGGGAGTGGAAAGTTCCAGATTTGTGACCCTGAGGTTGATTGTGAGAAGCAGTGTCAGGGCAGCAAACACCTGAGGGCAGGTGGGTAGCACCAGTTCATCCAGCACAGGTGACTTCCACCTGAGCTCCTGGGATTTATTTTCTCAGGTCCCAGAGGGAGAAACCTGCAGGGCCTGATGGCAAATCTCAATCATCTGATCATTCTTACCCTCTTGGAAAGCACAGCGTTGTCTCCTCTACCTGTCAGGTTCTGTATAATTAGTGCTGCCTTCCTGTTCTCTCAGCTCCCACATCTCTTCCTTCCCATGTCCCCATGAAATTTCCTTTGCAAGTTTGAAGGAACTGATTATTCCTCTTAAAAGGCAAAAAAAAAAAAAGTTCCAACTGTTCCTCATGTGACAGCAGAAACATCAGCTGTGGCTTTGMTTGAAAACCTGTGCATCATTTCCTGAGAATGGATTTAAACTTTCCCATTCCAGACCTCTCTGGGAGCAAGGCCTGGTCTAGTGGAAGATGTCCTTGCTCGTGGCAGGAGGGTTGGACTGGAGGSTCCTTARGGYCCTTCCTAACCCAGARCATTCKGGGRTTCAGACAGGTCCCCATTCCAGCCATCCTTGTCCTCTCCTCAGAGGCACCACTGGAACCAGAGGTCTCTGTCAAGAAGCCTTTGGAACTCAGTGGAACCCCTGGAAGTGTTTTGAGCTGTCAAACACCAGCTCCAGACGTGTGGTGGGATCCATAATAAATGATGTGCTTTCAGTGCTGCTGGATTTGGAAATCTGTGGRGGATCTGGGAAGCTGCTGGATGGATCCTGTGCTTCCACATCCATACTGGGAGCAGCTAACCCTGCTCAGAGCCTTCAGTGGGTGTGCCATCAGCATGTGGCAGCAGGGGATTTCTGCAGGAAACCCTCTTAAAATCGGGGCCTGAATGGGTGTGCTTTTAGAGGYATCCAAATGAGCTCAGTGCCAGTGATTCCACAGCAGAGCAGGGCTCCTGTGGGGCAGGAGCAGCAGCAAACTCCCTCCTGCTCTGGGGGAATGTGTGAGAACAAGGGTCTCACGTGTGTAAGCACCCTGAGTTTCAATCTCCCACTCCAGGCAGGGGCTGTCTCACATGTCAGAAGAATTCTGGTGTGCTRCAGAAAGAGCTGTAGTTGCACTAACATAAAAGATTTTTGCCCATGGACAGAGTAGAAATGTCAGTGGTGAAATGGGCTTCACTCCCCAGCCACATCTCTGTTCTCTTCCTTTGCACACTGCGTGTCAGGCTCCAGGGGCCACATTTGCAGAGAATATAAATTCACATCATTCCCTTCAGGCTTTGATGACTTGCAGAGATCAGCTGTTTTATGAACTCAGCTGAGTATTTTTGGTCTTTTGAGGGTTATGGCACAGCCTTATCAATTCTTGCCATCATGTTTTGTATGGGATCTGCTTCTCAGGGAAGGACCTGGGGACATGTTTTGGTCATGGCCTTGGCAGTGCTGGACTCAGTGATCCTGGAGTTTTCCACCCCAAATAAATAACAATTCCAGGTGAAAGCACACCAGTTTAAACTCCCAGATCCTCACAGACTGGCTTGYTTCAATGTGTGCCACAATTGATGGCCAGGATTTGTTGATGTCTCAGGATTATTGGTGGATGGCATTCCTGGGTCACACATTCCARAGATTTACAGCTGACTCTGTGTAAATAATGGGAGGTTGCTGGGCATGCTGACTGCAGYATATATTTTCTAAAATACACATCARTGTGGGGTTTTTTYCAGCYTAATATGCAGTTTTGTTTCTTTGCCCTCCCCAAAATTTGATTAATTTAAAGCTTGCTACCTTTAAACCATCCCAGCAGCTCAGATTGCAGATTGCAGATGCTAAACCTTATGTTCACCTCATAAAAATATTACTGAAACTCAWTGGCAACATCTGACTTGAATGTAGATGTATCTTGGTCTGTTTATATTCTGGGAAGCTCAGTGGGATCTAGGAAAGCAGAATCTGGGAAGTGTAGAATAAGGAGTTTTTGAAGTTAAGAGCATCAGCATGGGCATCTTACCTTATGCTTCCTTTCTTTTTTTTTTTTTTTTTTTTCTAATTCCTTTTTGATAAGTTACTGCTGAGTGGGAAGGATTTCCAACCCCTTTCAAATAGAGCCCAGAATATCATCTGCTTGTTTCTYAACCCAAATATCTTCTKATTTGCCTTCCCATGTCGTGGTTTTTATCCATTACTTTGCAGACTGCTCATCCTTAGGGTATTGGTCTGTGTCCACTCAGTTTGAGTTGGAATTGCTCCCCACCCACCAGGAAACTTCCTGTGTGCTGATCCCAACCCAAACAAGCTCCATCCTTCTGTAYTTTCACCTCTTGCTGCTGTGTAGGAACAGGTGACCTTCAAAGAGGAGAAAGAAACCTTCACTTGAGGAGTTTTTGCCCCACAAAACACGGGGCTGTTCTGTGGTGGTGCTGTCCCTGTCCCATGGCCCAAAGCATTGGGTGAACTCCTGACAAAGAGCTGAGTGAATTTGTGTCCGTTTGTCCTTCTGCAGAGCTTCCTGCAGTGAGTCCCCATCCCTGGAGGTTTCTGCAGGACACAGAGAGGTGGCTCTTGGGGACAGAGGTGAAGGTGGCAGTGCTGGGGGAATGGTGGGCTCGCTGATCCTGGAGGGCTTTCCCAATCCCAGCCCTTCTGCGGTTCCATGGTTAATGACCATGSAATAAAAGCTGAGTGCTTTGTTTCTGAACACACAACATGGCACTCATAAAACCTTACAGAAGTGTCAGCAGCTCTGCTGGCTTGGGGAAGGTTATTTTTTTGTTAATATGATCTCTAGAGATGGGACATTTAAAGGTTCATTARATCTCCTTGGGGCCTTGATAACACAGTTCTGGCAGGGAAGAACTGTGATTTCCTACAGTGGACTTGAAAAACATGTTTCTGTGGGATTTGTTGGAATGCTGGGTTGCCAAAATCGAGTAAAGTACCCTCAGGGAACTGGGGTGTGTCTGTAGAATAAAACCTTCCACTTTGCTGCCCCTCAGTGAGGTTATCACTTCATTAAATTACTGAAGTGATAATGGCTATCACTCATTTATAAGAAGCTGGTTTGAGAAAGCTGATCTGCTGGGAACTTTGAGGATTCTRATTGACAAAATCAATAAGCTCCCAGCTAGAATAGCACCTCTCTTTTTTTAAAATTTTCCGCAATTGCATAGCAGGGAGTGATTTATCACCTGGCTTCCTATTTTTAACAGYTTTTCCAATCCTTCTTTCTCATTGCCAGCCCCAAAAATGTGCCCAGCTCCTCCGAGACAAGGGAATACATGAGAGCTATAAATACTTTTTGAGTTTTGTTGCTTTATTATTTCAGGGGTGGCAATTTGAGGCTGCAGGTCAAATGGATGCTGTTGTAGGCTGTGTCTGCTGGCTGCTCCCTGGAGCTGCTGTGACAGGCTGGACACTCCCTCCTGTCTSTGAGTTCAGTGCAGTGAGTGGCACCCACGTTCCGATTGGAATGGACAGGGCAGCATTCCACACCTCCTGCCTCAGCCTGAGGGACTGACTCCCTCCCTAATCGAGTTCTCCTGCAGAGTCAATCAAAATGTGCTTGTGGGAAGCACTYGACAAATCCCGGCTGAGTGTTAATCCTGGAGAGGGGAGCTTTCACAGATGATCATTTCAGATTGGGGGACAATGCACATTTAGAGCAGTCTGGAATTCTCATGGCATCAGGGTGGGCTGGAGATCCACACCAAGAGCTGCTGGATAGTAATTAAAGTCCCAAGCAGCTGTTTCCAGAGCTCRGGCCTGTGAGTTGTTTATTCACAACGATGGTGTGCAAACAGCCAGAAGTCACACAAATCCATCCTTAATCACTGCCAACCCCAAGAACGCAGATTGAGTGGTCTCTGGAAGAGCTTTTTGTTTAGAAGAGAGTTAAATATGCTGCTAGATTTGTTTGCCTTGTCTTAGGAAGCCTTGATTAGATAGAGAAAATAGATTGTTCATCATAATGTGTTCTCCTGCTTAGCCAGTTACAGGCAGTGCAGACCATGGAGGAAATCAGAGCAGCATGATGAGATACAGCACTGAAGATGAGATTTTTTAATAAATGCCCACACTTTAAATTATTTTGTTATTTATAGAAAACTGATTTGGAAATTAATTCAATAACCTCTTCCCCCCCAAAAAAACTACCCCAAACCATACAAAGCAATCTCTATCTGGAAGACCTCTCTGCTCTTATGTCTGGAGCTAGAGATTGCTCTGCCATTCTATCTCCATGGATTTATTTTTTTAGGGCCAAGTCTGTGGCTTTCTTCTCCTTTTAGCCCCAGGCTGCATCATTCCCTAAACTGGATCTAGAAACTCTCTGGTCCCCAAGGATTGAGGAGAGAACTCCAGGATTTCTCAGCTGACAGGAGCTGTCTCCCAGCCCTGGTTGGACCCACACAGTTCTRGAATCCTTTCCTCTTCCATTTGTGTGTAGGGTCAGTGCACAGGGCTGCTCCCAGCTGGGGAATAAACCTCGTGCACTGGGCTCCTGCAGAAGTCAGCAGAGCTGCAGATGTTCTCAGAAGGAATCAGCTTGGTTCTGTTGTGTGGAGCAAGGCCCTATTTTAATGGGAATTCAGGGAACTGGATTCAGGAAGAATTGGTTTTSGAGCAGGGGTTGAACTCCAATCAAAACAAATGGAAAAACAAACCAAAAGGAAGATGAATCATTGCTCCAGTCATCATCTGAGGGGTGGGCAGCTTCCCAGTGCAACAGCTGATGCCATGGGCACATGTACAGGACAAATTATGCAAATTAGGGATTATCCAGCACTGGCCTGGCTGCCAGAGTTAATTGCTGTCCTGGTGCCAGTCCTGGGCTTTGGGAAGGACTTGCAGGATTTTTTCCTCTCAGTGCTGGAAGTCAGACCTGCTGTGCCTCTTGGTAAGGCTGGGATGGTTTCCTCAGGGAACACGCTGGGGRCTGGAACATATGTGTGCTCTGGCATGGAATTCCAGCTTTATCCACTTAAAATAGAAGGGATATCACTCACTTCTCACCTGCACTTATTTATCTGAACTCTCTCAGTGGATCTGGAGCTCTCCCTGTGTTGTGCTGTTGCCTTACACCCAGTTTCTTCCTTGTTCTGTTATCATCATTTGCCTAATGAACTTTCTGATTTTCTTAGAGCAGGCAACTCTTGATTTTGCTATTTTTGAGGAAGCCTCAACAATTTCCTGTGATTCTGCACAGCAATTTCAGCTGTTTTGTGTGGAATTCAGTGATTGAGTTCTACTTTGTGTGCCTTAGAATCATTTAGATGACAGAAGATCTCTAAGATCATCCAAGTCCAAGCATTCCTCCAGCATTGCCAAGGCCACCCATGTCCCCAAGTGCCACATCCTTTTAAATCTCTACAGGGATGGGCAYTCCAAAGCTCCCTGGGCAGCCCCTGCCAAGGCCTGAGCACCCTTTCCATGCACAAATTCCTGCTGCTGCCCAAGCTGAGCCTCCCCTGGCMCAGCCTGAGGCCCTTTGCCCTYGTGCTGTCCCTGTTCCCTGGCAGCAGAGCCTGTCATCAGCCCTTCCCTGRGTGTTGTCTCTTGTCAAACACCTGAGATAAAGCTCTTGGAGTGGCCTAAAGGTGTGATGTTGCTACAAGCAGGATTTTCATCGTGTGCTGCAGATATTTCTCAGCTGTTTCCCTGTTTTCTCTTTGCTCTGGCTTCTCATCTCCCGTTGCTGCTGGGGTTTCCCATGGTGTGAGGTGCCTCTCACAACCTGCAGCAGCTCTGAAGGCCTGGGCTCCTGGCCAGGTTTTTATTGTAGTTCTTATGAACTGTTAGCTCTCCTTTTTCAAAGGCACATGAAGGAGGCAGAGCTGGAGGCTTTTACTTGTACTGCTCTCCTGTCTTTGGTTTCCTCTGGCTATGCTTTGTTCTCAACATCTCTTGTTTCTGTGGAAAGGGGTTTTAATTCCCTTGGTGTTGGTCACAATTCCGAGCAGTGGCTTCCACTCTCCCACCCCTCACTGTGCTCAAATGCCTCTTGCTGAAATATGAACAACAAATAATATATTAAATTTTACTTAAGACACATCCAAAGAACTCAAGAGTAAATTAGAAGTATAACTCTCTCTCTCTGTTTTTTTTTTTTTAATGTTATATTGTATTTCCATAAGTGTCATCCTAATACACTTCAAGAACTCTTTTGYTGTAGGTGTTGAATTAAAAATGTAATGCAAACACAGGATAGTACCTTTAGTATTCTTAATTACACTTAGCAAGGAAAAAAAAAATAGGTTTTCCATCTCTATTGCCCAGAGCAGCTGGGGCTGCCCCTGCATCCCTGGCAGTGCCCAAGGCCAGGTTGGACATTGGGGCTTGGAGCAGCCTGGCACAGTGGGAGGTGTCCCTGCCATGGCAGGGGTGGCACTGGATGGGCTTTAAGGTCCCTTCCAACCCAAATCACTCTGTGATTCTATGAGAATACTCCTGCTGAGATATTTAACAGCTGTTTCATCCTAGTGCTTTGTCACTCTGATGTGGAACTGGATTTCCTCTGTGCATTTGGTGGCCACAATCAGCAGCATTTCAAATGCTGTTGCCTCATTCCTCATGCAGGTGACTTCTGTGGGTGTTTGGGAATAGAACACTTTGTTCTGGTACAGAGTGCAGTTGACTCTCTTTTTTCCTCAGGGATAATGGATAATCAATTCAATGCACAATAAGAAATAAGAAATCAAACSGTGTTTGTTAATTCCCCTTTTGATTCCAGCAGAACGCAGAAAAGATGAAATTGCAGTGCTTCATGGTAAAATTACCTCCTGTGTTTGAGTGGATCTCTCTTCTCTCTCTGCCATCTCCCTGTGCCACAAAACTTTTATTTWTTACTTCCCAGCCAGAAAATGCCTAGCTGTCTGGCTTATAGAGTGCTGGAGCAGGGAGGTGGCACTCACTGAGCTCCCTTCCAGTCTGAGTGATTCTGTGGAGGTGATACCATTTGCTCCTTCCCAAGGGAATAAGCTAAAGGTGAGGGAGCCCTCTGCCAAAGGAAAGGGAAGGGAACATCAGCAGGCCACTGCAGAGYTTTGTGAATCAGAGCTGCTGGGGAAGGAGGGAGCTCAGGGCCAACACTCTGAGCCAAACAGTGGAAAATGCACCCAGGTGAATGCAGCTCGAGCTCCCCTGGCAGGGCCTGGCAGGGTTTAACTCAGGAGCTGGCCAGTGCTGTTTGGTGGTGCCATTTCACGGGCCCAGTGCAGTGTTCTGGTTTGGTGGTGCCATTTCCCAGGCCCAGTGCAGTGTTCTGGTTTTCTCTGGAGTTTAGGCAGAGAGGATCAGTGACTGTCTCTCCACCTGTCTCCAGTCCTTCCTTGTGACAGAAGAAGGRCAAGCCACTGCCCTAAAACCTCCATCTTGCTTTATATCTATTACTGTATTCTGAATCCATGAACTCTAGGTTTTCCACTCTTCTATTGTAGGTTTTCCATACTTCTATCCAAACTACACACCCATAATCCCAGTTCTATCACTCATTTTTGGAAGCCTTTTCCACGGCCTCAGCTCAAATGCAGTGTTTTCTTGTGGGTCARTGCCTGCCAGCACARAGAGCCTAAAMTTCTCAGTGACCAGGATTCCAACATCCTATCATCACAAAATCACCCCAAGGCAGCAGGGGGGTTTTTTCACACATTTGAAGCACATGATCCTGTTGGAATCACACAAGAAGCAATCAGGGAAAGGGATTCTCTGCTTCAAGTACAGAAAGAACCAAAAAAAGGAAGAGCCCAGCCCTCCTTTAGCACAAATCAACAGCCCACAAACTCCAAGGGATGCTTTCCCAGCATTGTTGCCTACCCACTGYCCTCTTGGCATCCTTTTTTCTCAATGACACAACAGATACAATTTTTTCCCCTCTGCGGTCCTGCAAACTCCTCTGTGTGTGCCCATGGTCACAGGCAGCAGGAGTTTCACAGTGAGAAACCTCTCAGAGCTACAAACTCAACCCTCTGGGAGGAAGTTCAGCACTTAYCAGCATCTTCCTCTTATTTTTAYTAGAAATGAAGGCACGATCCTGAARTAAAAGTGGCAAGTGGCAGCTCTTGGGAAGACATCACCAATAATTCAGTCATGGAAATCAGTGTACAGCCCATGGCAGTGCTGTTATTTATATCCTAACTTCCTGTTGTGCTGTGTCATTCAGAAAAAAAGGATGCCAAGAGGGCAGTGGGTAGGCAACAATGCTGGGAAAGCATTCCTTGGAGTTTGTAGGCTGTTGATTTGTACTAAAGGAGGGCTGGACTCTTTCTTTTTCTTTGTGCTTTCTGTACTTGAAGCAGAGAATCCCTTTCCCTGATTGTTTCTTTACGTTAGGAAGTTTATATCTGTTAACAGCCTTGCAGTGATATCCCACAAATATTTCACTCCAGCCCCCTGAAACTGCTGCTTTCAGGTAATTGGGAATACAAGGAGTTATCAAAATGTTCAYGTAGTCAATGCTTTGTGCTTTAAAGAAGAAAATAAATTGGATTTTAGTTGTTTTCTCATACTGTGCCAGTATGAGAATGCCCTGAAAGCGAGCAGTCCCTTTTACAGACTTCTAGACATTTTCTTTATTAAAAAATAACTGCAGTACAAACACAAACACCTGCAGCCACATAAGATCTGTGATATTTTAATAACATTTGCTAATAATTTTCGTGTCCTTTGTAACTCCTTTGAAGCTCATTCTCTTACAACTGCATCCTAATACCCATCTCCTTTTAACATCACTGTTTTCAAAATGTCAGATTAATTCTTTACCGATCTTGTTGACACCCCGAAGCTCTGGAGCTGCCATCAGATAAAACGAAGCTCTCTGAGCCCWGCATCCATCTCCAGATGTTATTAACTGTGCTTTGTGCTTGGTGCAGGCACCTGAAATAGCACATGCAATTAAGGGCYTTTTGATCTTCAAAGGCTGGCGTGCAGGGGCTGGGACCATCCCTGGGTGCCACAGTCACAGGGACAGCTGTTCCTGGATTAATTCTCCYAACCCCACACAATTTCCACTGATTTCACAACATACCCTGCATGAAATACGTCTGGACTTTTTACCAGAGAGATGAAAGAGGATGTAAAGATTCTTTGTCTCCCCTGGCTGGTTTAAAAATCTTCTGTAGCGTATTTTTAAACTAATATTCGACCTAATGTTTTAAATAATCAGAACTATTTAGCAGCCCAAAAACATGGCAATTAATGCAAGGTCCAACAGCCAATAAATACTGAATTTTCCAAACAAAAGGCCCCTTTTCCAGGTGCTCTTGTTGTTCTTTTAAAGGCTGGGTGGCTGCATGTCTCTCGTGGCAAAACTGGGGCTTTTCTGGCTCCAAAGGTTGAGCCAATTGCTTGAACAGATAAATCAGTTGTGATGTACTGAGAACATCCCAAAATAATCAGAGGTGGGATGGTGGGAAATCCAGAATTTTCWGAATGGGATTGAAAACTGAGTGATGAGTTTTGGGCTGTGGCCCCAAATCCATGGGGTTTGGCAGGACTGGGACAATATTCCTTTGTCATTCCCAATTTAACCCAATGGCTTTGCTGCCAGCCTCTTCTGAATACATGGTTTAAATCCCATATCCAATGATCAAACAGCACAAAACTCTTCCTAAATTATAGTGTTGAATATCTGAAGGCCTTTTATAGCTKTGAGATCTTCACTGAGTATGGACAATACAAATAAAGGCAGAGCAAGAACAGTTATAATGATAAAAAAATCTCTAATTTATCATTTCACCGTTTGCTCATCATGGGAAACACATGGAAAATTATTTCCTTGCTTGAATCTAGAGTGAAATTCAAAATTATGTCTTCACTCATCACAGGAAGTGATGTTTTCTGGAAAATTCTCTAAAAAACAACAAGTGGCTCCAAGCACAAGCCAGCACTCAGCTGGAGCTTGATTTCCTGCAAGGAAGTGCATGGTGGGATTGCTTGGAGTGAAGGCAGGGGGAAATTCCTGGTCCTCACAGTCTTTTGGAAGGGCAAAAACACCCAAATGGGTAAGAAATACTCAAGTACTTCTGAAAAACTCAAGTATTTCTAGAGCCCTGCCAGGGCAGTGGAGATCTCCATCATGAAATGAAGACTTCATTTCCCTGGGAGAAAAAGAATTCATTGGGAAGATAAATCCTGTGAAAGATGAAGAACAGTGCAGTAGCTGAAAGAGAAGGAAAAGGAACACAAAGCCATCCTAATTCCACTTTAAAAGCACAATACAGAATTTTGTASAGCCYTAAAAACTCCTGGTAATTCCCAAASAGCCAAAGAAGAGACACACTTCACRTGTCAGCTGGAGATAACTCYTGTATTGAGCTGCTTCCCTGCTGCTTCCCTGCTTATTGYATTGCTCTCCCAAGCCTCCCAAAGTCCTTGCCTCATAAACCACGGAGATCATTCCAATATATTCTCCCCATCATCCTCTGCTTACAGGCCTCTGTGATCCATGAGCATTCCAAACCACTTTTACCACTTGCCTGTGGGATTTTGCTCAGCCCTTGGTCTTTAGGTACAACCTAAATTAATAAAAAAGCACAGGAACCATGAGGAGCTTCCAAACCACTGAAATCAAAAAATTCTGTGTGTTGCCTCCTGTGGGTGTGGTGCTAAACCCACAGAAGTTTGTAGGCAAAGGAGACCTTAAAAATACTCTAAATATCTTCATTTTTCTCTTATTTCAGAAAAAAAGAAAATTATTATCTTCAGTTTTTTCCTTGTAAGTCACATTACAGAGGGCTGTGTTCTCTTACTTTCCCTTCCACATATAACCACCTACTTCCATACCCATGGAAGCATTCCAGCTGCAAAGAAACATCTCCTGGCATAATTGTGAAAAATTACAGCAAGAGAYTTTTTTTTTCTCCTCCTGTTCCTCTTCTGCTTTTTCTTTTAAAAATAAAATTCCATTTGATCCAATTTTCTTGATTTCCAGATGAACAAGCTGGTCTTGGTTCACAGAGCTGGGAATTGCTATTAACTCAAAATGGAAATGAATAGACCAGAAGTATTTTTAAAATATCATGTCAAATTTTGGGTTTAGTTTTAAAAGCTAGATTTGATTAAGTAATCAAATACTTTTTTAAGCTTCATGTTAACCAAAGGAAATATGAGAACATTCAGTATTAGTATCTACTAATGGAAATTACAGATATGAAAAGTCCCAGTTTTCATTTCAGGATTGGCCTGCATGCTTAAAATAGATKGGATAACGCTCCAAAGATGTGAAACATTGGACCTGGCAATAAACCACAGCTTGTGAGCTGAAGAAAAAAAAATTCAAGACCATTTTGGGGAAGTATCTTCTGCATTTAACTGGAGATGGGAAGATTTCAGTGGASTTTTTCCAAATGTTTGCAAAGGAACACTTTGATCCTGTGTCCTTTAGCCAGCCTTAGGAAAATTAACAAAACAAAACAAAACAAAACACATTTTCCTTTGGAATAGCTCTTCCTTTTTGCTGTGCATGGGATCTTTCTGGGTCATCATTTGTGCACACACACCCTGGGGACACAAACCCAGCAGGGACTGGGTCTCATCCTGCATCTGCTCCCAGAGGAGAGGTGAAAGGACAAAAGGACATCCTGGCTGGGAGCTCCATCCAGCCTKCCTTCCCTCTGGAAAAACCCCACAGGTTTGGAGCTCTGTGCCAAGGGAGGGAAGTTACAGGGGAGCACATCTCAGACACCATTTTTAGCAAATCACCAAGTCCCAGAGTGGTTTGGGTTGGAAGGGGCCTTAAATCCCACCCAGTGCCATCCCTGCCATGGGCAGGGACACCTCCCACTGTGCCAGGCTGCTCCAAGCCCCAATGTCCAACCTGGCCTTGGGCACTGCCAGGGATGCAGGGGCAGCCCCAGCTGCTCTGGGCACCCTGTGCCAGGGCCTGCCCACCCTGCCAGGGAACAATTCCTGCCCAACATCCCATCCAGCCCTGCCCTCTGCCACTGGGAAGCCATTCCCCTTTTCCAGCCACTCCCAGCCTTGTCCAAAGTCCATTTCCACCTGTCCTGCTTTCCTTCCTCCTCTCGTTTCCCTGCTCATGTCAAGCTCCATTTCTTTTCCTATTCTCCACTGCTAATTTCTCCTGCCTGTAGCAGAAAATATTCAGTCTCTTGATTTCCATGAACAGCTGGTGCATAGCCAGGACTTCTTGCCAGGCTTAGAAAGAGGAATTTTTATCTCAGTGACATTTGTTTTCTTGCTGGTGACTCAGAGGAACAGTCCCTGCTCAGGCCTTTTTCTCTCACACATTYGATGATTCCTCTAAATCAGTGGAAGAGGAAATAAAGAGATTCCCTTCCTCACCTTGCTGCAGGTTGAACTACAATCTTAAGCATTCCACGTAAGCACTGTGAGCCTAAATTTTATGAAACACTGACATTGCTGGGAATATTTGTATTTCTGAAGGTGAAAATCTGGTTTTTGCACAATAGAAGTCCTCAGTCTCTTCAGCATTAGCTGTTAAAGAGGAACTAAAGCCATCCAGCCAATAATTCCTAAGGAATGGAAGTAATTCCTATTGAAACTGTATGTTGTTTTAATCTGACAGAATTCTTAGAAATGGTTCATGTTCCTCACTCTTTTCTAAGCTTACATCAGGAACAGTCCAGGATATTGCATGAGGATCAACTGAAAATATCAATTTTTTCTTTCATTTAGCAAGCAGTTATTTTCTTAATGCTATAAGTAAGTGGAAGGAGCAGTGTTTGAAGAGCAAGGTGGTTTTTTTCTGGCTTTCTGCATTCCCTGACATTTCCAGGTATTCCAAAAGCATGGAAGCACATTTTCCCTSCACTGACTGGGGCAGTGACTGCCTCAGTTATCATGGAAGCTCAAGATGATTTAATCAATGCACCCTTATTCCTTCATGAGCTCTGCACGATTTGACTTGAAAAGTTCTTCATCATTTCTTTTTTGTGATTTTACACTCCCTTCAGGATGCAGTCCCCCAGTTCCGTGTGGGAATTGTCAGGTAGCATCTGGTGAGACGGAGCTGACAAGTGTATCCTGTCAGGTTTGGTGAATTARCATGGGGAGAAGTCAGGCTTTGGGATGGGTGATAGCATCTACAGGAGGGTTTTCTGCCTTAGAGAGCCAGAAAAGAAACCCAGCCTGTCTCTGGCACAACATCTGGCTTGAGGTGACAGATTTCACATTTTCTGTAGCTTGTTTTTTTGGGTTTTTTTTTGGGTTTTTTTTATTTGTCTTGCTCAAAAATCGATGAAAGCAAAGGGAATGTCTGGGCTGTTCCTGCCATTGTAGAAAAACAGTGAATTTTATTATTGTGCTACAAAAATGCAGATTGTTCTGTGAAAAATTCCCGTTTTGGTGCTAATTAATTGGAGATCATACATTAAATCCTCACATCCTGAGGATTCTGAGGAAGACTTTCAACAGAGTGTCTTGTACAACAAAAAGCCTGCCTGTGTTTACATTGGAAGGATTTTTTGTGGCCCCCTCAGGACTGTCTGCACACTGAAACCAATAAAAATCATGTTGCTGCTGGAGTTTGACCTCCTTTTACATCASAGTGCCTTGTGCAGAGCAGCTTTATGTCCTTCCCTGATAGAGAATTAAAAAAGATCTATAAAAGCACCCCCAAAACTCCCTTTGGAGGACCAGGAGTTGGAAATGCTTTCAATTTTCAATGAGAGTGAAAAAAAAAACCTGTTCACTGAGATTGATTTGGGGTTGGCAAATTTCTGGCTGGTTGTTTTTTTGCTGCAAAACAGTCTAAATCCAACCTGTTCCATGCTGTGGAGGGGAGCAGCCTGGATGTAACGTGGTGCTGCTCCTGAGCAGGGCACTCTCAGCCTGTTTAATGCATTAAGGCCATTAAAGGCAAGTCCTGTGAGGGCTGTGTTTGATCTCTCCCTGGGATTCTGTACCCCAGCCTGCTTTTAAATGTGCTCAGTGCAGTGCACGGTGTTTTAAGGATGTGGAAAAGGCATTAACATCTGAAATCACCAGGGAAACAGAAAGCTAAAGGGTGCAGTTCTGATTTTTAGCCTTTGCATGTGTGGTTGAGGCGAGTCCCATCACCTCCTGGTGCTGTGGGAAGCCAGGGGGGAACATCCTCCTCTGTGAATGCACTTGGCATTCACCTGGAGGGATCAGAGATGGCTTTTTCCCTGCTTTTCCCTGGCATTGGGCGTGCTCAGCTGGCACTGATGCAGTTGCACAGTGGTCTTTGTAGTCCTGGCTCATTGGCACAGGTCTGGGTAAGGACAGCACAGCTGAACCTACCCTTGGCACACTCATTGAAGGGTGTTAGCCCAGCCAGGTAAGGTGTGCTCACTCATCAAGCAGAGAATCACTGAYGTCAGCCTCAATCTGAGCTTCTGTTCCTCATGTTGTAACAAACCCCTTGATTTCAGTGATTTTCAAGGCATTGCTTTGTGGAGCTTTACAAACACTGCCAGGCTCTGAGATGCTGTCACATCCTGCCCAGTGCARCCCTGAGTGATCAGGGTGATCAGTCTTTCTATCAACCCTTTCAGTGCAGTGCACAGGGAAATGATGCTGGGGAAAGGCACTTTGGCAGAGATTTGGGATGGTGCTCTTGGAGACAGGCTTGCTTGGGCATCTGATGWGTGGGAGGAGCCCCCTGACAGCTGCATGAAGTGCCAGAGGCCTGCCAGAAGTGAAAATGTTTGTTACCACCAGAGCAGCACAGCAGGAAATCCAATTCTCTGTGTTTACTGCCTGCACAAGGAAAAGGGCACAGGGCAGAAACCCATCAAAGGTTTTTCCTTGCTGGTCTTCAGAATTAAAAAAATATTTGAGAGCCAGGGCCTTTGTGTTCTCTGCTGTTCTAGAGCAGGCAGTGACCCTCTAATGCCAGAACACCAGGAAAGTTCCTTGCACATCTTGTGAGGAGTGATTTTCCTGTTTGCTTTGTTTCTTATTATAGCTAAGAATGCATCCTTACCTCTGGTTGCCAGCCTTTTCAAATCCTCCCTCTTAGTCGAGATTTTGGAATTAATTTTGCTTTCAGCAGGGGAAGGGAAGGGAAGGGAAGGGAAGGGAAGGGAAGGGAAGGGAAGGGAAGGGAAGGGAAGGGAAGGGAAAGATGATTGATTTCTTGTAATGAGAATCACATCTGAAATAGGCACAGTGCACTGACAGCTGTGAGTTGAGCCAGGGAGAGTGGTTTTAGCTTAGGAAAGGAGATTTGGTCTTTATTTCCAGCTCAGATGTTCACATAGTACAGAACACACAGAAGTGATCCTTATTTTTTGTTAAATTTCTCTAATTCAGAGCGCTCAGCCATAGCCCAGATTTGTGGCTGACCTAAGAACAATTTCCCATGAACTCAACAATTCAAGGGCTCTCTTAAGCTTAACAAGGGAATTTGGGAATCTTGAGCCTCCCAAGATGATGTGTAAAATAATGCTTGGAATTGATGAGTAAAATAGTGCTTGGAATATTCCTTTGATGAGTTCATGTAACCTGGATCACTTAAGGTGTGCACTCCACTTATTGAGGGAAGTGCTGCACACCAGAGCGAGAGCAAAGCACCTTCAAAAAATGATTGCATTAAACCAAATTACTGCTTTAAAAAGGATGCCTGTATCTGTCAGAGGGGCTTTCCATCTCACTGCTGCCATGGGTGCTGAGCTGTTCCAGCACAGTGCCACTGCACAGCCCTCAAGGCACAGCTGAAGTGTTTAGGGACATGTGTTGGGATGTTTTAGCACAATCAGAAAGAGCAGAAAATGTTAATTTGTGAAGCAAACTCTTTGGTTGGAGCAGAAAAACTTGTAATTCAGTGTCCTGTTCCTCCATGCTTMTATYCTTTTATCYCATGTTGGTTTGGCTGCTTGTYGTTAATGTGGAATTAGACACAGAAYCCTGGAATTRTTTAGGCTGGCAAAKCCCTCCCAGCCCATGGARTGCCAGCTGTGCCCCATCCCCACCTTGTCCCCAGCCCAGAGCACTCAGTGCCACCTCCARCCCTTCCTTGCACACCTCCAGCCATGGGCACTCCAAAGCTCCCTGGGCAGCCCCTGCCAAGGCCTGAGCACCCTTTCCATGCACAAATTCCTGCTGCTTTATAGGCAGGATGGGTTTGCTGTTGTTATCCTCAGGATCCTGTTTGGGGTTATTTTGGGTAGATGGGATCTTGGGCAGGAATTGTTCCCTGGCAGGGTGGGCAGGCCCTGGCACAGGGTGCCCAGAGCAGCTGGGGCTGCCCCTGCATCCCTGGCAGTGCCCAAGGCCAGGTTGGAC
>CADDXX010000532.1:117087-131172 GCA_902810485.1 Alauda arvensis
CCTGGGTCCTGGCCCTCCATCCCTGTCTCCATCACATATTGCTTGATTTACTGAAAATTCATCTCAGAAAGTTTTCCGAGTCTCACCCCTAATAATGGGAGAATTTTTGCATTTCCTGTGTCAAACCTCCTGAACAGCACAGCAATATTTGTTCATTACTTTGAAGWGGTTCAAAACACAGCCTGTAGGTACCAAGGGGAAAATTAATTTGGTGAAWAACACCACATTACTGCAGACCCTCCAAAGTCAATCATGGTTAGCAAAGAACCTAAACACTCCTGCTGTCACCTGRCTAATTGGCTTTTGACATGGAGATATTTTAGGAGATGAATTGTTCTGTCCAGCCAACACAAAGATCCTGTGCCAAAAATAGCCTGCACATCAAATGGAAAATAATTAAACAATCAATGTGTGGTCCAGATATGTCTCATGCTTTATTTTTAATCTTGCAAATGATTCATAGGAGCAGCAGAAATGCTTCCAGAGAAATTCTGTGGTGTGAACTCCTCGATTCAAGGCAGTGACAGCAGACATGGAGGGAGAAATCCACTGACAAGTCAGCTGCACTTGCTCAGGGGTTGGAAAAGATAAACCTGCAAGATAAATTAATGTACTAAACAAAATCATCAGAGGTTTTGGGGTTGCAGCTACATCAGACTGTTTCAAATTCTTTCCTGGATTGAACACATCTGCACAGGCCATTCAAAGGTCTCATTTTTGTTGGTGAAAGTTTTGGTATTTAATTAATCAGCACTGTTTTTAAAATGGCTTTTCTTTTTTCCTTAGGGTGGTAATAGTTGWGTAAAACACATTCTTGGAGTCTTTTTATTTATTTGAAATTTGTGAGGGAGACCCCTGAGTGAACAATTTTCTCCCTATTACAGAAACCCCTGTAGAGTTTCACTCCTGCAAGTGTCAGTTTGGGTTTTTGGATTTTTTTAGTATTTATCTCCCCTGTGTTGGCCGTGTTATTCATTGCTGCTGCTTTTCAAAGCRATGTAGCATGGCTTTTTCATGGAAAATGCACCATTAAATTGCAGATGTCATGGATGAGAGCACTGTAACAGCAAGAAAAGAGATTTGACATGCAAATATGTCAGGATCTAATTCCATTCTTGCTGAAGTCAATGGGAATTGTAGAATTGACTTCAAATGGGGACAGGAGCAAACACATGATGTGAGGTTAAAAATAAAGAGACCTTGCTGTTTAATCAGAGATGCTTCTTGTCCTGGACCCACTGAGATCTGCAGAGCAGCACTGCTTAGAAGTGTCTGGCTTTAATTATTTGTTAAATGCTGTTGATGCAGCCTTGCAGAGGAGTCTGTTCTTAGGCACAGGGTCTTGTCCTGACAAGCACTGAGCCCTCTCCAGTGAGTCCATGGACAACATCAGGCTGGACATGGGGCTCCCAGTCCCTTCTTTGGCCTCTTGGGACTTCTGATCAGCTCCCAGAGGAGCAGAACACAGGGATGGATCAGTGGTTTCCTTGGGAATCAGTCTCCAGGTGCTTCCTGACAATCCTGGATTGTCACAGCTCCATCAAGCAGAGTGGTGCCATCTTTTTTTACGATTGATTTCTTTTTTCCCTTGGTGCCTTGTTTTCCAGCAGGTGCTTGGATCACTACACAGAGTGTGGAGACACAGGGGTTTCTCTCCTGTTGTTGTTCCTTGGTTGGTTCATTTTAAAATGTGTTGGTTTCACCTGAGTATGTGTGAGTTGGAAGCTGGAACATTCTGGATGCAGGATGCCCTGGCTGGGAAAAGGTGCTATAAAAGCTTTAGAAACAGCAAAAGTAAAAATACTGAGCTTTTCCTTGGGAAGTGCAGGGGTTTAGGGGAGCTCTGTTCAAGTTCAGTGTGGGGATTGTAGATCTTGGTGATGGCACAAAACACTTTCCCTCAGGGATGGCCCAGGGTGGAGTGAGGGGAGGAGGATTTGGGGGTAAATCCTGCACCATGCAAGGGCCTGTGTCATCGAGATTGAGGCACATCTTCATTGAAGACTATGGAACTTGGGAATTGTAAAACAAAGTCCTTTACTGCTGGTCAGGATCAGTCTCAGGAAGGCTTTGGTATTACAATCCCTGGGCACAAAGCCTCTCACTCAGAGCCCCTGAGTCCCAAGCAGGAGCAGCAGCCACAGCACCCTTAATTCATGTTCTGTGAGCATCTGAGCAGCAACAGCAACAGCAGCACTGGTGTTTTCCCTGAGTTCCCCAGCACTCTCTAAGCAGTGCATTTTATTCTATCTTTGGCCAATCAGGCCAAAACACGAATTTTGTACAACAGTGCTAAACCTGCCCTAAGCTAAGATTGATGTGTGACAGTAATGGTAATTCTTACCCAAATTCTACACACTCAGCTCTGTCTGTTCTATCCAGGGATGTTCAGCAAGGCTGCATTATTCCGGTTATGTCTAGAACTTAGCTATCTTTGCAGAAGCTAAAGCTGCTGAACTTTAAACCAGGCTTTGGGTCCTTTCCTTATGAATTATTTCAGTCTCTCATTTGCTGAGGCACTTAAAAATCCTCTACTCATTTAGACTTCCATTTCTACCTCATGTCTGTGTGGATTTACGTACTTTTGTTTCTTTGAGGTTCCTAATTCAGTCCTCACCTCTCTGAGGACTCCTGTGCCTGTGTGGATGGGGCCTGGAGGGATTTTACCTCCCCAGCAGCCCTGCAGGTGCAAAGCAATGACATTGCTCTTTTACAGCTGCTGAGGAGTCACTGAAGCTTTTTATTGCTGAAATCCTCACTTGGGCACACCCCCAGCAGCAGTCCTAAAGCTGCAGTGTATTTACAGCCCAGAAACCCAAGCTTAAAGCACTGAGAGAAGGTGCAGCCCTCCCTTGGAAGAGCTGGGATTTATGCTCTGACACCCAAGATTTACACCCTGCCTCTGCTTTCAGCCTCCTCTGCTCCTGAACTGTCCCTTCWTTCACCTCCCAACAGCCCCATAGATCCTCTGCTTTTCCTGGGAGCACACAGAGTCTCCTGGAACTCTCTGCTCTTCTGCACCCCCAGGAAATGCAGCTCCCTTGGCATTAGGGTTGTGAGACACATGGTGTGGTTAAGCTTCTCTAACTTCTGTCTGTAATTCCATTAAGCAAGAGCCACATTTTAATTGGCTTTCAGAAATGATTTCTTCAAGTGTGGGGTTTATTTTTGCTTCCTCRGAAAATGACTGAGGAGGAGGGAGGAATATTACTGTGGGGGTTAGTTACAAGCTTAAAAAATGGGGATTTGTTGAGTTACACCTTTACCAGCCTTTGCTTCAAATGGTTATGGTAAATTACAKTTGCCTGAGGGGGCAAATAAATTAGATTGCCTTCATAAAATCTTCATGGACACTTGAAATTATCCCCAAAGTGTGTTTGGAATTCCTAYTTCACAACAGATAAAATTTCCAGGTTATTGCCACGACATGTTAAAACACACYCTTGAAAGAATAGAGGAGAAAGAAACTTTTGATGGGATCTCAAACAGCATTTTTGAATGTCAGTGATGATCAAGAACATGATAACACTGAGTTTTTCATTTTGACATTATGAGAATTTCTCTGGGTTTTTTTATGCCAAAGTGAAAAGAGATTTGACTGAGCCTTGAAAAGTGTCACATGCAATTCARTGATATTTTTATACCTGTCCCTTCAAATTGCTTCCCTCCTTTGTTCTTGTCTGAAGGAGGGATGCACATCTGCAACAGGTTCCCTGTGTGAGGGGACAGCCTCTGGATGCTGTCCCCAGCCCCAGGAAGTGTCTGTGGGTTCAGGGGTRGCTCTGTGGCTGCTCTCCAGGGAGATTTTACAATACAGATCATTCAATTCTTCCCCCAAGAAGTCACTCACARAGGCTCATTCCTGTCTAATTTTTGGTTGTTGCTGTCAATGATAAATGCTTTAGGGGAGGGTGAAGGAGAAGATAAAATTTTAYAGCAAACCAACAGGAAGGATTTATTTTTAACAATGTGAGCAGAAGCAGAACTTTCCACAGCACTTGATTTCCTTTCAAACCCCCTCTGTGCCACAAGCAAGGAGCTCTGGCTCCTCCATATCACCTGGGGACATCCCCTCAGGACATCACCTCTTGGTATTCCTAGGAACAAACTGTGCCAGACCCCTGGCTCAGCTGGTCTTTTCTTCACTGAATTCTCAGACCATTCCATGCAGCTCCCACATTTCTAGACCTCCCTTCCCTTTCCTGTGGTTGAAGCCAATAAGTAGAAATACTTTGTGGTGATTTTTTTTCACCCCTTGTTTTGCTATGAGGACAACCTGGCATTCCCAGCTGTTTAGGAGTGGGTTTTGGTTGGTTGGTTGGTTGTTTTTGGTTTTTTCCCTTGTGCTTTTTTTTCTTTTTGCTTGAATATTTGTGGAATTTGGTTTCTATTTTTCTCCTCCCCATGGGAGTTGTGAGGGGATACCAAAATGAAAAAGGGACTCCCAGAATCCCAGGATGGTTTGGGACCTCAAAGCCCATCCTGTTCCACTACACCCCATGTGCAGGGACACCTCCCACTGTGCCAGGCTGCTCCAAGCCCCARTGTCCAACCTGGCCTTGGGCACTGCCAGGGATGCAGGGGCAGCCCCAGCTGCTCTGGGCACCCTGTGCCAGGGCCTGCCCACCGTCACAGAGAAGAAAAATTCCATCTATTTCACCCAAATTTCCCCTCTGGGAAGCCATTCCCTGTTTCCTGTCACTCCATCCCTTGTAACTTGTCTCCTCCATCCCTCAGCCCCTTCAGGCACTGCAAGGCCACAGTTTGGCCACCCCAAAGCTTCTCCTCTCCAGGCTGAACAAACACAAACGTTCACAATTCAGGCTGTTTACTGAGAAGCTGGGAAGCCCACACCAGCTCTTATTGACAGCTCAGGAAATCGTTCCCACCAAGTGGGGCAGATCTGGAAGATGTTTTGGGCTGCTGGCCATGGTGGAGCTGCACATGCAGGGAGCTGCTCTCAGAAGAAATCAGCCTAATTACTCTCCAAAACACAGTCAGGGAAGCATCTCCCAACCTGACATCCATGACGAGTTTTGAAAGACAGGATTGCAGATAGTGTCAAGGAAATAAAAAAAACACCCCATGTATTAATTTCTCTCTGCAGATCACTCCATGCTGGATGCATCCTTCCCCAGAGCCCTGTCACTGATATTTAATTAATGTGAAGAGTCTGAAGACTCCCTTGGTGTTGTATCCAGGCTGTGGATGGCTCCAGGGAGGAGCTCMCCTGGGAGAGGCTGTGCTCACTCAGTGCTGGCCCTGTTATCACTGATAACACAACACCTGTGGGTGGTGTTACCTCTCCTCACCTTGTTGGCCACACAAACCTTTGATGTTCATGAGGATTTGGGGGTTTTTGTGTCCTGCTGTGGTTTTTAGGCACTGGTATTGTAGAAGAAAAATTATTACATTAAGATAATATTTTAATACAAAAGGCACAGGTCCAGAGGAAGCCACAAAGATGCTCTGGGGGCTGGAGCACTGTCCTACAAGGACAGGGAGAGCTGGKGRCATTCACAYGGAGAAGAGAAARCCTGGGGACACCACAGAGAYCCTTCCAGKGCCTGAGGGGKGCCTGGAGGGACAGGGACTGTTTTTATGGGYGCACAGAGACAGGTCAAGGGGCAATGGTTTTAAACTGCCAGAGGGCAGGGCTGGATGGGATCTTGGGCAGGAATTGTTCCCTGGCAGGGTGGGCAGGCCCTGGCTCAGGGTGCCCAGAGCAGCTGGGGCTGCCCCTGCATCCCTGGCAGTGCCCAAGGCCAGGTTGGACATTGGGGCTTGGAGCAGCCTGGGACACTGGGAGCTGTCCCTGCCATGGCAGGGGGTGGGATTGGATGATCTCTAAGGTCCCTTCAACCCAAACCAGTCTGGGATCCTATATTTTGAATAAAAGTTATTTTTCCATTGATCAAGAGGTTGCTGTTGGACTGGCAGAGTAAAGTACTCTGAAGGAAATACAGGTGAGAGTTCTCACAACAATGTCACTTGTCAGTGATTTATTGTGTGTTCATCAAGACTCTGTGATAATAAAATTGAATTCAGGTGCCCTTAATAATTCTTGAGTAAAATCAACTTAATTTTATACTTTTTGCATGTATCTAACAGTTCCTTCACACATCTTAGATGTGGTCCTTGTGACCTGAGTTTTGTACTTGATGGTCTCAGAGGACTTTTCCACCCTAAGGTTTCTGTTCTGTGATTTGGAGGTTTTMATGGGSTCTGTGGTTGGTTTGTKTGTGTGTTTGTTTTGACACAGWGGGGCAGCCACWGCTTTTCTGGGCAAGTCTCAGTGCCACTTTCAGGAGGGTTGCCAAAAGCACARGTCACCCAGTGAGGGAAAACATCATCATTTCTACCAACCTCTTCCCAAATGGCTGGCACTGCAGGAAGTGCAGCATTCCTTTAGGCAGTGATATTGATGTTCAGGGAACTGTGCTCCCTCCAAAAGCTCCCTGGGTGTGTTTTGTGTGCCTGACCTTTCAGCAATGGCAAATAGAGCGACACTGGGCTTTTTTGTGAAACACATTTGTCTTCCTGTCCTTGACCTGGGCTCAGTAAATGAAAACGTAGCAGAACTGAATCCCCACAGGATCAGGAGAGGGGAAGTGCAAGAGAGAGGGAAAATAAAGAAAAATGTACTGGCACCTGTGGTAAAGAGCAGCAGAGCAGGAGCCACTCTGTGCCTGTCAAAGTCACACTTTTACCAATTATTCCTTATCCCTGGTGGACAGAGGTGCTGCCCACCCCTGTGACTGTGTGAGACTCCACACTTCCCTGAGAGGTTCCAGCTTTGGATATTCACGTGTCCTAGGAACAATTTCTGCATCATTTCTTTTGCTCTGAGCCCTCCCAAGGTTGTGTTTTGCCTCTGCAGAGAGGGAGCAATAATCCTCCTTTCCCTTTCCTCCAAGAGAAACCTCCTGTGGTAACAGCTCTAAGGAGAGCTCATAAAAGGCTCCCTTGCTTTCAGTGATTCCCTCCAGGAATCTTCCATCGATTATTCTGTAGACAAAAGAGGGAACTAAAGAGTTGCCATGCAAGGATTTTGTACAGCATGAGGCAGCTGAAGGGAGATCCTGACTGCAGTTTTACTGGGGCTTGGCTCTTCAGGTACTTCARTTCACAAAGTGCAGTTGATAAATTCAGGGGTACCCATGCAAAAATAGAAAATCAGCTGCCAGTCTGAAACCCAGTGATTTTATTTCATGTCTGGCATTGATATTGCTTAAAATTGTTTGAGTGGTTTAATAGCAAAAGGKTTTTTTTCTGGAGTATAATTCATGAAACACTGTCAGTGTTTGATAAAATGGTGTTGGTTGTGCTGGAAAGAATATTCCAGTGTTTCTGACAGAGAGGAATCTTTTCTGTGCAGGACACTGTGTTCAGGTGAGGAATCTGGGAAAAGAACAGGAATATTTGGATGAGCCTGTTGGCTTTCCTGCTTCTGAATAGGCTGTGGCTGGTTAAAATGCAGTGATTGCAGAAAAGGTATTAAAACTTGGGGGTCCTTGTCAGCTGTTGACCATTTACCATCCTTTTTACTTGTTTCTCTGTGAAATACWTGCATTTATTAGCACCTTGGCTTTTGGAAAGCTGCAATCTCTRTAACACTGACAATTTGCACCTTGTAGGTTGTCACACCCACTTTGGGACTGGGGGAGTMGTTCAGGATGCATCCAGYCTCYTTCCCTGCCAGGATAAAGAARAATCAGTCTCATTTCTTTCATCATAAGTCTCATATTGGGGAGCTTTGAGTCTCCATCTGAGGGCCATCATAACTTTGACTGTTACCTAATTCTTAAAGGTTCTGATTTTTTTTTTTTTAAACAGAACATTTATGTATTTTCCAAAGTTTTCAATGCACAGCAAAACAGAACAGGTGCCCAAACACCTGGCCCCACGAAACCCACCCATGGCCAAACTGAAGGAGGAGTATTTCCTGTATTTCCTTTAAACCCTCTTCCATTCCCCTTTGCTTTCCTGAGTAGATTTTGCTTTATRGTCATAAAGACATCATCACGTGGGAGGTGGCTGACAAAGGGCTGGGAGTTTTGCCTTTGAATCCCTCCAGGAAAAACAGGGAACTGAGCCCTTCTTGCACTTTGTGGCTGGGAGCTCTGATACTCTGAGCTCTGATATTCTGATATCTCAGGAGCAGCTCTGTCCCAGGAGGAGTTATCAAACTCTTGTGCTCTTCCTGGAGAGCCTGACTTRTGCTCCACAGCAAACCTCCTAAAGGGGCACTGATCACCTCAAGGACACACAGGGGTCTCAGTTTGTGCTTTGCCAGAGCCTGTGTGTGAGTACTGAGCTGTCTGTGTGCTCAGGCAGGGGAGGTGATGGAGCTGTGGGCAGCAGGAGGAGTCAGGAATCAGAAAATGAAACGTGGGTGTGAGCTCTGCCTGGCTCTGAAAGGGGAATTCAGGTTTTCCTCCCTCCTCCTACTGCTGCTGGGCACCTGCGCCTTAATAGTGTGGTTTACAAGTGTCCTACAAACAGGAGCATTTTCACTCTTTGCTCCTGGCAAGATGCAATGTTTTACAATTGGGGACATCTCTGGACAAGGCCTTTGGGTGACTTTAAATGTCCCTAGCTAGGCAGAATGAGCACTTCATCAGGCATAACTAAGGCTGACTCGTTTTTACAGTGGGCAGGCAGGGCTGCCTGAAGCCTCCCTGTCAGAGTTAAGCACAGAACACAGATATCTTATTTTTTATTTAGCTCAGCTTTGACTCCTGTGGCATTTGAGTGYACCTGAATAGAATAAACCTCAACGAACTCATATTTGTTCTTTTYGTTATAGAAGGAAACATTTGTGTGCACAAGCACTTAAGCTATTTTATGCTATTCCTAAATTTAACCACAGGTGTCCTGAGAGTATTTAGTGATCTCCTTGGAAATGGGAATGGTGTAATTTAGGGACTCTCTGTTGAGAATGAAACGAGCCATGGAGCCCTGACTCTGAAGAAACAGCATTTCCTCCTGTTCCCAGGGTGTGGAGATGCTGTAATGGGTCCCTTCAGTGCAGCAGGGACTGCAGGAGAGTGCTGGCCCTTCCTTCTCTGGACAGGCTTCCCTGGAAAGCTATTGGAGGGGATGAAGGGCTGCTTGCACCGTTTGTTCCTTTCCAGGCAATTTTTCTTGGGGTTGGTTCAGTGTCAGGCTTTAGCAGCTTCGGTCAAGGCTGTGTTTAGTTGTATATTGATAATCTGCTCCAGGAAAACACCTTTCCTGGGCTAATCTTTCATCAGGACCCTGCATTCCAGCTGCATTTCCCCGAGGTGAGCAGCCTTATTCCAACTTCTGATTTGCTTGGCTTCAAAAAGGAGAGAGGCTTTGAAGAGAGTCCTGAGTACTGATTTGTGCCCGGTGTTCCTGCAGCTGGGTGCATCCATTTGAAGCTCTTTGAGGTGCACTGACACAGCAGAGACAGCTGGAAGTGCATTTGTGACCACAGAATCCCAGGATGYCATGGGTTGGAAAGGACCTTAAAGCCCATCCCATTCCAAGCCTTGCCACGGGGTTGAATCCCTAGATTCATGGATAGCCAGTCAAGCTTTGCTGTAATTGTCAGTGTCTATATTTTGTTAAGGATAAATCAGCCACGAAAAATCTTTCCCAAACAAGCCCAAGTGGGACTCTGTGCACTGGCAGCTTTCCATCCACATCCCACTGATGGTTTGAAAGCAGGGTTCAGACCAGGTGTTGGATTGACCCTGCCTGAGAAAACACCTGCACGTTTTTCTGTCCAAGTGGCCAAAACAGTGCTGATGCAACAGATCCCAGCATGGAGCACACAAACAGCTGGCACTAAAGCACACTCCCTGCATCCCAKATTTCAAAGTTCAGCAGGTCACTATGGAAATTCGGGATGGTGAATCTGAGTCACTGTTAGAAAAAGGATCTGTGTGATTCCAGCCATGCTCCAAACAGCAATGACTGCAGCTTCAGAATTAGGTGGTTATTATTTCAATTTAGACAGCTCAACTTGTTTATGGCCATTCCATTATTGAGACAGCATTGCTTAACATTAATTCTGTGAATACATTTTAAAAATTAGGCTTGGGGAGTGTTGAAGCCAAAGTTCTCMCCCTGGTGACCTTGGAAGTTTGATGGATGTTGGTGCCTCGTGGCCTCTCTGCACAGACAGTGCCATTTGCTCACTCCCTGAGTGCTTCCATTATCCCTGTGTAGGAACACCCAGCCTMAAACCCTAGTTAAAGCAAGTCTAAYTCCTTGAATGCCATCCTTTTATTTGAAAAATCAGGAGATTCGAGAATCACAGCTTGCTCTCTAGGTAGTATTGTATCCACCCAGTTCACGAGGGAAATCCAGGTGTTCTGATACATTTGTGTCATTCTGTGACAAAATCAGAGCAGGCAAAATGAAGATTCTATGAATTTAATTGTCTGCTTTTAGAAAGAGTTCTCACTGTCAGCAGGGCTGGGAGACCACAGGGAGATCCCATTATTTGGGTTACAGCAGTCAGTTTATCAGCAAACCAGTCAGCTCTTGATAAAATATCTCTCATGTTAATACTTCACAAGCCATTGCTTTTACACCCACTAATTTAYAGTAGGGATTTGTAAGATAGAGATTTGAAATAATTGTAACTTTTTTTAAATAGCATTCAAAGAAAATGTCATTCCTGGAGGCTCTAAAAGCTGCAGAAGGGCTGGGTGCCTCAGTCCTCACTGCCAGGAGCAGGACAGAATCGTTTGCATTCTGTTGAGGAACTGGGAAATTCTGGGAGTGACTGCTTGGATGTGCTGACACATGGGCATGTGGAGTTTCTCTCACGTGATGGTTTTCAGTCCTTTAAGAAGCTGGTGATACTTAGATTGCTGTTGCATTCTTGAAGAGGAGAAAACTCGCAGAAAACAGGACTTTTTCATGATTTTTGCCTTCTGTTAGGTTATTTCKTGTGAGCTGGTGGTTCAGCCAGAGCTTCACTGGGGTCTCTGATACTATCTCTGTTTCTCTCCTCATCAAGTCACCAACCTTTTCTTCAGCCTCCTCTTCATGTATCTTCTTTTACTTATAGCTTGAGCCACAGAAAGGAGAGAGATTTTGGCAGCTTTAGCTGTGCTGAACGTGTCTTGTTCTCAGTTTTGAAGAGGGATGGCCTTGGTGGGAGGAGGAAAGCAGCAGTGGTACTGCCACCTCGTTTTGTGACCCTGATTTCAGCTTGTCCAGACTCTCTGGATGTTGTGCAATCAAGATTTCAATCATATCCCAGCTCAGAATTCGGGTGGAGAGTGCAGGCACAGCTCCTGCAGAGGAGCAGCCCTGCAGTGGGTGCTTGGAGGTGGAACACACAACTTTTGTTGGATGCAAGGAGAAAGATCCACAGCTCGTGYGTGTGGTGTGGAGGAAATCAGGCAGAGTTTAGCATGATAAAAGGCGATTGGAGTCATGTTGGAAGTGATTAGAATTTCATGACTAAGCTGGCGTGCTGCAGAAAGTGGTAAATAAGGGAAATCTCCACATGCAAACGTGGAGAGGCAGCTGTTGTTCCAGATGCCTCAAACAGCTTCCCAGGGAACAGCTTGTCACCACCTGATCATTGCCATTGTTTGCAGGGCTCTCATGTCGGGCCAGGAGCGCTGAATCCAAAGGCAGGATGCTCCGGGAAACAGGTGATTGGCTTTTCATGATGAGCACAGCCCAAGGAGCAGAGCACTGATTAGAGAATCCAGCAGAGTTTCCCAGGGAAACCTGCAGAGACAATTCCAGAGCCCTTCAGGGAACAGCCAGGTTTGGAGCGCCCCTTTGTGGGGCTGATTTAGGGAAGTGGTGGGAGCTGTGGCTCTTGAGGCCACAGGGATGCAAAGACAGGGACACTAATTAAACCTGGAAGCTGGGACAGAGCAACACGGACCTCTAATCAATGTGATTACATCATGTGTTCTCCCCTTTATTCCTCAAGATGTCTGGTTAAATACAGTTGAGATAGTTTACAATTACAGGTGGATGCTAATTGGTACAGAGAGTTAAAAGGATGCAAAACAATCCTAATTTAAGGTAGCCACCATAAATCCACCCTAACTGTCCTATCTAACAAATGCACCCACCTTAATCTAATTTCTAACTGCACCACACAGGCTTCTTAAATTCTAACACAGGCCCAAAACTTGAGGCCCAGGTTGGGATAGCTCAAAGCTCATTCCAAAGAACCTCAGATCCACATTCTCTACAGGGATGAGACTCCAAGCCTTTGGGAACCACAGCTAGCACGAATGTTTTGGGTTCTCTCCTTCCAGTGAGGTCGTTGTGCCCCTGCGCACCGCCACCCTCTGAGGGGGCTCTGTCCCACACCAGATTGGGACTAATCAGGAGAAAAATGTGGATTTAAGGCTGAAGGAAAAAATTGTGTAGAAGGAAAAGCCATAGGAGGTAAAAAGACTTTGTTCACCCCAGTGGGAGGCAGCAGGGATCACTTCTGGGTTCTTTTTAAAGGTGGTTGCTTGGGTCTGCTTCCAAGGTTTTGGTTACTTGAGGTCATCCCAGCAGGGAAAGGTTGGATTACTCCTGGTAGCTTCTACACTCCAGTGCAGAGGTGGGTAAAAATGAGATTTAGCTGTGGTATCATTTTCAATTTCCTTGTAAGATTTGTTTTTCTTTGAAATGCTTTCAGYTCCAGCTCTGCTGTAGGATGGGTACCCCGCATTCCTCCTCTGCTTGCCAGCCCCATAGCCAGGTCTGCCTTGCAGAAATGCTTGTAAAACAACTCTTGGAGGGAAAAAAAACACATTTTAGAGCAAATGTTTTACTGGAATCCCCTAAACACATCATTATGCCAGGGGAACTGTGGGGAAACTAGGATGGAAGAGAAATAATACTGTCATTAATTGAAGAAGAACATAAACCTTAATTTTTCTTGTTAAACAATTGCAGTGTTTCAAAGTTTCTCCCACGCACGTTGGTAAAGTGGGAGAATGACAATGARTGTTACAATAGCACAGTCATTAAGTTTTAAAAGCCTGCTTTATTTCATTTGGGATGCCTGAAACCAAGGAGAGAAGCTCCAGGTTTCTGTCAGGAAATAGCTGCAGTGAGGGAGAAGCTGCATTTGGCACAGTGTGTTTTCCTTCTTTTGTTTTCCTCATAAAAGAGGAGATAAAGGCATTTTGAATGATCATCTTCAAAAGTGAACAAAAGTAGACTTCAAATTAATGAAGGAGATTATTGTTACAGATCCTAATCAGCAAACATCTCACCTGTGATTAATCAGGTTACACTTGCTTAACAATGGTTAACAACTGCAGTTAATTGAGTTTTTATCTAAATGGTGAAATTGAGATTTGGCATTTCGGATAGGCAACTTTGGGAGACTGAGGTTAGCACTAATTTTTGTGTGAGTGCAGTCAGGGATTGACTGAGAAGTTTTATTTCTGTCTTTTGATATTTCATCAATGATTGGGAAAGTCCATGAGCACTCCATTTGCATTTCATTTTTTATGCAGTAAGGATGCCAGAGTTTGGATGAGTTTTTGAGTCATCTAGTGGAGGTCCTTCAAGGCACCATTGTGGCTCATAAAACAGGAATTGTGGTGTCCCATCCTAAGGCTTAAGTGCCATGTGTTATTTTGTTCCTGGAATTTCTTTTGGATTTCTGATAATTTGAGCTCATCAAGTCTCTTTCCTCCCAGGATTTTGCATCCCTTGCAATCAGCACATTCAAAGCCTGGCCACTCTGTGCTGGGGCTGGGASTTGGTGCCTTTCTTTTGGGTCAGCAAACTCTGCCCAGGTTCATTTCTCCCCTCTTCTCTCATTTTCTTTGGGAAATCTGGTTCTRCTTGGCTTGAGGGTTCCTAAAACTTGTGATATCAAGCATTTGCCTTTAAGCCTTATATTTCCTCTATTTATACTTGAATCATTATTGATTTGTTTCCTTTTTTTTCTGTTTTGCTGCACTGAGAGCATTATATGGAGCAAATTTCCTTGACACAGCATGTCCACACTTAATCATTTTGCTTGAATTAAAAGGATACTCTGGAAAGAGCAGATCCTTTTGAACAAAATTCTCTGAAGCTGCTGCTCCCAAATCCCAGCCTCCAGTAGTTCATGTCTGGAAC
>CADDXX010000532.1:135254-211036 GCA_902810485.1 Alauda arvensis
TGACTGCTGGTTAGCTTTTGCCCAGGACCTTTCTCTTCACCATGAGCTTGGCATTTTAGAGCTGGTTAAATAGAAGTGTTTCTCTGTACTGCATCCATGTCCTCATTCAGGTGCCCTCTCTGGCTGTYCCCTTGTTGGAAAATGCCAAGGCCAAAGATGTTCTGCCTTTTCCAGAGAGAATGCTTTCATGTAATACAGAAAATGAGGCTGAGAKGTGTTTGGTGCTTTATTTCCTAAGTAGAGGTGAGTGAAGAGGCAGTTTTCAGTATCACAATTCACTTCTATGGAAGAGAGAAGCCCAAGTGATAAGAGATTTATTACAGAAAGGGCATTTGAGCTGCATCATCTGGATAAACCCCAGCTACATGAAAGGCTGTGTTTCACAGCAGTTGGTGCAGAAGCTCCAGAATCCTTTGGGAAGACCCCTGTGAGGAGYATTCATGCAAAGCTCTGTAATAAAYGAGAGACAAAAACATTTACATTGGTTTCACAAAGCTGCTCTTCACAAGAAAGCAAGTTCTCTGAAGAAATCTGTTCTATTATGCATTTAAGTAGCTGTGACATTAATCATTATGTCATTAATAATTTGACATTAGTAATTTCTCCCATCATTTAATCCCTTTTAATCTCTCTGTTACAAGATGCAAGCATTAAAAGCAATCAGTCAGAGCCAGTGTTTTCCCCTCTGTCCTCAGAGCTGGGTAATTTCTAGGTGATGTGGAGAAGTCAGATCTGTCAGTTCATTAATACCAGATCTGCGGGCAAGTTCAGTTGTCTTTGGGGTCTCAGTTCATCACAGTTTATGCTGGTTCATGTTGCAGTCCTATTTCATTTAGGCTGTGTCCAGCATTCTCAGAGGAAGATTAAATTTGCCATTTTCACATTGTTGGCTGGACAGGGTGAAATTTTTTATTTCTGGGCCCTCCAGCTGTTTTCATTGTGTTGGTTGGGTTGAATTACCCTGGGATTAGCTGTGCTTTCCTTATGGAGCTGTGGCTTTGGAAAGCTCAAAGAGAAGGGTAAAATAACTACAAGCAGGGCCTGGATCTTGTCCCCAGTGACGGGCACGAAGTGGCAGATGGATTTGTCTGTGGCCTTAGAGATGGTTAAATAAAAGCAGAGTGTTAAAAGGGTGATGCTATCAAGGACAAAGAGTTTATAAAATTTACCAGATGTGTGTTTAATTGTGTGGCAGCAGCTCAGGGCTGCACTGGAGGACATTSCTAGATAATAGCAAGGCAAATGAGAGTGTGCACTGCAGGCCTGTGGGGGCACAGATAAGGCTCCATTTGCATACTGCTTTGATTTGCTTCCCTTGTTTCCACGAGTTGCAGCTGAGGACAAGCACAACGCTGCTCCTGCTTCGGCTGAGTTACTCTTGTTTGCTCTTAGAGGRTTTCTGTGGAAATATGAAAGCTGTTTGAGGATTGCAGTCACTGTTCCAGCCAGGGCTGTCACAGTGATGGTTTCCAGGAGAGAGGGGACTGCAGCTGAGGGGAAAATCCCCTCCAGGTCTGGCTGCTTCCTTTTGCAGAGCCCCATTGCTTGAGGCAGGGTGCACTGTCTGCAGCCCCAGCWGCAAGTTGCCTTCTCTATCCAGTTCCAGTTGTTTATCCCCATCTGCATTTGGAATCCTCCTCCTCTTTTGGATGCCCACTTAGCTGTTTGCCATGGTGTCCGTGGCTCCTGGGTGTGTGTCACCAAAGCAGTGCATGGAGAGTGAAGTCACTGCCCTGGGCTGTGCAGTGACCAGGAGTCCAGCACTTCCTGTGCCCTCAAAGCAGATTCCCATCAAACCAGAGCATTTCCAGCACAAACTTCTTCCTTTGCCCTTTTTATTTACTATTAGTCCTTATTTCTTGACCTTTTACTTACCCTCACTTACTTCTATCACCTTTTACTTCCCTCTTACTCACTACTGATCTCTTTGCCATCAGCCCTTTTCCTCAGAGCATGTGTTTTGCACATATTTTAGTCTATTTGCTTCCAGGAGGAAAAGGGATTTTTTTCCATGGAAATCAGTGCAAATCATGTCTTGGATAAAGGGACAAGGTGACAGATCAGCTGTGTCACAACCCCMAGGGCAGGAAAGATAAAGACCATGMAGAGTAAAGCTRCTGAGGAGTGAAGCTGTCAGGAAGCTCAGGAGATGGACACACAGTCTCTGGTTAAAATGGAGTTTTTTAGCAAATGCAAATAAGAAATGGAGGAGAAAACAAAACAGGAATGTGCTGGATGGCACAAAAGGCATAATTGTCCTTGGCTCTGGTGCCATTGAGAGGAGACAAAAGCAAGATGCTAACAAAGATGAGTCCCAGGAATGTGAGRGAAGAGTGTGAAATGAAACTGAGAGCTCCATCTCTCAGATGAGACTGACACCCCGTTGCAGGGGAAGAARCACTTAGGAGTATGCATAAAAAAGGGGGTAAAATTAAAAATGAMAAGGAATCCATGCTGTGTAGCTGAGGGGTACAATGCTGTGCTGTTACCCTTGCTTTTCTGAGGGGACAGGGATCTAAAAGAGCTCCCAGAGTGCGCCAGGAAAAGAGAAAGATTTACAACCAATTTCCTATGACATATGGCCACCCATCCCTCCTCTGAAAATGTAGGCATTAGTTAATGGATAAAACTGTCATACTTGGCTTTTAACATTAAAAGCAGGGTCTTTGGGAAAGGAGAATGCTCTCCCAAATTGGAGTCTGAGAACAAGATCTCAAGTTTTATGTGATTTGGCACCTATAGTAAGTTGAGTTGTCTAATAAATGGCAGCAATTCATCATCCGCTTTGGGAGGCTGAAGTTTAGTAGGCAGTCATAGAGTGTGTCTTTTGGTGCCTACACTACCTCAGGAAAAAAAAATCATGGAWTTTGGAGGGGCAAGGGGATTATGGCTTGATTTATTTGGCAACAAAATTGACTATAAAACTACTTTTACTATGCTCAAGGGAGCAAGGCATAGAGATGTCATATTGAGTAATAACGTCAGGATAATATCAAGGTCTTTGGTCATCTCACTGATTTCACACAGGCAAAGCCACCGATATAAAACACTTGATACCAGTGGAATAGGACATTTCCTGTGGATAATAAACACCTGGGGAAATTAATGACCTGTCTGGCTAAAGAGATAAACCCTGAGTCACAATAAGTGAGAGCACTGGAGGGGGACAGCCAGTGTTTAACTGTTTTAGTGCTGCCTGAAGTAGCACTTAGCAAGGGAAACGTGGTTTGTACATCAAATATTCYTAGGGAACATCCAGTGCTGCATCAAAGGAATGCCCTGGGGTCTGCTGAGTGCTGCCTAATTGCAGGAGTTGATGAATGAAACACATTTGTTGTAAGGTCTCTTTTCCCTGGGACACATTTTAATGGCAAAGTGCAGAATGAGGGTTTAGAGCTGGGAGCTCCCAGGTGTCCGTTCCCTGTGTCAGTGAGACACTGGGGATCTCCTCACAAAGGGATTGAGCTCCCTGATTTTTGCCTGGCTGCACASTGAAGTGCCCAGGATTACACAGCAATGTCCAGGAATGTTGAGTTTGTCTGCAGCTCTGGGCTCCCAGAGCCCAGCGGTCAAACCCCTGTCACCCCTTCAGGGGCTGCCTTGGCAATCTGAGGCACATGGAAGCAGCAGCACTTCGGGCCTTGTGGTCCCAGTGCTTTTCCACCTGTGCACATGGCTGGGCAGGAGCCCAGGGGTGCCCAGGGGGACACGAGGCCAATGGCCCCTGGGCTGGGCCAGCCATGGGGTGGCCACAGGCCCGGGGCAGTGACTGTCCCTCCGTGCTGGCCCTGCTGAGGGACCTGCAGGGCTGTGTCCAGTTCTGGGCCCTCCTGGCCAGAGAGCCCTGGAGGGGCTGGAGCGTGTCCAGGGAAGGGCACGGGGCTGGGGAAGGGGCTGGAGCCCCAGGAGGGGCTGAGGGAGCTGGGCAAGGGGCTGAGCCTGGAGCAAAGGAGGCTCAGGGGGGACCTTGTGGCTCTGCACAAGTCCCTGCCAGCAGGGGACAGCCAGGGGGGGTCGGGCTCTGCTGCCAGGGAACAGGGACAGCACAAGGGCAAAGGGCCTCAGGCTGKGCCAGGGGAGGCTCAGCTTGGGCAGCAGCAGGAATTTGTGCATGGAAAGGGTGCTCAGGCCTTGGCAGGGGCTGCCCAGGGAGCTYTGGAGTGCCCAACYCTGGAAGTGYTCAAAAAACACRTGGRTGAGGCACTTAAGGACATGATTTRATGGTGAACAGGGTGGTGGTTCTGTTTGGCAGCTGYACTTGGTGATMTTGGAGAGCTTTTCCAACCTCCCTGAATCTGCGATTCCRTGGTCCTGCTACTAATCCATTGCAAACAGATGAAATGAATCTATCCTAAAGAATAAGGCAGGTTCTTTGGTTGGGGTTCAGGTTGGGGTTTCCCTCCACTGGGCTTGTTCCTGTTCAATTTTTTGTTTGCTGTTTCGCAAAGCCTTGCTTTGACCTCCTCTGGTGGTGTTTTTATGGGGACTGTCCCCACATTCAGCRGGATTGATTTCAGCAGAGAGTTCAAACGTGCCCTTCCCTGCCAGCCTGGGGTCCTGCTGAAGGCAAAGCTGAATGAACTCCTCAGTGSAGTGAGAAGGGCATGGAGGGCACGCCACGGGCACTGCTGGGTACCTGCTCAATAACCTGTTCACCTGACGGGATGCTTGACAGGACAAACCGAATTGAGCAGAGGTGAAGAAAGGGCAGCTTGCAACTCTTGCCAGAAAATCTCTCCATTTTTCTCTTGCACAAAGATTATATTCACACTAAAAGGGGGAAGAAAACAGATCAAACTCCTCCAGGAGTACAAAGGACGTGCAACAATTGATCTGTTAGACCAGTGCCATTTTCCCCTATTCCTTAAGGTGTCCAAAATTGGGACTTCAAATGGCCTTGTAGAAGACATATTTATGTCTTCCCCAGTAAATAGATWCATTTTAAAAGAGAGAAAAATCTGTGAGCAGTTCAAAAGAACCTCCTGAGCCTTGGGATGAATCAGTGAGCGATGAATCAATSCTAGGGAGGTAGAGCAAAATAGGGACAAAATCTGGAAAAAAAAACTAGGGAAGGCAGCAGGGTGTGCAGGCTGTGAAATGAGTCCAGATCCTGCCCTCGGTGGAACTAAAAATGCTTGAACCAAACTTTGATCTTGTGTGGGTGGAGGAAATGCCATAAGCAGAGATTTTTCAGATCCAAACACGATTTTAGCTGAGTAGTTGGGTGTAGGAGAAGGGGATACAGGGGACCTTGCCCCTGATAATTATCAGCTGTGTTAATTACCCAATGCAGCCTKGCCCCTGATGAGTCCCAGCTGTGCCCAATAAGGGTGAGTGAGATACAAGAGGGGTTGGCTGGTGAGGGCAGGATCAGTGTGGAGCAGGAGCCTTGAGGAGCAGGAAGGAGAGAATGCTGGAGCAGGATCCTGGGCAGAGAGAATGCCTGCAGTGAGGTCAGTGTGGGGCTGCAGGCAGAGCCTGTTGTTGGRAGCTGCAGTCCCAGTGTGGCTGGGGAAAAGCTGCAGGCAGAGCCTGCAAACCAATGGCTGCAGGCAGAGTTGRGCAGGGAATCACCAGCAGGCAGAGGCTGCCAGGGAAACCTCCAGCAGGAGCTGCTGCAGCCAGAGGCAGGGAATGGTTGGGCTCAGGGTGGCTGGGCTGTGAATTCAGGGGATAAACCAGGACTTTTTTTGTGCTTTTGTTTAACAAAAAGTCTGTGTCTTGGCTTATTTCTTCCCTCTAACAAGAGGGCTGCTGAAACAGTAGGGAGGTTTTGGAAGGAGAGAAAAAAAAAAAGCAGAAGATTGCAAGAGCTTGTTTAGAAATGCAACCTGGATTTGTTGTCAGTTGTGCTCTAATTTATTCCACATACTTTATTAAAAAATATGTGAATTTAGATTTTAAGAAACATTTCCATGAAGTTTGACCACTGTGATGCTCCTTATGCTGAATTCTGTAGCAGGTCAAGTTATAAACTGCTCCGGTATTTGCATTTTTAATACCTCATTACATTTTATGRGTTACAGTTGGTGCTCTYCCATTTTTTATCATTTTATTTGGTYTGTGCMTGCAGAGCTCTCACAGCACAATTGCAACTTACAGCTGTTCTCTCACTAAGAAACTTTTTAAGAATACCCAGGAACTGTTATCCCAAACCTCTAATTACAAAATTTATCTCAAATTGCTAACAAATATGTGTGCCATATAAATGATAGAATGTGCTGGAGCCTGAATACAAATAAGTGATAAAAACACCAACTCATCCTGTCAATAGATGGGTGAGAAAGGGAATGTTTATGATCAAGCACAAATAAACAGGGTATTTTTCACAAAATTTAGTGCACAGAAGTGTCCCTTTCTCCAGGAGCCAGAGAAATTGGAAATTCCCAGAGGAACTGGGCACTGCTGTGCGTGCACAACCTGAGAATGCAGTTCTGGATTATAAAATAGGGAGAAAAAAACCCCAAATCCTCTATCCTAACACATGGTTTTGAGGAAGTTTTGATATATAAAATCTTGATTCAAACTCTTAAAGGCTGAGATGGAAAAGACAAGGCTGGGTGAGTCAAGATCTGTAGGAAGCAGCAAGGAAAAGGGAATTTATGGTCCAGAGGCCTCACTTGGAGAACAACAGAAAACACAGGGAGGGATCTGCAAATTTCTACCCTGGGGACAGCAAATGAGGTGTCTTTGGGACAAGAGACGAGAAATAAGAGCATCTCCCCCATATCAAATYGAACAACCTATTGCTGTGTTCCCGTGGCTTTAACAAAGCAGCCAACTCGGAACCAAAGATTCACTCTGAAAGGGGAAGTTGCCTTGAAAGTTCAAGGGCTCCCAGTCCCTGGCTGTGTCAGTCGTGCTGGGGGTGTGAGCTCAGGCAATTGGTGCATCCAGTTCCTGGGCTGACTCTTGAGGCAAATTAACTAATTTAGTGATTTTTTTTTCCTTTATTTTTTAAGTTCCAGATCATGGCAAGTCGTTTTTCACCACTGAGGTTTGTTTGCAAAAAAAAAAAAAAAGGTGTAAATGCTGATTGGCCTTTCTGTTTCCTGCAGTCCTTGAAGATGGGTTATTGGCAGTGATTTACCAGATTTGCGTGAATAATTCAAATTCCAGCTGTGTTCTTCAAAAGTTGCCATGGTGCTGTTGTTTCATCTATTTGTATTCTTGGGGAAAACCACTGATGATTYGGAGATCGTTTAATTCCTTTGTTAGGGAGAAAAAACAGCTTTTGCCATTAGCTTGAGATTAATTTCACAGAGGTGTAGAAGGTGAGACAGAAGAGAAGGACACGATTGTGCAGAGGTATAATGGGCCATTTCTTCTGTAGCTTTCTGTGGAGCTTGGGGAAAGGGTTGAATGGTAATATTAAGGAACAAAACAAAACCAAAAAAAACCCCACATACTAAAACCAGAAATACATTTCCTTCTGTATTGATTTGACTGTGATTCCTGGAAGAGTRTTTTCACCAGTGACCTTGTCCATGTATAGGTTGGGAGAGCTAAGATTAATTGATGGAATCGAGACCTCATTTTGCTGCAATGATAATTAAATATACTGAAAGTGTATCTCACATTTTGGTTGTGTCCCAAGGCGCTGATCTTCAGTGCTTTTCACGCCAATGGGGTTTTGGTTCTCCCTGTGCTGAGGTGAAATGGCTGAAGGATGAAGCTGGTCCGTGTAAATTCTCTCACACTTTGGACCTTTCCTAACCAAGAGTTTGTCCTTGCAAACTTGTTGTCCTCACAGCCTCAGTGGGTGGGGAGTAATTGCTTGCAAAAAAAGATGGTGTGTTGTTCAGGTTGCTTTGAAAGTGAAATGAGATGCATTCATTATGTTACACTTCACAAATTTAAGAACTAAACCCATATTCTCTTCAAACTCATCCTTTTTATTGTGCCAGGTCTATATTACCTGGTGTATCTATGAACTCAATTTGCATCCAGTTTTCTGCTTTTAAAAAATGGTCAAAAATATTAAGAGTAGCTTGAAATTGCATGCAGATAAATGAACTGTAAATCTTTGCTATTATAGTCAATTAAGAATATTACCAATTGGTCATCTCAGACATTTTTATGCTGCTCTATTTATGTGGTTGTTGCAGAGACTGGAACTGCCAGTGGAAGAAGGGTTTTAAAATGCTCATTTGTTTCTTTAGACTGGAAGTGATGCTTTGCAGAGGATGGTTGAGCTCTCCAAGGAATTCCTGCAGTTAACAAGGTCGTTGAGATTTCTGCAGGGGAGAGAAGCAGGGATCTTCAGAGAGTGTGTGCAGTACATTCAGAGAATCTCAGGGTGGTTTGGGTCGGAAGGGACCTTAAAACCCATCCAATCCCACCCCTGCCATGGCAGGGACACCTCCCGCCATCCCAGTGGCCTTGGGCACTGCCAGGGATGCAGGGGCAGCCCCAGCTGCTCTGGGCACCCTGTGCCAGGGCCTGCCCACCCTGCCAGGGAACAATTCCTGCCCAAGATCCCGTTTATCCCTGCTCCCTTTCCCCTTAAAACCATCACCCCTTGTGCTGTCACTACATTCCCTKGTGGAAAGTCCCTCTCCAGCCTTCTCATAAGCCCCCTTTAGGTACTAGAAATGGGGGAAATGCAGAAATTTGGCAAAATGCAGATCCCTCTGCTTAAAATCTGTCTGGTTTCAATGTGCTCTGAGTCTGAAAGGAAGCAGCTACACCTTCAGCAGGTTTAAATCATGGAGCAGGCCCTCAGATGATTTCAATTAGCTATCCCTTATAATTCCTTATATAAAAGTGTTTAACTTCTGGAGGAAAAGAAGATTTTAAATAGCAAAGTAGAGAATAATAAATTCCTCACTAGAGTGCCTTGAACTCACTGTTCAAGGAAGCAGGGATAGCYTTCTGGGACATGAAATAGTGGGGGTTATCCAGTGTTTTCTGCTGTTTATTTTCCATTGACAGTRCCAGGTTGGGGTCAGGAGTGTACAAACACAGAGCTGAGAAACTCAAAAGAGTTCTCAGAGAAAGAACTCTGTSTAAGGCTGCTGATGAGAAGGGAATTCGAGAAATTCAAGGCTGAMTCTTGCTGCTGTGACAGGAGCAGACTCCCTGACAATGGAGATTTTTTAGAGGGTTTTGATCTCTCAGAGTCAATATTAAATGTCAGTGTGAAGAAGCTGATACTGCCAAATTGTTCATGATGTATTTACTTTCAAGTGTCTTCAGCTTTTAGGTCTGGCAGAAGCTTTCATGGAAGTTGAGTTAATTTCCAAGGGGTTGTTTCTAATTTGGGACCACGGAGTCAGCGCTAATCCTTCATGTGTTCCATGATAAAGGCCATGCTTTGAGTGATGGCAGAGATGCAGWGGGGGAATAACTTCCTGCTTCTCAGAGACTCTATTAATTTTCAGGAGGTGGTATTTTCAATATTGATGTCTCTKCAGAAATAAATCAAGAGCTTTGTTCAGCAGAACCTCGCAGTGGAGCCAGTCTTGCAAAGAGCAGCAGCCAAACAAATGCGTTCCTCACAGGACCTGGAGCAGGGGGGCAGCAGCAGAACTGCCCAGGTTTGGGCAGAAYTGCCCAGACTTGGGCAGAACCCAGTAGGTTTGTGTGATGTAAACGTTGCTCTGCATGTTTGGTGGTCTCAGTGGAGTCCTTGGGAATTTTCTTTCCTTAGAAGCTCCTATTCCRACGGAGGGTGTTTTGTTTCCCCCAGTGAGCATTCCAGCACAGGCAGCAGTGCTTTGTTTGGGTGTGTCAGGCTTGCATCCAGGATTAGCTGGAGCTGCTCTGGTCAATATGAGAGTGGCTCATTGAAATCTGAAGGCTCCTGTTCCTTCCTACCCTGGGAAAAATCCCCTTGTTTGAAAGAACAGCAAGAAGTTCTGTGTGTGATCCAACACAGCTCCCACTTCAGGGTGATTAAACTGGATTTACACAGTGCTGTCATCTTGAGGAGTGGCTCCTGATCTGGATCACACCCTCACTGCTGCAGGGYGTGTGACAGGAGCTTGCACAGGCCAAGGTTTGCTCTGCTCACAGACCAACCTGGAGCTGCAAGGGGCTCCAGGAGGCTGCAGGTGTGCAGCTCTGGCTGCAGGTGCAGCTGGATTGGCCTGGGGGTCACCAGCAGCACATTCAGTCCTCTTCCAAACACCTCCCTGCCCCATGCCTTTCAGTGCAGGCATCCTAACACAGCAGTCATGCTCTGCATGAAGTGCCCAAGCACATTACTGAGCTTCCCTATGGTTCCCACATCAGGGCTTGAGCCCCCAAAAGGCTTTTCCCAATGGGAATGAGATCCTTCAGAGCTTTTCCCAAAAGCTGGCTTTACATCAAGGTGGTCTTGGCCAAAAAGCAGAGGGGCAGGATGGTTTAGATTGGGTTCTCCAACATAYTTTTGTTGTAGGGGTTGGGAGTGGTAATTCCTCTTGCTCTTGTTAGACGAGAAATTGTTTAGTCCAAATGTTGGGCAGTAAATGTCTGGGATTCCTGAGGTGGAGTTTCTCTGTTGTGAAATCTGGTTCATCTCAAAAAGGGTGCTTAGGACTTTCTGCGTGCTGGGATTGGAATCCCAGTCTTTCCAATTACAGGAAAAAAACCCAAAYCCAAAATACTTCTGAGTTAGGGAATTACAATTTAAATTTGCAGCACTCAAGGAATCAAGCCTTGAAGTGCAAAACTCAGGTAAGAAGTTAAAAGCAGAGTTGAAATTAGAGAAGGTCAGAGATGATGCTTTTCTACACATCATTTACTCCCCTTGATACATCATCCACACTTCCAAATGAGTGTTCCCCATGCCTTTTTTTTTGGCAGTAGAAGTTTATTTTCTCATCATGAAATGAAGTTTGAAGCATTGTCTCRCTCCTAATGAGGTGAAACTTGTTTTCCCTTTCCCTCCTGGCGAGTGCAGGTAGCCAGAGGCCTTGCTAAGTGCTCGTAAATTGGAGTTTAATTTCAGCAAATTCCAAATTCAACACTTTCCGAATGGGGATGTGCTGAGGTAGGAGACTTTGCTAAAATATGAGGAATTTAATTGTGTGAGGTTCTCACCTCATTAAGTATTTTGGAGAATTTGCCAGAAGTGAATGCTGTTGTCCTGGTTTCACAGTTATTTAGTGGTTAGCTCGGTGTGAGTGTTTTAACATTGCAATTACAACACAGATATGTTTTTAGTCTTTTGTAGTAAAGTGATTTAGTATGTATAATTAATCAGGCCTGCTCTACGTTTCTCTCTGCATTTTTAGCTTTATGGCAGGGCTGTGGGGAAAAGAAATATTATAGGCACTGGCATTAATTTTTATCTGTAATGCATGTTCCTGTTAAAGGGGAGAGCATTAACACCCCAAACACTTCTGTGGTCAGCTCTTCTCTTTCTGGCTGKCTCTTGCTGCTGGTTAGGCTCAGGGCTTTTAAATTCCTGGAATGCTGGATTGGCCAGTGTCTGGCAGCAGCCCTTGTCTTGCAGAGGCATCACCACAGTAGTTTCATTTTTCCTCTCCCTGGTGGAAGCTGAAAATACAAAACCTATTTGTTATTTTAAAGRAAAACATGGAATAGAGGCTCTCATGTTGTTTTTGGATTTCCCCTGATGTTTTCTGACTGCATCCTTCTTCCCTCGGGAGATGAAGCCAAAGTTCTAAATCCATCCACAGAGTTTTGTCTCTCCCTCTCAGAGTGTGCAAGCCTTTGACATAATTCCTGTTCTCCCTCAGTTGTTTCAGTGTTAGTGATGCATTGGTGGATCAGGGGGTTATTYTCCCTAATGGCTTTCTTGGCTGTTTTCCTGGGAGGAGAAGTGAGAAATATGGACATGAGCTGTGGTTGGTTCTTGGAAGATCTGTCAGCCACAAGCAGAAATCCTCCTTCCTGAGASTCCAGACCTTGGGGGATCATCAATTCCCTGCCCATTTTTACAGCTTCATTTAATGAGTCAAATCAAAACCAGGATAAAACTCAAGACTTCTTGGGGTGRTTRCCCACTTTGCCCTGGCTGGGAGATKTTGGGGTTTTTCTCCTTAAARTCTCCTGCCTGCAYTGCTGARCTGGGCACTGTGCAGGAAATCCTGGGCAGAGGCTTGCATCCTCTGGAATGCAGGAGTTGATAACAAATGGGCATGACACCCAGGTCACAGGACTTCAGGTCTGTAATAGACTCTGATATCAATGTGAATGAAAGGRTAATCTGATCCCAGGATTTCCAGGGTGATGCAGAGTCTGTGGATCCCTGTATCCACMAAAGGCTGCTCACTGACCTGGAGGTGAAGTTCTCCTGACAGGATTTATGTGTGATATGTTTGAAAAAAATAGAGCAATATTCTGAGAACCCAGGGCCAGGTTTGGTTCCTTCTGCAGCTCTGTCTCCTGGGACAATCTGAGGGACAACCAGAGTGGATCCCACAGAATGTTTCTGKTGGAAAAGAGGGATGTGCTGTCACTTTCTCTGCTGTTGTGGATTGGGAACCAGACCCATCCAGCTAAGGAGGTGTCACTGTGAAATCTGGTTCATCTCAAAAAGGGTGCTTAGGACTCAAGGAGGGTCACACATGGAGTTCCTGTTTGAACCTTGCTTCTCTTTATTAGGTGTAATTTTCTAATAGGAAATGTTGTCCCCATCTCTAAATGGGTGCAAAGGAGGAGCCTGGGAAGCTCTGCCCTGCCAGCCTCCCCTCTGTGCTGGGAAGCTCCAGGGACAGCCCCTCCTGGAAGCTCTGCTGAGGCTCAGAGAGCACAGGGACAGGATTTGGGACAATCCTCCTGACTGACCCTGTGTCCTTCTCTGCTGGAGAGACTCCCTCAGTGCCCGAGGGAAGGGCCAGGGATCTCATCTGTCTGGGGTTCTGTAAACCCTCTGACAGGGGTCCCCAGCACAGCCTCCAGTCTGCACTGGAGACAGCTGGGATTGATGGATGCACTGTGGGATGGATAAGGAAGTAGTGGCACAGTCACAGCCAGGGGGTTGTGGTTAGTGGCTCAGAGCCCTGATGGACATCAGTGACCAGTGGAGGCCCTCAGGGTCTGTACTGGGACCAGTGGGGTTTAATATCTGCATCAACAACAGAAATTCAGGGACTGAGGGTTCCCTCAGCAGGTTTGCAGGAGACACCCACCTGAGGATGATCCAATGGAGAGAGATTCTGGACAAGGGCCTGGAGTGCCAGGACCCAGGGAATGGCTTCCCAGTGGCAGAGGGCAGGGCTGGATGGGTCCTTGGGCAGGAATTGTTCCCTGGCAGGGTGGGCAGGCCCTGGCACAGGGTGCCCAGAGCAGCTGGGGCTGCCCCTGCATCCCTGGCAGTGCCCAAGGCCAGGTTGGACATTGGGGCTTGGAGCAGCCTGGCACAGTGGGAGGTGTCCCTGMCATGGCAGGGGTGGCACTGGGTGAGCTTTAAGGGCTCTCCCAGCCCAGGCTGCTCTACAATTCTGACACTGCCGTGGTTACAATGTGCAGACGGGAGGAGACATTTGTAGAAGGGAAGAAAGAAAGGCAATCCTATTTTCTCTCCTTAATTTTCTTGTCTTCTTTTCTGTCTTTCTTGGCCACTTGTCCAGAGTTGGTGTGGACTGCTTTATGCAAGGTAAAACAACATGTTTTCCAAGAGCAATCTCCTGCTGTGTGCTGTCTGAAAACCCCGTGTCTCATTTGATKGATAATTACATATTTGATTTCAAATAAATGAGAATTGGTTTTTGTCCTGTGGCAAGGAGTGTGAAGGAGGATTTTAAGACCTGAAATCCCCACTGGGCCTGTTTAAAATTCCTGCTGTTGTAGTAGCATGAGAGGAAAGTGCTGCTTTATGGTGTTTAAAAAGCAAAGCTTTTCTCTAGCAGGAAAGCAGAGCCCTCTAAATAAAATCCTTGTCCACAGTGGACAACTCCAGGGAATGCTGGCACAAGTGACAGATCCTGCCAGTCTGAGGGGCTGTCCAACTTGGTGACTTCCATGGGAGAAATTAATCTTTTCTGAGCTGTCACACCATGGAATAGAGAGTTTTATCTTAATTGAGGTTGAGTTAAAGATCATGGGAGCATTGAATGGATGGGTGTCCTGCCTGTACMATTCCTGGCTTTCTCCTGTCCTGGACAAGCAGAGGGAATTGTCTGTAAATCAGAGTGTGCTTTGATAAAAGGCAGCATTTYTCCAAACTGATAACATGGATGAATAACTCTGTGAACTCTTGCTTAAGGGTAAGCCAGGCTTTTTCTCAGAGGGCATTTTCTGTACAAGTGCAATTATTACTCAGTCACATTCCTTTGAGCCACACTGGAGGTTTTTTAAGCCTTTTGTTTCTTTTCAGAGACTCTCTAAATGATAACTTCTCCCTGCTTTATGCTGAAGATTTATAGYTTCACAGAACCATGGAAGGGACCCACAGGGATCATCCAGTGCAGCTCCTGGCCCTGCACAGACACCCCAACAATCCCACTCTGGGAGTGGTGTCCAAGCTCTCCTGGAGCTCTGGCAGCCTCAGGGCTGTGCCCATTCCCTGGGGAGCCTGGGCAGTGCCCAGCCCCCTCTGGGGGAAGAACCTTTCCCTGATCTCCAACCTGACCCTGCCCTGGCACAGCTCCAGCCCTGCCCTGGGCCCTCTCCCTGTCCCAGAGAGCAGACTCAGTCTTTTTATACTTGGACTTTTATGGAAGTAACAAAACCCAGCACTGGATTTTCAGGGATTTTTTGGTAGCAGATTTGTTGAATGGATATAGCAGAAAACAGGAATAGTCTCTGGCTAGGCTGCACCTAATAAATATCTATTTATTGGTGTCRTTTGCTATGCTCTGCCTCCTTTGAGGAGGGCTTGGCAGTCGTAATTAATTCGGAAACCAACCCAAGCCTGAATTCCACATTACATGGCTGAGAGTTTTTCTCATTTTTGTTAGAAGAATCCAATTTAGTCGCGATTGACCTTTGTTCCTTCCTGATAGCAGAAGTTATTTGAGGAGCAGGTTTTATCTGAAGCTAATGTATTTGATGTGTTTAGGGAGAAATTTATAAGGAAGCTCTGAAAAGGCTGCATRAAAGTTATGGATCTGAAAATATTTGAGGCATTTGGTGCAGGTATTTTAAGGCTGTGAGAGCRTTGGATTCAATCTGTTTTCCTTCACTGAAATGAACACCCAGATTTAGCACTGAGTCCCACTTGGATTGCTTTAGGTTGTTTATTTTTCCTTGTTTTCCATCTCACCTCTTCTCACAATTTTGCCCCATGTCACTTTGTTATRGTTGTTTAAAATAACTTTGTGCCACCAGTTAAATGGGGCTTTTTTTCATAGAAATAAAATGTGTTTGTGTTCCGGAAGGGATCAAATAGTTGATGTATTTGTAATGTGTGCAGGTGTGGTATCTAGTAGGCATGGCACATTCCTGCCTGGAATGGAAGTGTGTGAGGCTGCTTCTGGAAAGTTCCTGSAGTTTTAGAAACTTCCTTTCATCCAGCTGAATGCTTCAAACTTGGTCAGAAATCCACAACTCAGACATGTGGGTGTTTTCCTGTCCATCCCTTCCTTTTCTATCACTCTCTTCAAGGGTTTTTTTAAATGTAAATTTATGATGAGGGCTTTGTTCCAACCTGTGATAGATTTCAGGTAATTAAAGCTGTGTTTACACTTGATGGATGGAAATTTGACACATGTTCTTCATGTGGAAAATTGAGGTGCTCAGACCATGCCTTTTCTAATGTTTGTCTCACTGCAGGAGCAGAGGTGCCAAAGACAGGCACAGCTCTTCCTGACACAGGGAATTATTTTCCTGTGTGGAATYAGTGATTAGTAGTGGCAGTGACAACAGAAATGCTCATAAAGCACCTTTCACCTGGGAGAATTCCTGTCCTTAGGCCTTCCCACTGGACTTGGGCAAGTGGCAGAGCTGGGAACCCACTGGAAACCAGGCTGGGGATGAGCAGCTGGGGGAGCTGGGGGTGAGAGCTGGGACCCAGAACCCCCCGTGCCCTGGGCTGAGCCCCAGCGTGGGCAGCAGGGGAGGGGGGGTTCTGCCCCTCTGCCCCTGTGCTCAGGTGAGACCCCACCTGCAGAGCTGCCCCAGCCCTGGGCACAGCACAGGAGGGACCTGGAGCTGCTGCACAGAGCCCAGGGGAGGCTCCAGGATGAGCAGAGGGATGGAGCAGCTCTGCTGGGAGGAAAGGCTGGGACAGCTGGCATTGTTCAGCCTGGACAGGAGAAGCTCTGGGGTGATTTAATTGTGGCCTTCCAGGACCTGGAAGGAGCTGACAGGAAACATGGAGAGAGACTCTTTACAAGGCATGGAGKGACAAGGGGGAATGGGTTCCCAGTGCCAGAGGGCAGGGCTGGATGGGATCTYGGGCAGGAATTGTTCCCTGGCAGGGTGGGCAGGCCCTGGCACAGGGTGCCCAGAGCAGCTGGGGCTGCCCCTGCATCCCTGGCAGTGCCCAAGGCCAGGTTGGACAYTGGGGCTTGGAGCAGCCTGGCACAGTGGGAGGTGTCCCTGMCATGGCAGGGGGTGGCACTGGATGGGCTTTAAGGTCCCTTCCCACCCARRCCATTCCATGGTTCTGTGTCTGTGACATCACCTCAGGCTTATATTTTGCCTTCATTTCATGTAGAAATACAGAAGGGGTCAGTTTTGATCAAAATTTGAATAAGTTTGTGGACAGGGAACACAAATTAATCATTTCCCTAAATGTTTCATCTTACCTAGGTCCAGGATTCTTATCCAGAGATGTCATTTTTGAAYCTAATGGCAAGTACTGAGCTTAGGAGATTTTAAAAGCACTCATTTTTCTATAAATCATCCTCTTCTGCATTTGCTTTTTTTTTTTTTTTTTTAATCCCACTACATCCAGCAGATCAGATGTGAGAAATATTTTGGAGTGGAATGGGATGTAGTGTCAGTCTAGTGGCTGCTGAAAATGAATAGTCTCTAAATAAGTAATAAAGCTGAAGTGGCTGCAGCTCACTCTGAGGAGTTTGTTTATTGATACTTTCTGCCACTTGAGCTTAGATTTTGCTGCCATCAAGTTGAAAGGGGCACTGCCATTGAATTTTTTTTTTTTTAATCTTTGTTTCTCAGGGGGGGAGGGAGGTGGGGGTTAATTGGGGGATTTGGGTTTTTTGATTGGTTCTTTGGGAGCTGCATAAGCATTATACTGACAGGGCAGTTATTTCTTATTACAGTGTACCCCAAAGGGTTAAAATTACAATTTGAGGGAGGTTACTATACTTTACTGCATCATCTAGAAGCTTGCTAAGCAAAATATTTGTCTGTGAAGAATTCCATGTGTGTTTCTGTAGAGCTGAACCAATGACAAATCATAATTGGTCTTTTGTGTGCAAAAATGTTTTTCATGCTGTCAGTATTTTTATGAAATCTAACCCTATTTGACCCCTTCTCCAGATAGTAGTAATAATTAAGCTTAAAGCTTTATATGGAACTGAATACAGCCATGACTTCCATTTTTGATGTATTTCCTAGACAGCRCCCTCTTTTTAAAKGAGTTGAACAAAAAAATGTGTGRRTATMTCTATGAAAGYTTCAGAGCAGCTGTGGCTGCCCCTGGATCCCTGGMAGTGTCCAAAGCCAGGTTGGACATTGGGGCTTGGAGCASCCTGGSACARTGGRAGGTGTCTCTGCTCATGGCAGGGTGGGACTRGATAGGATTTMAGGTCCTTTCCATCCCAAACCTGGRTTCTGTGCTGGTGCTTTCTCCTCTGTGTGTCCCTGGGAGCTGTGCTGCTGCAGCCAGTCCTGGAGCAGGGATCAGCCTCTTCACTGTCACATGGTGGCTTTTCCCTTCTCCAGCACCTGGRGGAGTGGGCAGGCTTGTGGTGCTGTGCCAGGTGTGCAGTGGGAAGGGRGATCTGGATTTGGACAGCCCGTGAAGTGTCGGGGTCCTGGGGTGTTTTTAGCAATGTGAGGAGATCAGAGCTTTTACCTGACTTGATTCCCTCACACACTCACCCCTGTGAGCCACCCTCAGCCCAGCATCTTTAYTCTCTCCTGCCTTTCCTGCCCTCAGGGTGGATCCCTGCTGGCTGGAARGGCTGCACAGGAAATCCTGGTTGTTCAGGCAGTCTGTCTGTCACCAGGGCTGAGCATCACCAGCCAAGGTCCCTGGGCACCCCATGACATTTTTCTGCATGGGTTGGCCCCATTTCCAGGCTCTTCCCTCCAGCCAGGATGGCTGCTCCCTTCTCTCCAGGCCCCAATCCCTGTGTTCCCCAGCCTGGCAAAGCACACAGGCTCCAATCAGCTCCCTGATTTGTGTTCCCACCTTGTCACCCTGAATTTTTAAGCCTTCTGATAAGTTGTAGTTTGGAGTCAGTTTTCCCATGGKTTTTCATGTAAATAACAGGTGTTGTTTTCTAACTAGCTTRGATGTTTACATTCTTCTTAGTGGGATGGATTTCCTTAACAAGCATGTGTATTAGCCAGTGTGTGTGTAGAGGWGGGGATTTTCTCACCCAATTAGAACCTTTTCCTCCTCTTGTATAAAATATCCCTGATTTTGAATAAATCCCTCTTTCTTTTCTTTTCCCTTGTGATTGCTGTGTAGTGCTGTTCTTTTATGTAGCAGTGCGACATCACCTCACCTCTGTTTATTACCAGGGGGATTCAGGATGTGGCAATTCGGTTTTATGAAAGTTTAGTGACAGAAAAAATGAGTCCAAGGCTTCTGTGGAGCGTTTTARAGTTCCCTTTGACACCTTCATGCCCAGTTCTGTGCTGGCTGTCACCATGCACTGTTCAGCCATCACCAGGAATGCTCAGGCTGCTGCATCTCTGCATGTCCTGGCAGCTGCAGGGATCTCATGGCACTGCTTTTTTCCCCTGTGCTCACTCCTGACTGAGCCTGTTCTGCAGGTGGTCACAGCTGATGAGCTGGGGGATGATGCTTCTCACACCAGTGGTTTTCCAGCCCCTGCAGCAAATTGTCCCTTTTAGAGGCATGTGATTCCTCTGCATTAGCAGGTGAATTCCAGRCCCATTCCAGCCAGCTTAATGGAGCATGGGAACACCTCTCCAAGTGCTTGGCTGACAAAAGGGGAAGATGGATGGTGGTGGCAGGAACCTCTGTTGCTACAAGAGAAGCTCAGTGTGTCCCTGCTCTTCCTGGCTGGGACAGCAGGAAGCTGTTCCTCAGTGCTGGAGCCACTGGGTGTGCTCTGAGCTGAGCATTAAAATCCATGTGGCTTTTGCCACTAAACCTGAGAGTTTTGGAGTCACTGCCTTCCCTTTTCAGCKCCAGGTTTGTGTTTCTGCTGTGGTTTCCAGCTGTTGGTGGTTTGAGGCACTGCATGGGCCAGGGCTGACAAGGAGCAGTGCAGGTCAGGGCATGGGAATGTCCTTCTTTTTCCATGGAAAGGGTGCYCAGGCCTTGGCAGGGGCTGCCCAGGGAGCTTTGGAGTGCCCATGGCTGGAGGTGTGCAAGGAAGGGCTGGAGGTGGCACTGAGTGCTCTGGGCTGGGGACAAGGTGGGGATGGRGCACAGCTGGCACTCCATGGGCTGGGAGGGCTTTGCCAGCYTCAGGGATTCTGTTAATTAAACTAATGAGACTCTCCTTGGTGCTCTGGAGTTCCAGAGGGAATTAGATTGGGAAGAGAGTTGAATGCAGTCGTGTGCAGGGTGGGCCTCAGGAGTGCCTTTGCCTCCTGCTCCCCCCAGGTTTATTTCTTGGTAAAAGGGAGTATTTTGGAAATACGGGAGCCTCTGGAACTGAAACAAAGTGTTGCACATGGCACTTGTGGGAAATCTGGAAATCTGAGACTGCCAAACAAAACTGCTGAGAACTCAGCAGTGGTAGAGGATCAGTCTCTCTGCACTCCATAGAGGTTTCTGTGTGCTGTCAAAACTTAAATACGGATTCTTGGTTGTTATTCCAGCTCTCCAGGATTTATTTTACTGAGGGGCAGGGCAGATTTTGCTTGTGGTCTCACAGTGAGCACGTGCCCAGCTAGGAATGACAGACTGACCATGGTAATCACACATGATGGGACTGTTTGCTGTGAGTTTTGCTGAGGAGTATCATTTTAGGCACATTTTATAGCAGTCAGGATGGTTGAAAGGTAATGGCTGTGTGGGAAATGTCAGAATTCAGCAGTCAAACAGTCAAACTCCAAAAGCCTTTTTGGCACCCCTAAATAGTGATCATGCAGAAGGGAGATCATCACCTGAAAGGTTCAGTTGAAAGACACTGCCTCGCTTTGCAGGCACCGGTGATGAAATGCTCACAGAAACACAGGAGGGTCACTGTTTGTGCCTTCTGTGCTGGCCAAGGGATGTCTGTGCACAGATGGGCAAAGTGTGCAACACTCTTTTGGTGCTTTCCCACTGCCTCAGAGGTGGGGATGAGCTCCAGATCCCATCAAACCTCGGTTCTTTAGTGATTTTTTGATATTAAACGATGAGAGACCAACAGAGAGTGGAAAGACCTTCAGGCTTTTGCACAGAACAGAAGAAAATTGATGAGGCTCAGTGAGTGCAGGCTCTCCAGCAGGCCCTTCAGAGAACAACTCCCAGCTAAGTAGACCTTAAAAGACAGGATCAAGTAGTGCTTTTATTTAAATGCTTTCACACAGTGCAGTATCACTTTTATTAGACTATTCCACTCAAAGTTCTGTGTAGTATAATCGCAGTAAAATAAAATGTGAGGGCTTGAAAGATTCTGCCAGATTGTGCTGGCTGTGACTTGTCTCTCACCAGATCATTGGTATTCACCTGTGTCTCAAGCCTCAATTTTGTACATTGTAATAATAAAATCTAGAAATACAGCTTCATTTTGGAGAGAATACAATTTTGTGAGAATTACTGTGGTGAAAAATACGTTCTGTCATTAAAGATGGATGGTTTCTAGAATTAACCCTACTTCCAGACTATTCACTGATACATTCACACAGGTGATGTGTTCTCCATGTTGAGGATCCCAGGCTGGGTGAGGCTGAGGGGAGCTGAGCGTGCAGCTGTGTSAGCTCCGTGCTGCAGCAGGGCCATGGCAGAGCCCAGGGCACAGCATTGTGTGCACACAGCTCTGCAGCAGCCGCAGGGAGGAGAGCCCAGAGCCTGTGTGCACAATGTGCTCAGGGCAGGACTCCCTTCAGCCCTCTGCTGAGGTCACAAAGGAAGGTACAATGCCACAGCAGGGATGGGAACAAAATTCCTACTCTCCTTTTTCCAATCCTGAGGTAAATCCATGTGCTGCTGCAGGGACAGGAGATGGCAGAGGAAGCACTTAGAGCCACTGGACCCCAGTGTTACATCCTTTCTTACAGCCAGAAACACCAAAAAATCATGTGACAGCATTGTCTTGACTTACAGTTCCCCTCCCACCTGCTCCCTCTGGAGTTTTCCTCCAGAATTCCCCACAGGAGAATCCACAAAGGCTCCCTGCAGGCGATGTGCTGAGGTTTTCACCTCAACCACAAGCCAGGCTTCCTGTGTGACCAAGATCACTWGCAGGAGATTTCAAGGCCTGGAAGTTGAGGAAAAGGTTCTGCAGCTATCCTTGAAACAAACTCAGTCACTTAAATCATCGTGCATTTAACGTAATTGTTCCTGAAGGCTGTGAAAACCTGGAATTATTTCACATCAAGTYGCCTCATTATGGAGGTTATTGGTAGTGCCACATTTAATTTGCTGGAAATGAAGTGCTGTGAGAAGAGGTGCAATTTTCACAGTCATGGAATCTTGTTTTGCAGCATGGATGTATAAACATGCTTTTAGAACTGGGGTGCTTTTACTGATGTCTAAAATAATCTCAGAAACTTCTGGATCCAATGGGAACATCTCGTGGGAACTCACTGGTGGTTTTCAATTGAAAGGTCCCAGGCTTTTAGTTCTAATTAAAGGGATTTTCAATATCTTACTTAAAATAGATATAAATGAAAATAGAAAATGGACCCTTGTGGTTTCTTGGTGATCTGAAAGCTTTTGTAAGCTGCTTGTGACAGCCTGGGAGTGTGAGCAGAGAGCAAACACAAAGTGGTGAAGACACCTCCAAATGTGAAATTGCTGAAGGATGGGCCATGGAAAACACAAACTGCTTGGAAACACCTCCCTTCACACCTTTTATGTTGTAATAGTTAAATATGTTCCATGTTTTTGCTGGCTGTCAAACACCTGCTGTCTGAGGAGGTTTGTCCTTTGCAGAGATCCCACCTGACCTCCATCCCCCCCAAGTCCAGCAGCTTGATGAGAACATTTAGGTTGGAATATATGGAAGAAATTCTTCCCTGGCAGGGTGGGCAGGCCCTGGCACAGGGTGCCCAGAGCAGCTGGGGCTGCCCCTGCATCCCTGGCAGTGCCCAAGGCCAGGTTGGACATTGGGGCTTGGAGCAGCCTGGGACAGTGGGAGGTGTCCCTGCCCATGGCAGGGGTGGAATGAGATGGGCTTTGAGGTCCCTTCCAACCCAGACCATTCCATGGATGATTTTTAGAGCTGRGACAGCCAGAGTTGTGTGGCAGGTGATGAAGTATCCACAGGAAGGTTGCTGAGGGTTCACATGCACCATAATTCCACCCTATCTTTCCCATGCAGACGTTTGCCCTGCGAGATACCGACAATTTTATGGCTTTTCTTGCAACCCCTGGGAGTGAGTTATGGGTTCATTTCTGCAGGGGAGAATGAACAACATTAATGGGACTTTGGAGAGCAGCTTGAGCTGCGGAATGATGTATCCTTATCTTTTGAAGTTCTCCTGTACCAATCTTTGGAGCAGATATGAAATCATTCAAATGGTGCTTTATGATCTCCCTTTAGGAAAACAAATGTCTGTAAACATCGCTCTCTTTTGATGCCCTAAGAAGCAGCTCCTACCTTTATGTACTGATTATAGCCACTGTACTTACAGATCCTGCTGTCTTCCCCTTTTATCTTCCTATTCTTACCCCAGCTCTTGTCCATTATTCTGGTTCAGATTGGCAAAATCTTTTGCATTCAGAGGGAGTTGAGTGTGGMAAAATATGTCCCAAAGGAAACCTAGGGATCTTGTGAGTAGGYACTGACACAACTTATTTCCACTTGCAGGCCACTGATGAGAATTAAATTGAGGCCAGCCCTGGGCACAAAGGTTTATTTGAGAGTGAAGGTATTGAGATGAGGTACAATTAATGTGTGACCTTAGGGTGCTGCAGCCAAGTGCATCCCATTGTTCAGCAGTGAAAGCTGCTCCAGAGGGAGGGCAAAACGGCTTCAAAGGATGCTGTCAGTGGTGGGACACTGCTGGGGTCTGACATCCATGAAGTGACCATGGGGTACCTTAAACTTGTTTGTTTTCTCCTTTAGGTCCCAGTTTCTGGAGTCATTCCCCTGGGACCTGCAAATGTAGCCCTCAGTTGTTCCCTATCTCGTTCCCAACCCTTTGGTGGGTTCATTCCTGCTGTACAGCCATAAAGGAGGGGAGAAAGGAGAGGAAGAGGAGAGGGAAGGGAAAAGGAAAGCAATAGGCTCTCCCCTGCAGTGGTGTTCAGTGCAGGGGTATTTCCAGCCAGGAGCTGGATCCCCTGTCAGAGCCATGATGCTCTCACAGTTCAGGTGCTCTTTGCTCACCTGTGCACCTCTGTCAGTGCAGGTACAGTGGTTCTGGGTAGATGAGGCCAGAGGAACGATGGAATTTCTCTTCACATCTCTTCCTGATACCTTCTGGGGCTCTCCCTGCCTTTCCTCAGACCTCACAGTAGGTGTTTGTTCCTGACTCATTTACCCAGACTTTCCTCACACAAAACACTGAAATTCATTCTGAGCCACATCCTTACACACAGAGCCCCTTTCACACCCTTTTTTCACTCATGGATGTTTCTGTGGGTGTGTGATTCTCATGGATTGTGAAAGAGGAGATGCAGAGCACTGCATGGGGGCACCTGGCAGGTTTCTGTGGGTCACTTTTCAGCAGAAATTAAAACATGCTCTTTCTTCTTCATATAGAAMTTTAGTGCAAATCATGTTATTACTGTTATTAACAGTGCAGAGTTAACCCTCCTGGATGGGTCAAGCTTCTTCCCACACAAACTGTATTGAATCCATGGAGGAATGGCTTGGAATGCCACAGGGTATGCACCCAAATGTGGTATTCCCCAAGTCCTGGTATTTAATAATCAGTTGGTGTTCCTTGCCTCCCACATGTTGCTTGGAAAAGGCTCTCATGAATTCAGTCTGAAGCAAATCCAGTGTTTTGAGCTCCTGAKGCTTTAAAAATCAGGCTGGATTTGGGACAGTGGAAGGTTGGTGGGTGTCATCAGGCTTGCACTGCTGTAGTATAGTTTGGGGTTTTGGTGTTTGGGTTTTGGGTTTTTTTCCAAAATTCGCAGTATTTCTCTGTTAGGCCTTTGTAGAGAACACATCTTGCCAGCTGGGATAATTTGCATGGCAGTTTTTYCCCATTTCACTACTCCTGCTGTTTATGCAGGGATGCAATTTCTGTTGGAATTTGACACAGGCTTGTTTTTCTGTCACTGTGAAGGTTTTGGTGAGGGGAGGTTTGCTCTCCATCCCCACTTGATGAACAGTGCAACGTTCAGGTGCTGTGTGGACCCTGCATTTCAATTTGGCTCATCATGGGATGAAATGAGGAAAATGTTCAGTGCTGTGTGATCAAATAATTTAAACCCTGCCAAGGCAAGGAGGTGAGGGGTGGGAGTGCTGAGTTTAAAAAGCAAACCCTGAATTCTGCACGATCTCTGGGTGGGTTCTAAAGTGGTTTTAGGAAAAGACTGAGGAAATACAGGCCTGTCCTATAGAGGGAACCTGGAGAATTTTGAGAACCAACATAAATAGAGAAGCAGGAATGCCACAAATTGGAATGGTCTCAGGAGGGTTTCATGTAGACAGTTTGTGAGGGTGAGCTGTTGTCGTGCTGTGTTTGGATGGAAGAGCATGGAAAACTGAGAGCCCTTGACCTGAGGTAAACACCAACCACAGCTTCAGTGCCTCAGCAATGGGATTCTCATCCTAAATCCCACAGCCCTGCACCAGCCCCTGGCAGGGAAATGAGCCCCAGCCAAAGGCAGGGCTTCTGGGAGAGCAGCAATTGGCTTTGCTTTCATTGGTCTTCAGAGGGCTGGAACAGCATCAGCCRTGGAGGAGACACAAGGGAAATTCAGGGGAGCATGTTGGATTGGGATCCTTGCATGTGTCCATAAGCCAAGGAATGCAGAAGCTGAGAGGGAACAGTTGAGTAACATTATTTTTGGCTAGGAAACACTCTTGTAACAGTCACTTTTTTTGGAGCCTCCCCATTTTTCTTCAGTGATTCCCACRYCATTCCCTGTGGGATTTGTGCCCCTGGCACTTGGCATTCTGATGAGATCAGTGGCCTRTCACTTGTTTAGTTTTTCTCCTTGTTGTAGGGATTCTGAGGTTTCTTCATCATTTGATKTGCTCTACAGAATATTATTGTTATGCAGAGGAGAAAATACCTATGTTTTATTGACAGGGTTTTTTGCTCATTTGGGGTTTGTGTTTAAAGAAAAAATATTTGGCTTTTTGAGTGTGGTTTTCTTAGTGCAGCCTATTCCACTAAAGAACTTCTGGATAAGAAGCAGATTCATAGAAGAGCTCTCACAACATGAGGATGAAATGAGYTGTTTGTTTTAGGCTTGCAATCATTCTCAGCAATGGTTTTATATTTGTGACTGATTTGTAAGCTTTGATAACCATTATATGCCATCACACCTTGCAGCATTCCATGGATGAATCCATCTCTGCTCCCAGCTTGATGGTACCAGCACATTTCAACGTGCTTGTGTTTCCTGTGGTTTAATTAAAACTCCTAATTACCGCAATTTCAACCTACCCATTCTGGATGGATGGAATGGGGATCAAATCCTTGTCTTGGGAGTTTACAGTGGGATTTGTGCAGCCACCACACAGCTCAGGTGGTTTTTGGGGCATTTGGGAAGCAGTGTGCACCTCCCTTCTCCATCAGTCACAGGCTTTTTTGTGAGATTGCTTCCTCTGGCACGTGGGCAATGAGAATCCCGTGTCCCTGACAAATAAAATGAGTATTTTTCCCTCAGAATTAGTGAGGAGAGGCAGGCAGAATGACTCCCTGTCTGTAAYGCATTCACTCGGAGCAGAACAAATGGTGTGAGATCCCCGCTGTCTGCCCGGGCTCCAATTTCACTGCATGATGACTTAAAAGGGGAAAAAAAGAAAAAATTGTGCAATGTTATTTTGCTCTATTTGAGATGTGGAAGGAATTTTAAGTTCCTTTATGTTGAGGCCACTTTGGCTTAGTAAATATGGGGCTGAATATTCAGCTTCAAACAGAGGCAAGAATATATTTTTTTTCATGTAATATAAAATAATAGCATTACCACATAATTCTGTGATACAACATAGCAAATAATATAATTCAGCTTGAGAGGCTGCAGGGGCTAAGGGTGAAACTGAAATCCTTCAAAACCATCAAGAAAAGATGGCCCTTATTGAAAGAAACAAAATTTAACTGTGGTCTTGAGAATGGAAACACCCAAATCATCCAGACTTTTAAGTCATTTTGATTTTTTTTAATTAAAATGCTTATGACACTCAAATGTCCATAGGTATTAATGGTATTACAAAACCTCAGTAGCTTTAAAATTAATTATTCCTTGCCAGGAGCAAAGGTTTAGAGTCACCTGTGATTTGGTGAAAGAGACACTTGAGAGGAAAACTGTCCTTTTTTTTAATTTTTTTTTTTTTTGGCTTTTCTACTTATTGTGGCTTTGGTCAAAGCAATGTTTTTTCCCATKATAGTCAAAAGTCTTTAAATCATCACCCCTCAGCCTGCTGGAAGCAGTGGGGTTGTTCATTGGGCAATGCTGTCAGAAGGTAACAAAAAGTTAAGACTGGCCACTTAAATTCTGGATTTTTAAACAATTTCCTGCTGGGGTAAAACCAGAGCTTCTGGATATTGTGGTTTTCTCCTTTTTTTCTCCTTATGGCTGAGGCAGGTGGAGGATGTGGAGCTGGCARAGGGGTGAATTTTAATGTTCTCCTGCTTTTTGTCCTTCAGAGCCTGTTCCAAGGCTTTACCAATGGGAAATTCCAGTTATGTTACCAATGTCTAGTTCCCTTTTTTTTTCTGGGAGGACCCTGTGATTCAGCTGATGAAATATTTTTCTCTGCATTTGATTTTACTGCTTGTTTTGCACAGTATGAGGGGAAAAGGTCTGCACAAGGCTCGTGGAACTCCCTGGTTTAATTTAGGGAGGGATGGGATCAGAAGGTTTGGTTTTCAGGGGAGAAATATGAAAAAATTCCGTGTATTAAATGCTGGATATAAAATACTGGCTATAAAGCTGTAGATCTATTTTACAGATAGTATTTAACTTTTAAGCAGTAATAGCATGATGCTTGCCAGCAGTAAAGGATTCATTGGAAGGTAATAGGGTACCAGCAGCTGGATCATAAAACAGTTTCCCCCAGTGTGGCATGAGGAGAAATTACACTTCTCATGGATGGCAGAGAAATCCTGCTGCACACAAGTGGCATCAGTTAAGGGGGGATGCATGAAAGGAATCAAATTAGGATGGGAATATGCTTTGCTGAACATCTAATTGCTATGTTAAAAAAAATATTCTGAGCATCTTCTGATTCCAGATACAGCCAAAGCCAAGAAGGGGAAACTGAGCCTTGGAATTCCTCCTCTGAGCTGACTCTGCCTTGGTTTGTCAGGGAATCCCTGGTCCCTTCCAACTGGTTTGGGTTGGAAGGGACCTTAAATCCCATTCCATTCCTTGCCCTGGGGACACCTCCCAGTGTCCCAGGCTGCTCCAAGCCCCAATGTCCAACCTGGCCTTGGGCACTGCCAGGGATGCAGGGGCAGCCCCAGCTGCTCTGGGCACCCTGTGCCAGGGCCTGCCCACCCTGCCAGGGAACAATTCCTGCCCMASATCCCATCCAGCCCTGCCCTCTGGYTTCCTTTCCTCAAGTGCTCTRCCTTCCACAGGCTTTACTCTTGAACTTCAAGGACCATTTCAAATTTTCTCATATARTTTTCTTGYTAAAATTGCTTTTGTCCACACCTTTCTCCACTGGGACTTGCCCTTTCCTTTCCTGGATGGCTTCCTGCCTTTATTACTTAACTATAAAATGAATGGAATTTTATTTAGAAAGTTTCAGGCATATTAACAATGGAGGTAATCACCAATCCTGTAATGGAGTGCCCATGGCTGGAGGTGTGCAAGGAAGGGCTGGAGGTGGCACTGAGTGCTCTGGGCTGGGGACAAGGTGGGGATGGGGCACAGCTGGCACTCCATGGGCTGGGAGGGCTTTGCCAGCCTAAATGATCCTATAATTCTGTAATGAATAGGCAAAAAGACTGGGAAAATCTACCTAAGGGCTCCTTGTGGACTTTTTTTTGGTCATATGCCATAGACTGAGGCAGGTTTCTCTTCCTAGGGATGAAGTGCAAGCACCTCTACAAACACATTTATGTTTGGAGGCTGTTGTTGGCAGCATCAAGAACTTCAAAACTGCCTCATTACGTTGTGCCCACCCAACTGAATAGGAAAAGTTGTTCCTTACCCTGATTAACAGAAAAAAAATATTAATTTTTAGCGTTCTCCTAAGGGGAGATCCAAGAATTCAACACTCAGATTGGATACCCAGCAAAATTGTGACATTCCTGAGGTTCATTGGGAATCATTCTGGCATTCTGCATGTTCAAGAAAAGCATCCCTGGAGTGGTGCAGTGGCTCTGTGATGTGGCTGGGTGCCCCCATCTGTCCCTCTGCTTGGGGATAGATGCAYACCAGCCCTCTGGTGCCAAGTGCTTTGTGGTGCTTCCCTGCTTGCCAGGCAAATGTGGGGAATGGAAAAGGAACAAAAAAATAAAAACCCAAAAAACTGCCTGGAAACAAACCCATTTCCTTTGTACAACATGCTCTGCAGAGCACAAGCAGAGAAGCAGAAAAACACAGTAATYAGAATCCTTGTCCTGTAATGGATATTACAATTACGAAGGGATCATTTCCCTGGTTTTTCTCTTCCTCACCAGTCTGAAATTCTGTGTGCTTTGTGTTTGTGTGGATCCCCTCCTGGCTCAGTGTTTGAGGCTGGGTTCTCTCCCCCTGGTCTGTCCAGAGGTGAGGGCAGCACACCCTGTGCCACAGGGGGACCTCTCTGGGAGGGGCAGGGATGGAGTCCTGGGTGGGAAGAACTGTCTCTTCTGCTTGGTGGGGATGCAGGAGCTGCACATCCTGCAGCACATCCCTCTTCCAGCTGCCAGCACCTCTGGGCACACTCCAGCAGTGGTTCCCCCTTGCTGTGGTGTCCTCTGGGTGACACTCTGCTGTCTCTCTGATCTCCAGGCTCTCTGCAGACGTGGCAAGATGCTCGTTCAGCYGTCAGCAGCTGTGCTTTTCAGTTCATCTGGGTCGGCAAGAGACTGTTCTTTGGTCTCTTGAACCCCTGGAAATGGCAGCAAAAGGAAATTRAGAGGTGAATGAATGTGTCTGGAGAAGGTTTTTGTGCAGCAGGACAGGATTTCTGTGCAGGCACTTGATCTTTTCCTGCCTTYTTTCCAGGAGTKTTTGTGGGTGGGAGTTTTGCCTGCTGTGCTTGTAAGAATTGCTGTGTTTGTTCCTTTAGGATGGCTGGATTTGTGCATTTTATGGATAGACAGGACTGCTGGGAGGCTGCCTTTGCTTTTGTTTAACCAAGTGAGCCCTGTGTTTTTTGGCCAGCTGATGTGGAGAATCACAGAACCCGTAAGGCTGGAAAAGTCCTCTAAGGTCATAAAACCCACACATAAACCCACATCACCCCTAAATCACATCCTCAAGTGCCACATCCAAATGGCTTTTGAACACTTCCAGCCATGGGCACTCCAAAGCTCCCTGGGCAGCCCCTGCCAAGGCCTGAGCACCCTTTCCATGCACAAATTCCTGCTGCTGCCCGAGCTGAGCCTCCCCTGGCCCAGCCTGAGGCCCTTTGCCCKTGTGCTGTCCCTGTTCCCTGGCAGCAGAGCCCGACCCCCCCTGGCTGTCCCCTGCTGGCAGGGACTTGTGCAGAGCCACAAGGTCCCCCCTGAGCCTCCTTTGCTCCAGGCTCAGCCCCTTTCCAGCTCCCTCAGCCCCTCCTGGGGCTGTTGGACGTGTTCACATGAAGATAATTGTACAGATATGACATTATACAASACTGCTTTAGCTCTTTCCCTCTGATTCCCTACTTTGCATTTCTGCATTGCAGCACATCCTTTAATCAGGGAACATGGATGGGGAATATCCTTCCCTCTTGGCATGCAGATGTGAATGCACAAGCAAGTGAAGTGATGGAAGAGGAGTTTGGGCTGCTTTTAGTGACTTACTTAATATCAGTCTAATTAATTATGCAATGTTACAACCTTGAAGTCCTCAGTTCCCCTTGTCTTTAAATGATATTAAAACCCTTGATGGCAACATTTGGCTGCAGAAACATGTCCCCAAAATCCATTCCTCACTGGTGGGCTCAGGACCTCCCTGCTCCCTCTGGATTTGCTGCCTCTGTGAAGATCAATGCCCCAAAATTGCCAGCAGCTCTGGATGAGCAGTGCCCTGACCTCTGCTTTGTGCCCCTGGGCTTTGAAGGTGTCCCCAGCCTAACGAGGGGGTCACACAAACCCTGCTTTTCTAAAGAGCTTTGTGTGATCCCTGTTCAAACACAGACTCCTGGCCTYTCACCAGCAGGACATTGCCTCTCCTGGGATAAAGTGGTGCAGATTTGTCTGAGCCAGGAGAGGATGGGCCACATGACAGCCAGGGATTAAATGGTTCTGTTGGTGCCAAGGGTATTCCTCATGGATGGCACCAGAATCAATTGATCCTGAAGCGCAGAATGATTCTTTGTTTTATTTCCAGGGCTAAGATTTGAATCCTTCCAGCTCTGTTCCTTSCCATAAAATATAGTGGAAAAGGCATTAATGAGCAGTGTGACACGAAGCAATCGTGATTGTGAACACAGAAATGCCATCGGATTTCAGTTTATCAGGGAATTAAGAACCAGATCTGGTGATGTTAAATACCATTTAGGAATTGTTTAGCCCCCTCCAAGGGCCTGAGGGACATTAGGAGAAAGAAATGCGATGCTGGATGTGCTGTACTTTTGTTAGTTACGTGAAATTGAGGAGATTAAGCAGAGCAAAGACTTTGTCTCAGCAGGAGGTGCTCCCAAAGGGTGGGATAACAGATAATCCCCTCRCACTAAAGCTGTATATCCCAGCTACAACAGCAATCAAAGCAAAGCCGGGACAGCCTGCAAAAACCTGCCTGAAAGGCTCTGCGGGTGCTACAGAGGCACTTTCAAAGTTAATAGAACAAGATCAATTCCCTCTTTATCTAAACACGGCGTGTTGGATGTTGGGGCTCCTCTGATGCTGCCAGGAGCTCTGTCCTGGGTGTAAATCTCTGAGATGTCACCTTCTTYAGCAGCTGTGATTAAACCCAAATGGATAAACAAAACCCCTCTCTGAATGGGGTTGGTGTGCTTGGGGAGTATGAGTTTAATTCTCATTTTCTTGCCAGTAGCAGAATTAYTTTATTTTTAGCCATGTAGCAGCTCTGATGGATGTTTTACAGACACAAGGATCTGCTGACCTGCTGGAAATGGGGAGAAGAGGGAAAACAGAGGTGAATTCCAGTCAGAAGTTGCAGAAGAGGGTGCTAGTCTGAGCTGCCTTTTAGCCACTGTCATCAGGCCATTAGAGCAAAAATCTCTGTGAGGGGTTCAATTTTCTGCCTTTCCCAGGGGCTCCCTGCGAGAGCCCTTGCCTGGGGCTGCAGCTCCATCAGAGCTGCCACTCMCTGGAGCCTGGCACTGTCGGACAGGAGGATGGGGCAGCGTTTCCCACTGCATCCCATCCCTTTGGGATCAGGGAAGGAAGCTCCASGCCAGGGCTGTGGCAGCAGTGATGACTTTGGAGCTGGCAGAGCCATCTCCACGCTCCCAGGGGCATTTCCCTTGCTCTTCCCCCTGTTTCCTTTGGTGTGAGGATGCCTTAGGGCTGTTTGGAGCCGGTTTCCYGGGATTTCTCCTTGAAATGAAGCCCTGCTTTTCCCTGCCTTGCCCGCCGTGTGCATCGGGCTGTGTGGGCGGCTGTGCTCCTGTGATAGCTCTGRGTACTTCAGCACAACGATGCAATTTCAGAAAGGAAAGATTAGGGAAAGATTTTCTCCTGCCTTTCAGTTGTGAGGGCTCCTCCTGACAGCCAGGAGCCCTTGCAGACATTACCCTGTTATCTGCCTTGAGCTGTGACTTTTATTTTTCGGGTGATGTGCAGCCGTGACGTGATGAAATGCAGAACCATCATCAGGCTTTCACAGAGACAGATCTTTGAAGCTCAAAACACTTGCAAGCTCATTTTTTAAGATTTGCCTTCACCACTGAATTGTCACAGCAAAAAAAAATTACTAATTTTGTACTGAAAAAGAGACAGGAGAGGTACAATTCTATGGGAGTGCTGCTGTACATCCCAAATTTAAATAGCTGTCGGTGATGATGGCAAGTCCTAAAATGTTCCTAAATGATTGCCRTGATGGGGATGAGTGATCCAGCACTGGGTGGCCGTGTGTGAGGGTAGTGTCAGGTTGTTCTTTGGAAACCACCTACTGTGTGGTGCCTTCCTCCCCAGCCTCTGCTGTGCTCTTCATATGCCATCTATTTCTCCTCACTCCCTTCTAGGRTTTCCTTGCTTCTCTTTTCCTATCCCAGCCTTTAAAGYATTTTGTTTGGGACTTTTTGGGCCRTGCTGAGAAAGGTGTGGAAGCACTTTGCACCCATTTCACTGAGCTGTGTGATTTGGGCACAGCACGGGATGGAGAGTCCTGGAGGGGCTCATAAATCCAACCTTTATTACTGCAGAATGTAAAGGGAATAGCAGAAGAGTWACAGAGGAGAAAAGGGCCAGCACGTTTCTGCTACAAGACAGAATGCTTATTTGAAACCAAACTTCATTAACTGCTCATTCTACAGAAAACACTATAAACGCCAAAACCAGCAGGTTTAAGAGGAGGAAGAGTTCTGGGGAAGAAAGTCCTCTCTGGAAAGCCTTAAGTATAAAACTGACTGTAATTGGGGATGTGAGAGGTGGCAGCTTAGAGGCCTCCAGTTAAAGCCGGTCTCAGCCTTGGTTTTGGTGAGTGATCAGCAACAAAAGAAGGCTCTGAAAAGACTTTTGCTTTCAAGAATTTGTGTGTTGATTCTCTTCAGTAGAAGCCCTGCAGTAAAGCCCTGGGAACTGCACAAGCACTTAGCAAGTAAAGGGACAAATTGTCCAGAGGGGCTTCTGTTCAAGCATAAAACTTTATCTCTGCAAACACCTGGTGGAGAGGGAAAAGTCTGGAATGAGGCTCAGCACCAAGGTATCACCCTATCACCTCTGAAATGTGGGAGATGCTGCTGAGAAGTCTTATCAGCTCAGGCACCTCAAAACCCTTCCGTGAGCCTTTAGAGCTCAACAGTTCCTCTTTCCTCCAAAAAACTGTGGTACTTGTGTCTCAGTCTGCCAGAGCACACACCACTCATCCATTTATCATAAAACAGTCAGATGAAGCAGCCTTTGGGGCTTTGGAGTGKGAATGTTTCCCCAGTCTGTTTAGTAAAATAATTATCTTAAGGCATTTTTTGAAGTGTAGTTTTGCCCCCTGGTAAGAGTAAAATGCCTGGCACTGCTTTTCCAAAGGATGAACTGCTGAACAGTAGAGTTCATAAATATTTTATTAAATGCTTCCCCTCAGCATGAGGAGCATTGGAAATACAACCAGARTTTCATCACTAATTTCAGGAGATAATGCAAGGGTCCAAGGAGGAATAGATAAAGTTAGAAAAATAATTAAGAGATGATTGTTATTCAAGTCACCAGACTCAAGAAGTTCACCCTGAAGCATCTTCAGAAGTGGCCAGARCAGTCTGAACTGTTACCTGTGACCTACCCAGAAGACGGACAAGGGAAATTCTATTGCTTAAATCACTGGTTTAGTAGATTTGTTTTTTTTTTTTCTCCAATTCAGTTGTTCTTTTAAAAATTCAGAAGTGAACATCAGGATTATAATGTGGGGTAAGTCTCCAGAAAATGGCTGAGTGTGAGCCCACAGTCTTCCATGCCTGCTGCCAAACAGGGAGGTGTTTTCAAGCCTGTCCGGAGCTTGTGACAAATATTAAGCCATAATTGCCATGCTTAATTTTTATTTTTCTTCATTGACTTGTGAGGGATCATAGATTAGAACCAGAAAGTCGCAGACAGAAGGGCYTCAGAAAGGTCTGGAGGCATTTCAGCAAGGACAGACTTAGGATTCTAAATGATGTTGACRCAGGAAGAAATGATCCGAAATAATTAAGATTTATTTTACTCACTGTGAGTGTTTGGCTGTGCCAAACAGAGAAGAAATGGCTGTGCATAAATAAATAGATGTGGACAGGCCTCAGGAAGGGTCACTGGGTGAGTGGCATCGTGTCATGGGGTGGGTTTAGGGTGCTCAGCCTGGGAGGTGCAGCCAAGGGCTGGGACTTGTGGAGGGACAGAAGCTGCAAAGCAGGGGAAAAGGGTTTATGGGCAATCTGTGAATTCTTTCTCCCGACACAGGGAGTAGGGTTGGCACATTTGCAATGAAATTATCCAGGAGCAGGTTGCAAGTGAGCCAATGGATTCTGCCCCATGGCTTGGGCAGTGCTCAGGGCTCGCTGCCTCGGAACATGAGGAGATGGGGAGACCTTGGAGCCCCYTCCAGTGYCTRAAGGGGCTCCAGGAGAGCTTGGGACAAGGGATGGAGGGACAGGACAAGGGGGAATGGCTTTAAGCTGAAAGAAGTAGGTTTAGATGGGATCTTGGGCAGGAATTGTTCCCTGGAGGGTGGGCAGGCCCTGGCACAGGGTGCCCAGAGCAGCTGGGGCTGCCCCTGCATCCCTGGCAGTGCCCAAGGCCAGGTTGGACATTGGGGCTTGGAGCAGCCTGGGACAGTGGGAGGTGTCCCTGCTCATGGCAGGGGTGGCACTGGATGGGATTTAAGGTCTCTTCCAGCCCAAACCACTCTGGGATTCTGTGGGAAAACTTAGGTGGGTTCAGGATGCAGTTTGGCAGCTCCATGCTGGAAAAGCTTTCCCGTGACCTCAGCAGACCAAGGCAGCACCTCTGGCTCTGGCAGAAGATTTTGGCTGCTCTCAGGAGCAGCTCCTTGGCTGGGGAGGTTCCCCTGGAGCTGCTCATCCCCTGCTCCAGCATCRCTTCCCAAACCAGGCTGCTCCAGCACCAAATTCCTGTGACTGCAACTTTTGAGACAATTCTGAGCCTTGTGCTGATCTGCAGAAAACACTGAAATTWGGAGCAGTTTTTCTCTGTAGTTAAGGTAAAAAAGAATCTCTGTAAAATTATTTTTAGCCTACTTGCCATGAAAATAATTTCCCTGCTTGCTTTTATYGTGCAATAAATTACCCACAAAAGAGGATAACAGATTAATTTAACCAATTTAACTTAATCTCAAATAGTGTGTTGTTTTATTAAGCAATGCTGTGATGTAATTAAGGGTTGTAACTGATTAAACACCTTGTAAAGACAGGGCTGTTAATTAATACTAAATTACAATAAAATTAACAAAGTAACATAAACAAACCATGTAAATGTTTTTAAATGACAGGGATAATTCATCAGCTAAAAGCTGCTTATGTGAACCATTTCCTAAAGAGTTTGCTCCAATTAATATGTATATAATAACTGCAAAAATGGAAATGGGGCAAGAAGATCTAAATCTGTAAAATCTTTCAATTCAAATGACTCCTTTGATAAGAAAACATGGGAGTTTTTTAAGCTGGATATTCTCTAATAATGTTGAAGAAAATGCCTTGAACCCCAATTTGGGGTATGCAGGGAAATATTATTACAATAATATTATTATAATAATATTATGGTRTGCAGGGGAAAATCTGAAATTAAGCCTCAATGACACCTTCAACACCACCTCTGCATCTGACACTTGTTTGTCTCACTGGAATATGAATCTGAACAACTCCTGCCTTGCTAAGCTTTAATGTGAGTATTCTGTATTAATGCTACAGCTCCAATTCAGATCTCATTTGCAGGAACATCAGGAAATGGCTGAAATTTCTTTGCATACTTAAAAGGTATGCTGGATTGGCTGGGTCACAAGGGCTGGAAATCCCACAGGTGCCCTTTGTCGTTGTGAATTAAGTAGAGAAACACAAAATCCKGGATCTCAAAGTGCCAGGCCCACAGGGGCCTGTGGCTGCAGGAGGCACAGAAATAGTCCTGAACTCCTCCAGACTTGGGATCCAATCTGATTAAGACCAAGTATGTTGAAGCAGGTTTTAGCTGAGAACCCCCAGCAGCAAGACTGCCAAGGTGTAAAACACCACTCAGGTCGTGGGATTTCACTCYGTGTGACACAACGTACAAACTCCTCGAAATATCCCTCGGTTTTAATGGGATTTTGGAACTTGGTAAAAAATTAAAATTGACCTTTTTTCTATTATCTCACAACCAGAAGCCCTAGAAATAAACYGTGGTTTTTCCTCAGGAAGTTATTCAAATTTAAAGACTAAAATTATTATGCTYGTATCATGCTGTTGAATAATGCTGCGAGTGATGAAATTATGCAAAATAGACCTGGTGTGGGTACGGACTGAAACTCCAATGTCTAAACCAGTAGGAGCTGATGCTGGATTGTGTGCAGCAGCCGCAGGGAGGAGAGCCCAGAGCCTGTGTGCACAATGTGCTCAGGGCTGGCCACTGCCCAGGGCACGAGTTGTGCCTCCTGTGCAGGGGCCATTGCCGGGCTCAGCCCCTGCCCGTGGCTCTGGGGCCATYSCTGATTTTATCTTTAATTTTGTCTTTAGTTTTGTTTATCAGTGGCTAGAGGGCTGATGGAGGGACAGTAGCTGGGAATGCCTGTGTCTGGAGACTTAGGTGTTATATGTTSCTGAAGGCTTCCTTGAATAGTTCCATGGAAGTGGGAAAAATATTAACCAAAGATAAACACAGCCTAAAACGGGCTTACATAATTATTACACAGAAAATATTACACAGACTGGGGGATGAAAGACTGTGGGAGCCTTTACACCTCAATATGCTGTTCAGACATTCCTGAGCCTTATCWAGCTGGAGAGTAGGAGGGAGATTTCAGGAGGACAGGCATGAGTAACGAAAAACGTGGAAGAGCATCCCTTTGTTTTAAAAGTAYGGTGTAATGACGTTGTGCAAGTTCATGTCGGTCCTATTTAAAAACTTCTGAGCTGTGGGAACACCCAGAGTGTAAATGAGGGATTGTGTGTGGGAACATCCAGGCTCTGGTTGAGCCCAGCATTGTGTTTACGGTGCAGGAGCAGCTGCAGCTCCATGTTTGCACAGATAAATCCTGAATCCTTTCCTGTCCTGTGTGGGTTTTGCATTTGGTGCCTCTTACTGTCAGTTTGTAACTGCAGGAATGTGGGTCTGATTGAACCCTGCATCCCGTGCAGACYTAAATTCCCCTGAGGACTGAGGTTTGAAATGCACACCAGGGGATAGGTGCTCCACCTTTCCAGAGTGGAAAGGCTGCTCCCACTTTCTCCCTGTCTGTGCCAAGAAGGACAATGTGCTCCCCACCACTGTGCCTGCATTCCCACCTCCCCAAACCCCACAGCTCCAGAGCTTACAGGGTTTCTTGCCAGATCCCTCCCTTGCACTCGTTTGGCTGTGTTGGAAGCAGGTTGTGGAGCACTCCGTGGTCCCTGCTCCCAGCAGGGCTGGGGGAGTGGGAGCCTGGCCAGAACACAGTGAGGAGCAGTTGGACGTGGGCAGGGACACGCAGCTTGGCACTTGGCAGAGCTGGAGCTGCTGAGGACAGATCCATGGCTTCTGCCTCTCCCTGGCTTTCTCTCCAGCTTCCTGATGAATAGGAGCATTTCAGACCAAAGGGCTGGCACCCTGTTTTCTGCTTTTAGAAAACAAGTCAGGATTGAGAGCTAAAGCCATTGCAGCCCAAATTAGCCAGAGAAAGGGTATTTTTTACATTTCTCCTCATGTCAAACCATTGGGGTGCTCCTTGTTGGAGGACCCATTTCTCTTGTGCTCTAAGACATCTTCCAAAAGGAATATGACAGGGAGGAACAAGGCAGTGYCCATGTGCTACCTGCACAGCACATTCTAGGGATGAGAGTGTCCATCTKGAGARGAGAAGGCTCCAGGGAGACCTCAGAGCCCCTTCCAGTGCCTAAAGGGGCTCCCAGAGRSCTGGAGRGGGACTKGGGACAMGGACAGGRAGKGMCAGGACCCAGGGAATGGCTTCCCAGTGSCAGAGGGCAGGGCTGGATGGGATCTKGGGCAGGAATTGTTCCCTGGCAGGGTGGGCAGGCCCTGGCACAGGGTGCCCAGAGCAGCTGGGGCTGCCCCTGCATCCCTGGCAGTGCCCAAGGCCAGGTTGGGGTGAGACTGGATGGTCTTCARGGCCCCTTCCAGCCCAAACCATTCTGTGGTTSTACAAATCAGTTCAAACCCTCACTCGTTAGAATTCTCAGCTCCTGGCCAGGCTGYCACACTCGACATCTTGCAGCAGAGAATCCCTGGCAGCTGTTGGGTGGGTTATGAACCTCCCACACGTCAAGTTTTCAAAAATCTGGAAAGTTCATTGCTTTATTGAATTCCATTTTCTGCTCTTGATTTATCAGAATGCCGTGCTGGACTCTGAGGTTCCACCTTGAGCAGCCTGAAATCCCTAAAACCAAACATTTTCCAAGACACTGTGGAATTTCAAGCAACCTGCCCTCAGGAAAAGATCCCAAAGTCTTTTTAAAAACTCCTTTGGAGGTTTAATTTTATCATAAGCAGTGAATTCTTTAAATACAACTCCAGATGCAGTTGTGAGTTTGCGTGGCAAAGAGCACAGAAAAGAAAACTTGGGTTTTAATTTTGGATTTCAGTCTCTGCTCCCGTACGCAGCCAAGCAAGTTCCATCAGCTGGGTGAGAGCAGCATTTCCATGCAGCAGAAACASAGGCAGACATAAATATATATGAAATGTATTCAGAAAACATGAAATAATGCTCAAACAAATCTTACTTTGACTCAAGCTTACTTCCCATTGCCAAGAAAAACATGACTGGGCTGATTTTCTAAAAAAAAACCAAAAAACAGTTGGCAGTAAATCAGATTTTCATGGCTSCAATTTGACAAGAAAACTTTTAATAAAAATGCCAGGGCAGTACTCTTTGCATATTTGTAGTATTTGATGGAGACYTTTTGGAAGATGGTTGTTTTCCAGGAGACTCTAGGAACAAAACCTGTACCTRTTTGGCCAGTAAATGAGTGTACATTTGTAACTCAAACCTGGAGCAGATGAGTTGTATTAGCTCTAGAGGATATAGTTGCATTTTATATTTTTTCAGCTGAAAACTTTTAACACATTTCAGGCAAAATCAAACTGGTTTTTGCTGCAGATGAGGAGGAAAAAAATGTTGAAAGCAAAGGAATTCTGCTGCCCCCACCCCAACCCAGTTTTGTTTCATGAATGTGCCCTGCAAGCAGCAAAAAAGGGAGTGATTTGTCTTTGTAGAAAGCAGATTCTGTGAATGTTTCAAGGTCTGGTCAGTATTCTTTAATTTCTTGAGTTAGGGATAAAATTTCTAAAATTCTGCATCAAAATGCCASATCAGCCCCTGAGAGGAGTACAGATACGGAGTTTGCTAGGGGGTGATACAGGAAAATGTACACTCTGTAAGCATCATTACAGCTAACACTGGCTTAATTAAAATAAAAGAGGGTAATTTTCAAAGCTGCAGGAGAGATTTAGCAGTCTTGATCATGAGAAATGTGAATTTGCTTTCCTTAGCTGAGATAATACTGGTACTCATGCTGGTTTTTAASGTGTCTGAGTGCTTACATGAGTTAACTTYCTTGRGYKGAGAAGAGATSGAGTGAAAATCTCATRCTGGGGAGAAAAAAGTAAACTTCRGGTAGAAACAGTTCCATGKCAGGGACACCTCCCACTGTGCCAGGCTGCTCCAAGCCCCARTGTCCAACCYRGCCTTGGGCACTGCCAGGGATGCAGGGGCAGCCCCAGCTGCTCTGGGCACCCTGTGCCAGGGCCTGCCCACCCTGCCAGGGAACAATTCCTGCCCAAGATCCCATCCAGCCCTGCCCTCTGGCACTGGGAACCCATTCCCTGTGTCCTGGCACTCCATCCCTGTCCTTGTCCCAAGTTCCTCTCCTGGAATGGAGTTAGAGGTGTCTCTGTATAGGAGAAGGGAACACAGGTGACCTCAGCCCTGATAATTATCAGCTGTGTTAATTACCCAGTCACCCCTGATGAGTCCCAGCTGTGCCCAATAAGGGTGAGTGAGATACAAGAGGGGTTGGCTGGTGAGGGCAGGATCAGTGTGGAGCAGGARCCTTGAGGAGCAGGAAGGAGAGAATGCTGGAGCAGGATCCTGGGCAGAGAGAATGCCTGCAGTGAGGTCAGTGTGGGGCTGCAGGCAGAGCCTGTTGTTGGAAGCTGCAGTCCCAGTGTGGTTGGGGAAAAGCTGCAGGCAGAGCCTGCAAACCAATGGCTGCAGGCAGAGTTGAGCAGGGAATCACCAGCAGGCAGAGGCTGCCAGGGAAACCTCCAGCAGGAGCTGCTGCAGCCAGAGGCAGGGAATGGTTGGGGTCAGGGTGGCTGAGCTGTGAAGAGGAACAAACCAGGGCCCTTTTTATGCTGTGATAAACAAGGAGTCTGTGCCTTGGCTCATTTTTACACTCCAGCAAGAGGGCTCCTGTAACATCTCTGGAGCCTTCTCTTCTCCAGGTGAGCACTTCCAGATCTCCCAGCCTTTCCATCTCTTTAATCCTCTCCATTCCCCTTAAGAAGGAGAAGGCTGCCCTCAAAAATATAAATCTTAGGAATGCACCAAAATAATGCTTCAGATTTAATGATGGGAGCTGTTCTTTTTCAGTTGGTCCCCAATTGTAGAAATAAGGTTATTCTTTAATTTTAGCGTGGAATATGCAGACAGTGAGCACAATGATTCTAATGCCATTGGTGCTTATTCTTGTTTATTTAATCTTGGGTCAATTCCGTGTGGTTTTGTGCATGTGAATGAGGAAACTGAAGCAGATTTGGTGTCCAGTGGCACCAAATGCTCTGCCCCCATGAATGGTGGTGTGGGAGTCTGAGGGGGTGAATAATCCTTCCCAGGGAGAGTGTAAAATCCAAAGTGAACCCCAAAATGAAACAGTGAATATAAAATTAGCAGCTTATTTCACACCCAAGCCCAGGCTGATGGAACAGCCTCAGCCCATGGTTCTGKCGTCACCTTCCAGGGAAACTCAGAATTGAAGGCTCTGGCTCCATTTACAGCATTAACATACAAACCAATTCCTGTACCAACAGCCTATTTTTTCTTTCTGCAAAACAATCTCCAGAACTCGGAGCCCTTGCTGATTAGAGGAGAAGTGTTCTGCAGTGTRTGAACAACACACAGCATGATGCATCTTCATTACCAAAATTCACAATGACGATCATTTATCATAAAAGCTGCTGACAGTGGGCATTAATCTCTGAGTAAAGCAAGGAGGAAATGCTGTTCTCATGGCCGTGGAATTCATTTAGTCCCCCTCATCCATGCCTGAGGGACTGGGAATTCTCTGGGCAAAGCAATTGCAGCCTTAGCAGTGTGGATTTTTGGTGGTGGAATGAGGGAGTCTTTTGCTTGGATGTGGAATCCAGAGGTGACCACTGCTGGCAGAACGTGCCTGTGTTTCACACAGCCCAGAGCAGCTTCCTTCCCATCCTCAGGTTATTTTTGGAAATAACCTTCAAGGCCTTCCATCCCCCCGCTGCCATGGCAGGGACACCTCCCACTGTGCCAGGCTGCTCCAAGCCCCAATGTCCAACCTGGCCTTGGGCACTGCCAGGGATGCAGGGGCAGCCCCAGCTGCTCTGGGCACCCTGTGCCAGGGCCTGCCCACCCTGCCAGGGAACAATTCCTGCCCMAGATCCCATCCAGCCCTGCCCTCTGGCACTGGGAAGACATTCCCCCTTGTCCCCAGTCCTTCTCCAGCTCTCCTGGAGCCCCTTTAGGCATTGGAATGGACTTGGAGGTCCCTCTGGAGCCTTCTCTTCTCTAGTTCTGTTTAAAGCAGAGAATAGGAGTTCTTTCAGGTGGAAGTTTCAGCAAAATATTTATAAGCTGGAAACGTTTATTTTTCTTTTCTGAAGTATATTAGAACTGTTGGATGTCTTCAGAAATACAAACAAATGTCTGCTGTAATGAACTGCATGTTGTCTATGCCTTATTTTTGTCTGGTTGTACTTCTTCTTTCTTTTTGTGCTTATATGTAAAAGAGACAAATGATTTGGTCAGGCAGACCTGGGAAGAGTGATGCACTCCCACACACATCTGGTGTCTTGTTGACGAAGCTTTACCCATTTTTACTCAGATAAATTCTGAAGGCTATGGAAATACCACGTTGTTTCCCCTTATGGAGTATTTTGTTGGAAGTCAACACGTTTGTTTTTTTCCCCAAATTTCCATCAGCCTTCAAAGCTTGGAGTTCTCTCCTGGATCTCACTGCCCAATGTGGTGTGGATTTATGGCTCCTCAGAACAAGGCAGAGGTTTGGGATATGGCCAAGTGAACTCTGTGTGCCTGAAATTCCCTGTTCCTGCTTGGAGGGCATGGCTAATTCCAATGGAATATGGATTCTGTGCTGACCTGCCTGGAGAGGAGGAGGCTCCAGGGAGAGTTCAGAGCTCCTTCCAGGGGCTAAAGGGGCTCCAGGAGAGCTGGAGAGGGACTGGGGACAAGGAATGGAGGGACAGGACCCAGGGAATGGCTTCCCAGTGCCAGAGGGCAGGGMTGGATGGGATCTTGGGCAGGAATTGGATGTGTTTGTAAGGACCTGGGTTTTATGCAAAGTGAAAGGTGAAATGAGCCCAGCACATGAGCAATTTGATTTTTCAAGCCCCTCAGTAAAAAGTCTGAAGGTGCCTCCCACCATCCTGGGTCTCTCCCTCCCTGTTTGGAGCCTTGGGGTCTCTGCCCTGTGCTGGGAGAAAGGTGAAACCTCCAACCCAGTCCTGCCTGGAGACCCAAATTCCTCCTGAATTCCTCCATGGCASAGTCTCAGTTGGATAAACACTGGAGAAGCAGCCCCAAAATATCCCTGAACCCCCAGTTGTGTTCTCCATCCCTGGGATAACTCACAGGCACAGAAGAGCTGGAAAGAGCCAGGGAGAGATTCTCCTGTTCAATATTTCATCTTGGGGAAGGGTGGAGAATATATTTGAGTCGAAACAAATTACAGATAARTGCCTGATGTGTTTTAGGGTGGGTATTTTAGAAGGATAAAACTTGTTATGAATTTCTCCCCAGTTTCCGAGTTGACAGCCTTCATGAAAATATGTAAACTACATTAATGAAAACCTCAGGCGTTGTTTTCTTGGTATTTCTTTCTTATTTGAAGCTGCCTTTATCAGGAATAAAACAGCAGATATTGAAAGCYGTGTGTTCTGCTCTTCTCTGTTTGTTTGGGAAGTGAAAACTATTTAAATAAAGGAAAATATATGAGATTAGTTGCTCTTCTTAATCAGTAATTAAGATATGGGCAATATAATTAATCTTCTGTTTTTATATTTTCCAGGTGATCAACATATAATCTCCACAGCTATGGCTGAGAAGTGCAGTTAAGGTACTGTGATAATTCCCTTTTMATATGGGCATGTTTTTGCTGGAAATCATTCCCAAAATTCTCTCTTGCATAATTTATAAAAACCTGTATTCCTTGAGGCTGAGTTCACTTTTGGATGGTTTTAAKTTGTCAATTTGTCCACTGCACTTCCTGAAAACTGAGTTTGTTTTTCTTTTTCCTTATGTTCCTTAACTTTTGGCTTCCTGGTGTTAAATTCAGTCACTTTTTAGGATGTTTGTACAGACATACCATGAGAGCCATGCTTCCATGATGAGGGTCGTGTCTTTGAAATTGCTGACTCTGAAAATGTGGTGGGGAAAGGGTGGAAAATGTGTCCCTCTGGAATGCTGGCTGCTGCACACTCTGTGGTACTGAGAGTTTGTTGGTTGGGATCACAAGATGGAAAATGGCTCAGCAGCTCTGCTGGACCACAGGGAAAAGAGGCTTGGCTTTGTTGGGAATGCACATCTCATGGCCAGGATGATCTCCCTCCAAGCTGTGTTTGAGTTCTGGCTGGGATTTTGAGCACAGAATRGCAGGAGGGGAGGAATAGGAGGAGGAAATGTGGCAGGTTCTATTTTCTGGGCACTGAACTTGGGTGCCAAACTGAAATGAAAGGAAATTCATTTCTTTGCTGGGAAAAATTCAGWTCAAGATTCAAAACCTGATGAGCAATATGAAACAGTTGTTCTGGAATGGCAGGAATGAATTCTTGCCAAAGAAATTGTCAGGGCAGGATTTCCATTCCCCTTCCACATCCATATCAGTTTAATGKTGCTGTCATGGGAAGAAGCTGGAAAATCATCCTGCAATTCCAGTTCTCCTTTCAGTTGGGATTTTTGTCGTTGAGTTTGTGTGATTTATTTGACTWAAGCATAGCGAAGCTCTTGGCTTTGTTAGTGACTTCCTTTGGAGAAAGCAAATCCATCACTTTTTCAATTGTTACCTCTGCTCCCTAGCAAAAAACCTTGAATGTTTATTTCCCTCTGGGAATAGAATGCATTCTGATGTGGGGATGCTGGGCAGAGAGAGATCCTGGGAAACCCATGCAGAACAGGTGATTTCTTAGGTCAGGTTTGGAACAAAGAGTAATCCAGCAGGTCCTGAGAGAAAAGTGGGATGAAASGGAAAATTTTGCCCAGCAGGTGATTTTATCTGAGTACCAGGCTGGTTCTTTTTGCTGAGCCAGTGAACATCTCACACTGCAGAGATGCAGGGGGGCTTAAGCTCTCTGGATTTATAGGCAGCATTTATTCATTGCAGTTCCCTGAGGAAATTATTGTTGAAAGCAGAGATGGTGCAGATTAATACAGGAATTATAAGGAGCTGGCTAAGGCAGATAAGGAGCTTGGAAAAGAGGGGACTGGGACAGCATGAGGTGAGCTCCAGGTGCAGGGGAGGAATCAGAAGCATTCCTGAGGGACAGGTCTCATGAAGAGCCCTCCCCATCACTTCTGCAGTGACCTTGGCACAAGGCCTTTGATGCAGGTCTTGAAACTGCTGTMATGCTTTGAAGGACACAAAAGAGTTTTGTTGACTTTGTGGATTAGTAGAACAAATGCAGCATAAAATTTAATAATCATAAGTCATTGTGTTAGGGACAAAGAGCAGGGAGGCTGCTGTAAACAAAACAAGAGTTTCAGCATATGGAAGTTCAACTATTTTTTTTTAAGGGGAAGTGTTTGGTTTTAGCACGTAGCTGAAGCTTTCACAACTCCAGAATTTGCCAGGGCACCTGTTCCTCCAAGAGCTACGGTTTACTCTAAATAGTTCAGAGCCTAGGTATGTTACAAAGTCAGAATAAGTAAAATTTYAGCTCTAAAATATCAAGTTCTGAACCTGCTTCCATCAAGTGTGAATYGGTGCAGGTGTGAAGCCAACCTTGCCTGGGGAGTAGGAGGAAGGTGCCAGACTAGCAAGAAGTGGCTTATTGTAGCAGCCTTGGAACTGATTTCTGTGGAACCAGCCCATCTGCCTCCTCCCCTCCAAAATCCCCAAAACAAACCAAAAAATGGACCCAAGCCAGGSTGGAATTTGGGCTGTGAGTGAGCAGTCCTGTTCCTTGAGGTAGGAAACCTTCATTAGGGCAGGGGAGCTGCAGCCACTGGGACAGAGCTGGAGGCAGAGCCCTCCCAAGGGGAGCTCTTCTAGTTCCATGCCCCTGCCAGGCCAGGGACACCTTCCACTCTCCCAGGCTGCTCCAAACCCCATCCAGCCTGGCCTTGGGCAYTGCCAGGGATGGGCAATCTTAGCACAGCCCCACCTGCAGAGCAGCATCCCCAGACTGACACCAAGGTGATGGTTAAAAGGAGCAAATTAACCCCCAAATGGGTCCTCATTAGAGAAACAGGGGTAGATCACCACGGGTGTGCTGTGCTCTGTGCCCAGCCCTCTGAGGATTTGGGATGAAAGCCAAAAGGATGAGAAGGAAAAGGAATGCTCTACAAATCAGTGAGAAAAATTGGTCAAAAGATAGGAAACAGAAGGTTGGAGTAACTGAGCAGTTTCCTGAGTGAGAGGATGACAGCAGCACAGTCTCCAAGGRATCTGCACAAACCTGTGATACTCAGCTGATAAATGAGCTGCAAAAGACACAGGGTGTGCTTCCTCCAGAGCACTGCAGCTGAGTGCTGGCTCTGGAAAACTGCAGCAGGATCGAGGCAGAATTCACTGCTGGGCAAGGCAGTGGCAGGTGGAATCCTCCAGAGGTGGTGCAGAGGGAAGCAAACAAAAATTCTGCCCAAAGGTGGTGAGTGCTGAGCTGGGCATTGCCACTCAGCAGCCAAGAGCTGGAAAATACAAAAGATGCCTCTCCCAGGATCATCCCAGAATGGCCCAGGTTGGAAAGGATTTCAAAGCCCTCCCTATCCAACCCCCTGCCATGGGCAGGGACACCTCCCACTGTCCCAGGCTGCTCCAATGTCCAACCTGGCCTTGGGCAYTGCCAGGGATCCAGGGACAGCCACAGCTGCTCTGGGCACCCTGTKCCATGTTAGCTTYAGTTCTGGAAGCTTCATTGCMGGGCCTGAAAAACAGAAGTCYTTTTTGTGAAGGAAGCRARTGAGCTGCAAGTGTTTGGGGTCAGTTGGAAGTTTAGGGAAGTTGTCCCATGGGATGAATATCTCTGCTCTTCCTTAGAGGCTGCTTCTGTCAGGGAGGGACTGCTGGGTTTGATGGACTCACTCCCTGTGAAGGGGCTGTTTGTGGCTTTTCCTGGGGCTTCAGATGGGAGAAACAAGGAAGCACTGGTGATGAGCCAATACATTTTGATCGGCTTGGTTTTAATAATTTAATAAATTAAGCAGTAACTTATTAAATATTTCCCTACACTGAGGTCCCTTACTGCAAACCCACCACTGACATTTTTGTTGGGAATCAAGAATTCATCAAGACTCGAAACTAATTTGTTGTTTTTTTTACAATGAGAGGAAGCTGTAGCTTTGAGGGGATTTAAAAACCAAACAGCAAACTGTGTGCATGTAATAAGATGGAAAATGGTGTCACTGTTACATCTAACAGGGCCCATTAAGGACAGATGTTCCCAGAGAACAGATAKCCATTAGAACACGAGGGGAGGGGGGAGATTTTGAAAGGGAGCCAGAACCTACAGATGGAAACTTCAAATACATAAAAATCAACTTGTAAGTAGCCTGTATGAATAATGCAGGGGATGTGGAACATGTTCTGGGTTGCTCAGAGCAGCAGACAGACAGTCCCTGCATTCCCAACRGGAAGGGATGGAGCAGCCTGTAGTGGGATCAGCTGAGAGGGACTCAGAGCCTCTGGGACAAAAGGAATGTCAGGAGTCCAGGAAAGAGCCAAGACTTTGCAGAACTGGTTGTTTGAACAGTGATTTTTCTCTCGCTGGTACTGTCCAAGAGTTAGTTTGGGGATGCTCCAAGTTCTTTGGCCTATTTTGAGGATAAACAAAGGTGAAAGGAGAGGAGGTAGCAGGACGTTGCATGTTGGAGGGTATGAAGTGATAAAAGATGGGTAAAAAGAGTCCTCCCACTTGGTCCAACCTTTTCATTTGTTTCTTGACTGAGGAAGTGCTTTTTTTTTTGACGGAGTAGCATGAGCAGAGTCTCCTTTAAAGAGTGTCCCCCTCGGTGTCCCACCTAGCCCCAGGTGACCGCAGTGGCAGCAGAGGGCGAGTGCTTTGCTAAGCCACACATCAGAMGTGCTCGGGGACTGCTGATTTTAGGAAACCAGCCACAAGACACAGAACAATTTTAATGCCCAAGCAACAGCAAAGGCAGTATTGTCTTGGAAAGACCCTCCCACACTGACAGGGAGGCTGTGCTGTGGGGGAAACAGAGGAAAACAGAGGATACCTGTGAGAAGGAAGGGGTGAAGCTTTGTGTGTCCCAGTTAGCTGCGGTCCTGCTCTGAGGAGAGCAGTAATTTAGCTTTGGACACAGAGTACTAGAAGCCTTTGGGTGAGGATAGATAAAATTGTGGTTTTCCCAATACCTCCCTTGTTTGAACAGGAATGCAACTTCTCAGTCTTGGTGTAGCTTTTACACCTTGCTGCTGTTTTTTTGGATCTCAGCTCATACATTACCAGGAAAAGATCTGTCACACCACGGGTAAAATACTGCCGTTAAAGGAGCCAATTCAGAACCCAATGTTATTAAATATATGCTTCCTGATAAACATCCTGATAGGGGCTTGATGCAAGAGTGAAGTTGCTGGCAAATGTGTCTCATAAACCAGCGACTTCACATGGATTAACAGAGAGGAGAGAGGGCTTTGCATTTCCTATGCTAAAAACCAGTGTGAAGGAATAATTTTAAACAACTGAAGCTCATTAGTGAAACCTTGTGTCTTGTGAATTCACCTGGCTTGATAAAAAAATTGGGTTCTATAAAATCTGTGATGCATCATTGAAGTGATTTGATGTAGTAAAAGGCTGTGCCTTTTTGGTCTGTGGTTTCTGGCAGTTTGGGTGATGTGGGAACCAGACATTSACACTCKGCACAAGTCCCTGCCAGCAGGGGACAGCCAGGGGGGGTCGGGCTCTGCTGCCAGGGAACAGGGACAGCACAAGGGCAAAGGGCCTCAGGCTGGGCCAGGGGAGGCTCAGCTTGGGCAGCAGCAGGAATTTGTGCATGGAAAGGGTGCTCAGGCCTTGGCAGGGGCTGCCCAGGGAGCTTTGGAGTGCCCATGGCTGGAGGTGTTGATAAACTGTTGGATGTGGCACTTGGGGACAYGCTCAGKGGTGAGCAGGGGGGTGCTGGTTGATGGTTGGACCTGATGATCTTCAAGGCCTTYTCCAACCTTASTGATTCYAGGGACTGAATCAGAARTCAGATTTTCTCTGACTTCCCTTGTGCTGCTTTGTTAGAAGCCAGACCAGTGTGCTCAAGGAAGCTTRAGGGCAAGACTGTCCTTTGTTACAACAGTAATGACTTTATTCTTCAGAAATTTTGATTATTTGGATAAATTCAGCTGCAGGAGCTGCTTTGCTGCTGTTCCTCCCCTCAGAGCAGTGGTTCTGGCACATTAAAAATGGTGTTTTAGTGCAGTGCTGTTCTCTTATTTCCTCTGTCTCCCCAACTAACCCCRGAGCTTGATTTCTGCAGCCACAAATTTTCCTTATTTCCACTGTCCCATCTCAATTGTCAGCACTAAAACAATGCCACAAGGAACAGAATGCTTGGTTGCACTGTTGATTGTGGCAGTGGGAGCCAGCCAGGCAGCAGGATTGCCTCTGCCATAATGCCATTTCATTAGAGAATTAGTGGTTATTGGGTGGTTATTCCACTCCAAGAACAGCAGTGAAACAGAGAAACACAAGTTTGTGTTGAGGTTTAACTCTRTCCCAGCCAAAACCAGGAGAGGGTGGTTTTGAAGGGTATTTAAAATTGGTGGAAAAGAGGTGCCAGTAAGAGACATTGCCATGTGGAAGTCAGAGTGGATTTGGCAGTTTTGTCTCCCTCAAGAGGAGCAGAATCCAACCCTGAGCTTGTGYCTGGACACTCCTTGGAGGACAATTCCATTCCTGGTTTAATTCTCAGATATATTTCTGTCTGAATGTTAAAGATGAATCCTTTTGAAGGTTCTTTTTTCATTTAGGCTGGGACTGGTCTTTTCTTGGTGAAAGCCTCCCATTATTATTTCTGTGGGCAGTGTAAAAGGCTTYCCTGACTCGAGAGTAGAATCTTTCCCCAGGAAGAATAAATAACATGCACAGTGACCTTTCAGTCCCAAGGAGAGTGTCYGCTTAAAAACTTCACACCTCCTTGCCTCGGTGCAGGTTGACATTTGCAAGGTTGATAAGTTGGTTATTTGGATGTAAATCGACAGGGAAGGMAAACCACTTTCAATAGTTGTGATAAGAGCCCACTTTTTCTTGGTTTAATTTAAAATAATGGACAGTACATCACAGGGAACTCGCCATCAGCACCTAATTTAAATAGCGGCTGCTGTTATGTATCAGTCTGGAGGTCTGAAAAGGAACAGAGTTAAAATTTATCCAAATAAAGGGGAAGAAAATTCCTATCAGAGATAGTGCTCACCATGCCTTAGAGCATCCTTGCCAGCAGCTCTGTGTGGTGGTAGTATTTTAGGGATTAGAAGGGCCGTGGAATATGAGTCATCCTGAATTCTAATCAAGATGTGCAAGCATCTGATACTGGAGCTGTTCCAAATCACTCTGGAGCTGAGGCAGAGCATCCTGTTCTCCTGGCATCCCAGCAGACTTKGGGTGGGATATTCTGGAGTTGTACATTGGGATGCAGAAGTGGGAGCATTTCACCTCTCTGGGCAGTGCCTGCACAGGGCTCCAGGTTTGCTGCTCTGGTGGAAAACCCTTCCCCTGCCCTGCTCATGAGTGAGTGCTGCCTCTGCTGCCKGTCCCTCTGCAGGATTTACCTGTCACAGCCCGTCCGATTTTTCAGGGATGAAGCCTTCACGCTCAGCTCCCTCTCCAAACCCTTTTGGAGCATTGTCTTGGGCTGGYTTTGTGTTATTTGGGGGGGTGTTCTGGGCTTTGTCYCTTCACCRAGTGAGTGATGCCAGGCTCTGCACCATGCCTGCTGTTCTGTACGACAGGGATTGGGATCAGAGCTGATGCCTTGGGAAGGCTGACCTGAAACTGGGCACAGCCAGAGAATAAAGCAGATATTTACTGAAAGGCTCCAGGATACACCTTGGGCAGGACAAGAGCCTGGCCAGGGCTGCACCCAAGGTGGACTCAGAATGGTCCYAAAATGGAGCCCTGGGCACGAGGTCTGACACTTTGATCAGTYTGGGTCCATTTGCACATTGGGGTTKAATTGTCCAATTGCAGCTCCAGGCTGTGAGGTCTCATCCTTCTTGTTCCTCCCCTCAGCCCAGCCTTGTTTGTGCTTTTGGGCCTGAAAGTTGTGCTTGGTGTTGAGCAGGGMAAGGATTTGTTTTGTGTCCCTGCTCTGTGCAGAGCTGAGTGACCCTGAATGTGAGCTCAGAGCTGCACCTGAGGCAGCACAGAGTTTGAAACACAGCAAAGATAAAACTTAACTCATCATACCCAAAATTAATTCCAAAGGTAGCCTGGAACTCTAACCAGGGCTGATCCACCATCTCCCAGCCCTTGCCTCGAAACTCCTGCTACAGTCAGAAGAGAAGTGCTGTAATGCACAGAACATTTGCTAGATACACACCAGGCCCTCCTGGGACATTGCTACACYTTTATTTATCCAAGCTTCCCCCTGTTCTCACCTCAACCCCTGAAAYTCGTTATTAAATTTGTAGAAAAAAGAGCCTTCAGAACACATGTTTATTCATCTGGTTCAACRTTCTTGGCAAGCCTCCTTCCTGAACATCAAGGCAGAGCCAAGCCCATCTCCTCCAGCGTCTGAGAGCTGCGAGCCAGCACAGTGAAACAGCCCAGTGCCTTTTATTAGATGTTGTGTGCTTGACAGGCAAGTCAAATGGCAAGCTTGGGAGAGCAGTAATTCAATTCCTGCCTGAGTGAARCACTGCCTGTGTCACTCCTGTCCTCCAGAGGAACCTGTCACCTCTGCAGCCAGGGCCAGCTGMAAACAAAGAGGTGCCTCCAAGGAGAGATGAGTTTTTCAGGGGAATTCCAGCAGTGTTTGAACCAACCCCTTCCACAACCATGTGCCACCTTCCAGAGGCTTTGGAACTTGGGAATAAATTTGAGGGTGTTCCTGGTCTGTCTCCAGAAAGACAGGAGACCCACAGTTGTTAGGATAGCAGAAAGCAAAGGGAAAACTGAGAAGTGGTCATTTTGGAGATAATCCAGGGGAGGCACCAAGATGGTCAGAGGGATGGAGCTGAGAGATCTGCTTGGGATAATGTCCATGCACACTTTTGTTTCACTCCAAGGAAAATTTKCAAACAAAATTACTTTTTTTGCATCAGCATTTTTTCACTTAAATGTGCTTTACATATCATAATGGGTGGTACTGCAGTTAATAATTAGCTTATTTCTAGCAGGAATGTTTTATAAATTGAATTTCACTGTGGTGTGGATGAGGAGTTGGGGCCCAAGCGTGTGTGAAGAGTTAGGCAATTTATCTCATGAAGATTCCCACTCTGCTTATTTGGGATCAATGCAAGATTCCTCCAAGGGCACTAAAATCTCCCGAGAGTGTGAGGAAAAGAGTTTCACTCCTGTCATTGRAGGAGTAAATGAACACAACCAAATGGCCACAGGTGCTGATGGAACTGTTTTAAGGAAAAAYTTCTGAGAATAAACTGAAGGATTGCCTGAGAGACAAAGAGGTCATGGGATGAAGTGGGATTAGTTCACAGCCATATTTGTGAGTTTATTATTTGCTTATTGCATTAAGTGAAATGAAACTGTGGTTATTCAGCTTCCATCCATCTGGAAATTCCTCAAAACCTGAGACTTTGGGTGTGAATAATGCAGCTGGAACTTGATGTTACATGGTTTTGCAGACCCATCAGAGTTCAAGTACTGCTTATATAAAATGAATTTAAAATACCCTGAGGTTTCTATGGGTTGCAGAATATCAACCCAAGGGGCAACTCCACTYCTCCATCTTCCAAGAGTGAAAAACTGTTTGAGCTACAAATCCAGCCAACCCATCTGTGCTCTGTATTTCCAGCTTCAGCAATCYCCTACTCCACCTGCACCTGATCCCTGGAAGGACATTTCACAGTTGAAATGGTGACTGGCAGTGGGAAACATTGATGTGCATGGCCTCAATTTCACATCTCATTCAGCTGTCCCTCTGTCCTTTTTATTTCCAGACTTCCCAGGAGCTTTTCAAATGTTAAAAGGCAAAACAWAACATGAGTAGATACCTTTTGAAAAATACAACAGGTAAAGACACCATTCCTGCTGAAGGTGGCAGACAGCCATTGGAAAAATATCTTTTCCATGCTGCTGCCAGCCCTGTAGGGAGGCTCTGCTGTGATGCCTGCCACTGGTTTTAGGATAAATCTTCATTTAATCTGAACAGATGTGACTGATCTGCAGCTATTCCAATTCAATCCTTGCATGCTTGGGATAGAGAAAGGCAGGATCACTCCTCAGCTGAAAGGATAAAGCCTCACTGGGATGAGTCTGGTCTCACCCATCAGATTCTTTGGGATATAGATTATGAGTTCTTATTTTTTGAGCCAGCAATGCCTCTGCCTTCCTAACCTGCACTTAGCCTCCTTCCTTTTGTCCCTGTCACCACTTCAGCAGGACCTTGGAGRAGACTTAAGCAGGGAAATTCGAATGGTGAAAGGGAGAGGCATTGAAAAAGGAAAGCAAATTCTCTCCCTTACAATGGGGTTTGAAATAAATTAATTCACTGTTGGATACTGACATTTTCTCAGTTCCATCTAAATCAACAGTTGTTCAAAAACTGAGTAAACGTGGTGGTATTCAGTCCAAAATGAGATAACCTTGGAGGTCTTTTTCATCTTGAATGATTCTATTAGTCTATTGAATCCTGGTATCAGTGTGAGTGCAATTTATATTTCTTGCCTTTTTTTTCTTTTTTTTTTGGTGTTTTGGTTTTGTTTTGTTCAGTGCAAAAGGAGGGTTGGGCTTTCTTGCCCCTCCTGCATTGTTCCAGGTGAATATTCTGCTGCTCCTCTCCCATGCCTGGGAAGGGCAGGAGGAGCTCTTTGTGCTGGAGTCATGGAAAACAACAGCTTTGTGCACAGGGTTTCTGGTTCAGGCAAATAATCTGCCATTTGAAGGCAAAATAGGAGCAGAAATCTGAATGTAATTGAGTTAAATTCTTTTAGTTTGAAATTGTGAAGTGCCTTCATTTAGGTACAAGGTTTGAKCTCTTTTTTTTTTTTTCTTGTTGATTCATGACATTGTTTTCTCTTAACTATCCTGTTTTCTGGTTGATGAAAAATAGACTGAGAATGAGCACTGACTGAAAAAGAAAAGATCTCCTTGAGCTGAATTGATTTAAAGCCACCTTGGCACTGTTAAMGCTCCTAAGAGCCACTTCAGGGCACAACAGGCAGCTTCTTAGGGACACTGGGTTTGTTTGGAGAGAGAGGGGAAATTCCACTTCTGTCTGAAATCAGGGAAAATTCAGCTGGGGTGAATCCAGAGCCAGACAATGATCAAATTCCCTTGCTTTTTTTTCTGAGGGGAAAAAAAACCATGTAGAATATCCCAAATATTGGATATACTTAAATATCTCTCCCAAGATTTTAAGCAAACATAGATCAGATAGACTTCCCCACGTACCCAGACAATTTCAAACACAGGGGTTTCTCTCTCACCTGTAAATTGTAGTCTAAAAGACACAAGTTCATTTTGCTGCAATTGAAGTTGGGGAACAGCAGAGCTGATGCTGGGGACTGAAGCTTCCCCCTGTTCCCATTAAGTTAGCTTGGATATTCCAGGTTTTATATTTCTATTTTTAATGAGCTATTCTAATGAGCTAAAACAAATGGCARTGCTTGCCAGAAGCTTCTCAGTGTACTTGCTAATGAGAGAATGAAAATAGATTTGGGATTGTTTGTAGAAGTCTCTGGATTAAATGTGTTTATTTTTGAGTGACTTACCTCCCTGCCTGAATATTAACAGTGCACTCACAAAACCCTGCCTCATTTGCCAGTGGCCTAAGGAGCCAAATGATTCCCTGCTGCTGCACAATTCTGCTGCTGGGGTATTGATTTTACCAAGTTTTCTGCATAACCATATGGTCAAGAAATTTGAAGGTGAGAGGCCATAAAATGGAACAGACACCTCTGAGGTTTTGGGCTTTGTTCTTCACAGTTATCATCCCCATCTTACATAATTGAAAATAATTTATTTTTGTGAGCAAGTAGAAATGATAAMTCACAGCAAATACTCAYATTTACTAGCAGAGGCWTTTCTTTCTCCCCAAACTGTGCTTTCACAAGGTCACAGCCAGAGCAGGAGTAGCAAAGCCTGAGAGCTCCCAATGCCCCCAACTGCAGCCCCTACACTGAGGATGTTTTGTGCAGCCATCCCTGCATCTGGATTTGTGGCTTTGAACCAACTGGAGGTTTTTTTTTTTTGTGTGTGAGATCTGTCTTTTTATATTGACTCTGAAAGGAATGAGGCACTTGTCTYTACTAACAAACTCTGGCTCTGCTGGTAAATGGAGCTCAAGGCTGGAAGAAACAATGGGAGGGGTTTCACTCATTGATAAATGGAATGAGAGGGGTTTGTCTTTACAAACARACTGTAGGTCTGCTGAGAAATAAAATGGGATACTGAGAGGTGAAAGAAACCATGGGAAGAGCCATAAATTCCAGAAGGAATTCCACTGAGTGACACAAGGAAAAGACAAAGGGGGAATTTGTCTTGGGTATTAGGCATTTCAGCTATTAGGTGTTTTGGAAATTCTGTACCTCTCCAGTACCTCAGTGGGGGAAGAGAGGGACATGTGGCTGGGAAATCAGGATAAMAAGGAGGCTGCATCCTCCAAATATTTGAGAGCCCATGGGAATTGCCCCATGGCCTCTCCCTTTATTCCAATGAAGTTACAGGACTCCTCTGTCTCCTCTTTGGAAATGAACCCCTGGTGTTTGTGGGGGAATTTTCCTGACAGCTCCTTTGGTTAAAATGAAAACCTCAGTCCCAGGAATGCTGGAGGGAACTTCAGCACTGCRTTTGGACCTCTCCCAGAGGAGCAAACCATCAGCAAATTGTTTCTTTGTAGAATCCTGTTCAATTCCATGGTCATTTTCCTGTGGCAGAGACAGGAAAATGAGGGTTATCSCAGCTGCTGGGCTGGCTGCTTGTAGAGCAGGCTTTAATTCTGCCTGGGTTTAGCTGAAGCCTCTTCACCTGGGCCAGGGAGCCACTGGCTCACCCCTGAGCAGATTTGGTCTTTGAAATGATGCACCGAAGGACTCATTGTCCATCRTGGAAAGATCCAGACTAATTGTGGYTGGGAGAATTTYCCAGGCAGTTGGGCTTGGCTGTGGTTCTGGCTGGAGAGCACTTAGGCATGACTGAGAATGTGGAATAAAGGCTGCATGGGAAGAGAGGAACAACCTGCTGCCAGGGAGGGGGATGCAGTGGGACCTGGTCTGTGTGAGAAAGTAAAAGTACCACTTTTTTAGCAGGAGGTCCCTCCTTTGTGGTGTGGGCTGGCACTCAGCAGGTGGATGTGGATGTGGCTGTGGGTGAGGGCACCTTCCAGGACTGATGAAGTCAGAACAATATTTCTGATSYCCCCAGGGCTSTTTCCATCCAAAGGTGCTACTCCAAGACCTTGCACACATCTGATTTTATTATTTTGTTGCCACTTTTTGCATCACGGTATCACAGAACCATTAATGTTGGGAAAGTCCTCCAGGATCATCCAGTCCAACCTTGGACTGACTCCACCATGCCCACGATCCATTCTTACTGTTCCTTCTTGCTCACATCTGCCTTTTATTCTCACTTCGGGCTTTTCCTCTGTATTTTTTGTCATTTCCTTTTCCTTTCTGAAGAAGGAAGAATGCCATCACCAAAACCAGATTTCTCCCAGGAGTCTGTAAACCCCCTCCAGATCGTGTCCCCCACATTATTGTGACATACAGACATCTCTATAACAGATGATAGCAAAATGATTGTTTCACTCCCTTCTGAGCATGAATAGCGTTGTCCCAATTTTTCTCTGCCCCAGGCTCTCACTCTGGGACACTGCAGCAGCTCTGCCGGAGTACAGGAGGGCTCAGAAGTCCCTGCGAGTGTTTACCTTCACAAATGTACCCTACAAAAGCAGCCATTAGCTCTCCATCCCTTTTTAAATCCGAGGGAGCTGATACAATAGGGAGCGCTGATGGGAAAGAGAGGAGACGATTGGCAGGGGGAGGGAAAAAAATAAAAATATCGCACGCAAGGTTAAAAAGCGCAGCAGGTGAGAGTGAATTGTCAGTGTCTGGCTCCCCGGGAGCAGTGGCAATTTATAACTCGGTGACTCAGCCGAGTCTGGAAGGAGGAGAGYGCAGTGCTGAGTCCCTGCTTTGATCCCTGCCTTTCCAGAGGGATGCAGCTCCCAGTTCTGCACCCCAGCAGCTCCAGAGCTTTCCGAATTAACGCCCTGGCATCACCTTTACACGCATTTCCAAGCCCTGTTTCTCTGCCTKCTGGTGGTTTTGGTTGCCTTTGCAGATCTAATCTGCATTCCTGAGATGAGCAGGGCATTAATGAAGGCGTGGTAATTGCAGGTCTGATTCTGGGATTGCAGGAGGTTTACAGGGCTGGGAGAAGTTCCTGCTGGAAGGAGGTGATCATAAGCACCCGTGCTGTATTGATTAATGCTCTCRTGTGCCAGATAAGGCAGAGGGTCCTGTAGCTGCTCTTGTGCTTTTATCTGCTGTGCCTAATTGGAGTTTTACCCTGGATTTTACACATCCCAGCAGTAATGAGTTAACTGGATATGCCAAATGGATAATGAAGTTATCAGCAGCGTGCCTGAAAACCACAGAGGAATTATCCAGGAGGCTGCTTCCCGCTCTGGGTCCTGGCTGGTTTGATATTAAATTGATATTAATTTGAACACCACTGTCACACTGGTGTGTAAACACTCAGCTTTGCTCAGCTCTATTTCCCCTGTCCCTTGGCTAAATGTGGCTTTCTGTGGAGGAGAGGGAAGTTTTGTTTGCCCATGGCAGTGAGCAGTGCACATTCTAGCTCAGGTGCAAGGTTTCTGTTGGGAAAAAAAGCCAAAAAGGTGAATCCCAAGGGAAGGGCTCTGCTGTAAAGCCTGTCAGTGCAATGTGCCAAGAGAGACTGGGATTTGGGCTTGGAAAAATCCCATTGCAGTAATCCATTAATCCATGGAATTACCTGTAAGCTTTTCAATATGAGGAAGTCCTTAGATGAGATCCATTTAATTTTTTTAAATTTATATTTAGCGTTTATGGCTCTTTCTGGTGCTTGATTTTCTTTTATCCACTGCCCTCTACAGGTCTTGTGGATGGAGTGAGACTGAGGGAGATGAGGTTGCAGCAGTGCCTGRCTCTGGTTTTACACGAACTGCAGAGATGCTCTCAGAGCTGTTTKCCACAGCTCTCTGGGAAAGGGAAAAATATTTATAGTGGGAGAATTCCAGGTTTTAATACAGGGATGGGAAATTCCAATGTTTATGGGTACAAAAGCAGGATGGAGCATTCCTTCCTGAAAGCCTTCCTGCTTTATTCCAGGTGACGAGAGCTATGCCACAGCACTATCAGTGTCTGTTTATCCCTTCAGTGTATTCCTGTTAAAAACCAGTTTTCAGGGAGAGACATCCTTGAGGATGAACTGAGCAATGCTGCTGAACCTAAAAGGCTTGCTCTGAGTAAAAGGAGGGGTGAATTCCAGGCTTCTTGTGATTCCCATCTCCTCMCTGGGCTCTGGGGGCCTTTCCCTCTGCTGGAGACTGGGAACAACTGGATTTCCGTGGATTTTCCTTACATTTACTGAGCAGGAAGTGAAACTGCAGCACGTCCCCTCACAGGGATGTTTGGGAATTGCTCTCCTCTGTCTTGGCTGCTGCTTTCCTGAAGTGATTTGCATCTTAATAGCTTTGATGCTGCTATCAAAGGRTTTTGGGGGAAGGACAAAAAGGCAGCAGCGTGGAATGATTATGTGGACCTCTCTTCCCAGAGAAACTCGGCTGAAAATAGAAATATTGGCTTTGAAGCATGCCAAGGCTTCAGTTCAGGCTTTGCTGTGCCCGCTGGTGCTTGGCATCACTCTGAGAAAGGAATATAAATTTAGATTTAGCTCTGAAGTGGGCACCACTCACCAGAACTGCTGCGATCCCACGGCTTGGCCAGTCAGGGAAAAGGCAACATGTTAGTGTTGAGTTAGGAAATGTATCCCAGACTCCTCCCAGCACCCTTCTGTGAKGTGGTTCATGGTTTATCTCTGGAGTTAAAACAAAGCTGGCTTGAGCACAGGGACTTCTCCTGAGCCAACATCCAGCAAGGAGCTCGCTGTGGGGATTTTTGGATGGATTCAAGTGTGRTGTAGGCTGGAGCAGTTCCTGCTGGCGATCCCACATCTCTTCAACATGCACTGTGTGCAGCCTGAGGTGGCTGCTGGAACAGCCACACCATTCCTTGGTTCTAGGTTTCATGGTTCCATCCTCCAGGAATGGTTTCCATGCTGCCAGAGCTCCCTGCATGCAGGGGACAAGGACAGTCCTCCAGAAGTGACCTGAACTGGAGCACTGTCCCACATCAGTGTCCCCATCCTCACCAGAACAGGATCAATCCCACATCTCTGGTGCACTGTGTAGCCTCTGTGGATTTATATATGATCCTTATCTCCATCATTTGTCTCTCCCATGCACACTCATTAATTTGTTTTCCCTGCTCAAAGACAGAGTTCGAGATAATTTTATAGTTCAGATAATTTTAAAGGCTCTGTGCTTGGAGCTTTGGTTGGATTGTATCTCAGCACTGGGGCATTCCTCCCCAAAGTGGATCTGTTCCCAAGTCATCCTCCCTAAAGGGCTCTCCCCAAAGTTCCTGCAGCTGTGCAGTGATAAAAGAAAAGGCACAGAGGTAACCAGAGCTGGCTCTGCTCTGCATGGCACCCAGAATTTACCAGGTTTTGAAACTTAGCTGGCCATGATGGAGGGGGAAAAGGAATTCCCATTGATCTGCAGCTCTGCATTCTTCTTAGTTTYCCAGTTGATTGGGGATTTGTCTGGTATCAAAATCTTGAAGCAGAAATAAGCCACTGCAAGTTGTCACCCACAGCAAAATGTTCTGTTATGGTGAGGTCTGTGGGATTCAAACAGAAAGGAGGGTGGGAACGTTGGCCACTCTGCAGGAGTKGTGAGCACAGAAATGAGGGTAAGGAAAGGGTAAAACAGTCAGGGAGAATGAATCCAAATAAGCACAGGTCCCAGTAGGCTGGAAAAGGCTGGGTGGGTGCATTTAGGATGCAGGCAGGTACAGGACAGAGGTCTGTGCTCATGAGTTACAGACCCTCTGAGAGAWTGGGGAAAGAATTTTCCTTCCTTGGACTTCAGCAGGAATTTGTGCATGGAAAGGGTGCTSAGGCCTTGGCAGGGGCTGCCCAGGGAGCTTTGGAGTGCCCATGGCTGGAGGTGTGCAAGGAAGGGCTGGAGGTGGCACTGAGTGCTCTGGGCTGGGGACAAGGTGGGGATGGGGCACAGCTGGCACTCCATGGGCTGGGAGGGCTTTGCCAGCCTSWRGGATYCTATAATTCCAYGATTCTTTTCTCTGGTGTCTTCCCAGACACCAGCTCTTGTCCTCAGCAGCTGCTTGTGGAAGTTCTTGGCTGGTTTTGCCCTCTCAGCTCCTCTGCCTGTCCCTGTGCCCCGAGATGTGCCAGGGATGATCAGCTCCAAAATTCTGGTGGTGCTTTACATGGCCTCAAGCCCAGTTTGCATTCCTGGGCTTCCCACTGGCACTTGGGATTGCACTGCCTTCACCCAGATCGTGACCATCCCAATATTTGGGGAGAARTGTCCGGGGGTTTTATTGCTGCACTAACAGAGCCAAGTTTTCCGAGGGCAGATGTTGAGAGGTTGGTAATTTAGGTGTCAGCAGCAGCCTGGAAGGCTGTGCCAAGAACACAGCAGCTTTAAGCCAGGGCAGGACACAATGTGTAGAATCTGTTAATTGCAGGCTGTTGGATTTTTTGGATCAGAACTGACTTTTACAGAGAAGAGAGTCGGGTCTGGTTTTGCTCTCATTTTCCCCCAGTAATTGTGTCAGTCAGGATATGTTTCCCACAAATACATTGCTCTTCCCATTAATTCCACCCACTGATGGCTTTGCTGTGCAACTCCCTCCCTCCCTGCACGCCTTTCTGAGGTGACAGGGCGGTATAAATCCTGATGTTCTCCTTACAGGATACAACAGAGGTGGATTAAAAGCAGCTCCTCTTTGCTGAGCAGAATTCTTCTGCCTTCTCATGAGCAGGGAGTAGCCAGAAACACAGAGAAGGACATTGCTGCCCACCCAGACAGGCACTAACAGATCCCTCAGGATGCTGTCAAGTGTCTACACCTTCATTTATCACCTCCTTGACATACCCTTGGAACAGGATTTACAACAGGCAGAGCCCTAAGTTCACWTAAATATATTTATGTAATAAAATGCAGCAGGGAAATACAGTTTCCTCCTTAATCCTGACCTCTTGGAGCTGTGATTCCTTCCTGAGCCTGTGTTTAGGATGAAAACAGAGAGCTGCCCAGCTCCAGCAGTGCCTGGCTCACTTGGCCATGGATGCATGGCTTTGTTTGGGTTTGTAATTGCTGCTTAAGGCAGTCATTAATACATAAATGTGCCGTTTGCCACATCTCAGCTGAGTTATTCAGGCTGGGGAGGGGAGAGCTGGTGGCCCTGGGATGGGCAGGAACGGCAGAAGTCTGGGAAGGCTGGGAACAGGGACATTGGCTTGGGCTCTCTGTTYTGAGCAATAGAAACATCCCAGGAGCTGACCCATAAACGGTATTAGCGCTGAATCACTTCTTTCTCTTTCATCACCATTTGAAAGCTCCGTGATCGCTGCTTTAAAACGCTCCTGAATTGTTCACCCTGATGGGGACCRAGATAATCCTCAGGCTACTCCAACCTCTCAGGTATTCTCAGAGCCCAGTGCTGGCTGAATTGATTTGTGTGGAATCAGAGTTTTTTGTTTTGTTTGGGKTTTTTTTTAAATCTAACAGGAGCAGAATTCTAGCCAGGTTGATTTTCTCCCAAATTAGCTTTCCAGTTCCCTGCTTTAGTCTCTCCTCCCATGAAGGCAGCACTCTCTGGTGTCTCTGCCCCCCCAGATCAGAGCCTTGGCTGTGATTCCCAAAGGGAATTGCCCCTCTGCACTTGCAGCAGTGGAAACTTTTAAGGTCACTAACAATTTAGAGATTCCCAAACTGGAACGGGRGTATTTCCTGGAATTTGGGAGTTGTGGAATGCTCTCTGGGAGCAATTATATTAAAGCCAGCAAAAAGACACAATTAGTAAGTAGAGATTGATGTAACTCACCCAGATCTCTCCCTATTAACCTCGGTGTCCCTGGGGGACWTCCCCAAAGCCCAGGGGCAGAACCTTCACCCCCTGCAAGGGGAACAGCCTGCCCATTTGACAGTGAGAATGGAATTTAGCAGTTTAAAGGGCTTCACTGCCAGCCCTGTATCTCCAGGTCAGTTTAGCAGCTTCTCTGCCAATCCTGGCCTCACTCTCAGGATGGTAAGTCAGGTTTAGTCGCCAGACTGGGTTTAGCATCATTCACACCAAAACCAGCACATGGCCCCCACTGACAGCTTGCAAACTGTCCCAGCTCCTTGAGCACATTCCAAGGGCAGAGAGGAGCACCCTGCTCCCCTGCCCTTGGCCCAGCTGTCTCCAGAGCCCCCAGGAGCTGCTGGACACCTGATCAGCATGAGCTGCTTTGTGCACTGAGGCCCTCTGCTCATCAGCAAGGTGACATTCCAGCTCCTGTGGAGCTCAGAAACAAATCCAGCTGGAWTTTGGCCAGCCTGGGGACTGCACAGAGACTTGTGCCTTGCTCCTATTCCTTGTTCCAGCAGCAGCTCAGGAGGGGCTGGGCAGGGAGTGAAGGGCGGTGGGATGAAATGGTTGAGGTCGACTTGGATTGTTTCATCTCCAGGAGGAAAATGCCACAGATGTTCCCAGATCCATAATTGGACAATTCATTGTGCARTCCTTTGGGAAAGTGCTGAAATCCCAGTGCTGAGCTCTGCATTTCAGTCAGGGGCTGGGAATTTTTGTAAYTCATCCAAGATACTCCTCCAAATGGCTGTGAGGTGGAGCTTAGGAGGGAGACAGCTGTGCTTCTGTCCCCTGATTTGAATGTCCTGCCCCAAGAAAATCACCTGGATRCWCACWGATAGCTCCAGGTCATCCCCAGGGGGCAACATAACCTTGGAAGTGTGATGTGGCAGAAACCGGTGCTCTCCACTAATAGTTGAATTTTTTTTTATTAATGTTCTAGAAACAGCCCAGAGCATTCAGAAATTCCAGCATGCACTTTCAAGGTATAAATCAGACATAATAATTTCCTTACATGATCTGAAAAAGAGATTCTGAGCACCCATTCCTTATGAACTGGTATTGGGATGAAAGGTGCTGTCAGTGACACGCTCCGGGTGCTGCTCTTTTACAGAGTGCTGGAGGAGCAAAGAGAACTGGGCATGAAAAGGYCAAATGTTTCTCAAGCACTGTTCTGCTGCTGCTGGAAGGGAATTTAAAACCCATCTCATTCCCACCCCTGCCATGGGCAGGGACACCTTCCATTATAGCAGCTTGCTCCAAGCCCCATCCAGCCTGATTTGGAACAGTTCCAGGCTTGGGGAGCCCTCACATCCCTGGGCAAGTTTCCCAACCTTCCCCAGTTTTCCAGTAACCCAAAGAGAATTCTGCACTCAGCCTTGCAGGTTCTGAAGAAAATTCAGGGGAGGAAATCATTCTTGATATTGCAGAAGTGTAGCAGGAAAGTCAGAGACTCTCCCAGAGACTYCTGATTTTGGGGAGCCMAGGGCAGGGCAGGGCAGACACAAGGACAGATTGCTGGGATCAGGAGGAGAGTGAAGTGGAATTAAGGCTGTGCCTGAGTGGAAATGAGAGGAGTGCATCTCTGGGATGAGGAGGGGCTGTCTCGTTCTGCAGGAGCAGATGGCTGGGGGTKTGTGGAGCCCAGGCTGAGGCACKAACAGGGGACACTGGGATGTCTGCTCTGTCCCACCATGACCAGAGCAGGGCTCTCCCAGCACTGCCTCACATCCACATAAATCCAGGGACATGACCAAACGGGGATGGACTGACAGGAACAGGGACTGGCAAATGGAGCAGTTGCAGCCTGAGCTGATCCCAGGTCTGGTCTTGGCTCCTGGATAGCCAAGATCCTCCAGCTCACCTCCCTGCCCAGCCCTGGGTGCACTTCCAGCAGCACAGCAGGGCTGATTTTTGCCCCCAAACCTTTCCAGGGCTGTTGTTACCCCAAAAATCTTTCCCCAGAAGCCTCTGGGGGACTCTGTTTGACTTTCCTTAGGCTTTGCTGCTACACTTCTGCAATATCAAGAATAATTTCCTTCAGAGCCTGTGAGGCTGAGTGCAGAATTCTCTTTGTGTTACTGGGAAACCGGGGAAAATGGAGAACCTCAGCCAGAAAGGTGTGAATTCTCCAGTGCTGGGAGTGTCCAACGCCAGGTTGGACATTGGGGCTTGGAGCAGCCTGGGACAGTGGGAGGTGTCCCTGCCATGGCAGGGATGGCACTGGGTGTGCTTTAAGGTCTCTTCCGACCCTAATCACTTTGGGATTCTGTGATTCTGTGAAGAGGAGATGTTCAGGGAATTGGAATAGCAGAAGGCCTTTCCTGCATTTGATTTTGCTTTCCAGGAGGAGCAGTGCTCAAATGCAGCCAGCACTGTTTGCTGCAGGCAAATCCAGGGACAGGGATGGGAGAGACAAGGACCAAGGTACAGGACACTTTTCTCTGTCCCTTGCTGTGTGATTTGGCAGCTGAGGCACAAAATACTCCTTCACTGGCATCTTTATCCCGCCCCTGAATTYTGGAATCTTGAGTTCAAGCAAAGAAAGAGCAAAAATAGAGGTTTTTAGGGAGAAGCTTGAAAAACAAATGGGAGGAATTCAGAGCTCTGTGGTGGTTATCACCCTTCCCATTTTATTTTGTGGTGCTGCTGAGAGTTTATTAACTCAGTGTGAATAAACAGGAGAGTCCCTGCAGGTGGATGAGCCAGGGAAGATGGGATTAGGGATAAAAGAGCTGAGCCAGCTCGCTGTTCCCYGTCCCTTTTGCCACCTCTTGTTCTCCAGCTCTCCTGCAGAGCCCTGCCATTACAGCTATCCCCACTTCTCCAGCAAAGTCAAAAGGAATTTAAACCTGAATATACTTGGGGGTGAATCTTAAGGAGTCTTAAAGCATTCAGATTTTGCAGGCAGAAAGATCTGAAAGAAGCTCAGGTGTCATTGGCTCAGTCTCTCATCAAATCTGAGTCTGGGAGGTTTTCTTGGGATGAAGCTGGAAAAGCCATGGCTGTGAGGGGGGAGCAAAGGCAGCAGCACGAGCAGGGGAGTTTGGCTGTTGGCTTCATGTTCACTGATGGGTTTGGATGTGTTTAGCTGCTTTAATTACCAGGATAAACAAAGCCATGGAATAATGAACCCATCCTTAGATGCTGATTAAGGAATAATCATTGTTAGATTTCTCAGTGCAGTGAGGCAGTGACGTTGTGACATTGTAAATGATCTGTTCAGCATTTGGAAAAAATCTGTCCAGAACAGGGCTGGGCATCACACACCAGCCCCAGGGTGGGGCCAGCTGCTTGAGCAGAGGGGTGATTTTCAACCATGGAATTCTGGAATGGTTTGGGTTCAAAGGGATTTCAAAGCCCATCCCATTCCACCACCACAGGCAGGGACACCTTCCACTGTCCCAGGCTGCTTCCAAACCCTGTCCAATCTGGCCTTGGGCACTGCCAGGGATCCAGGGGTTTCTCTGGGCACCCTGTGCCAGGGCCTGCCCACCCTCCCAGGGAAAAACTTCTTCCCAATATCTCACCTAACTTTCCCCTCTTTCAGTTTGATCCCATTCATACCTGCCCCTGCAGGATGATTAAAACAATTTAAAAGGTTAAATAATTTAATTTGTTCAGGAGCATGGAGGGCTTGGCCAAAAAAAAGAAAGAAAAATAAAACAGCTTGTAGTTCTACAAACAGACAGATACATTCAGAACAGTCCTTGGAGTGAAACTTCTGCCTCCCTCAATTTAATAAAGAACTCAAAAAGCTGTGACTGTAATTCTGTACTGCACAAYCCACTGGCAGGAGAATTTAATATGTATTCAGCCTATTCATTTCTGCACCTGTGAGCCACAGAAGTGTGTGGTTTGTGATGGCTGTGAAAGCACCTCTCCTTTCCTCCCCAGGAGAACATTTGTCTCAGTAATTATTACAAGGCAGGCAGGAGCTTTAGAGGGCAACTTTCAATTTATTTCTTTTCTCTTTGTCGCTTTTTTGCATTGTTTGCACTCCTTTAAAACAAGGGGAAAGTGCTGAAYGCAGCACAAGTGGTTGTGAGAGATGTAGTGAAAGATTTTGTGCCTGTGGGATAATTTTTCCCAATATTTTTCTCAGGGTTAGRTGGGATGTGGGCTGGATTTTAACACATTAAACAACCTCATCTCCCCCAGCCCTCCCCTCTCTAAAAGTCTGGCTATTTTAATCCAACCAGTGGAAGTTATGTGGGAAAATGAACATAAAATAAAATTTAGTGGGGTTTTTTTTAGGTGTAAATGTGGGGATTCCTCCCTAACCTCAGCTGTGGAATGATATTGTGGTGCCAGGAACCTTTCATAGTCAGATAACACTTGACTGCTTCATTTCCCATTGTCTGCCTCTTGCTGAGACCAAAGTTTGGGCTTGCACCGAGTCAGGTTCTTACTCTGCAGCTCAGTGGGAATGAAAGCAGTGCCAAGAGTCAGAGCTACCAAACCCTTCCACTAAGAAAGCCCCTAAGTGCTCTCTTTGAGATCTAATTTGAGAAATAAAACCCACTCTCATGCTCATTGCAGCTCCAGCATTGCTCATAAACTCTTTTCTTTTGGTAAATAACTCACTGCTGCTGCTATTAGTTAATCTTGTCCCTATAAAGTTGGGTTTGTTTTTTTGTTTTAGTTACGAAACAAGACATCAAAGAGGCATGAATCAGAGTTTTCCTTCCTTGAGAATAAATACCAAATTTCTCTTTGAAGTGGAATCAAAGCCAGGGAGTCTGCAGCTGATTTGAGAGCCAAGACAGGTGTCCTGTGAGAGAGGCAAATCCCAGGTTTGGTGGTGACAGAGACATCTTTTTTTAAATACTTGTGTTTCTTGCGATTTTCCCCTGACTTAAGGCAGTTTAAGTCACCAAGAGTCTGCAGCTCATGGATTTCTGTGTTTACACTGCAAAGGAAATGCAAGCAGAGCAAGGAGAGATTGGATCTGTTCCACCATACCATCTTTAAGACACAAAGGAAAAAATAATGTGAATAAATGAACCTAAAAATACCTTAAGGAAATGTTTGGGCAACCCAGAAGCTTCCCCTTGGATTGGAAGGGAAAGGAGGCAGCAGGAAAATCTGTCTTATTTCACTACCTGGGGGACTTGGTGCTGGTTTGGTGAATGGAACTGAGCATTAATGAGTGATCAGAAATACTGTGACACATCTGCAGATGATTCTGAATACTGAAAAATAGATCTGTATTTCCTTGGGGGCTTCCCAAATCTTTGCCTTGGCAATGTTATTTCACAGGCTCAGAGTCCCAGAATGGTTTGGGTTGAAGGGACCTTAAATCCCATCCATTCCCACCCCTGCCATGGGCAGGGACACCTCCCACTGTGCCAGGCTGCTCCAAGCCCCAATGTCCAACCTGGCCTTGGGCAMTGCCAGGGATGCAGGGGCAGCCCCAGCTGCTCTGGGCACCCTGTGCCAGGGCCTGCCCACCCTGCCAGGGAGGAATTTCTTCCCAATATCTCACCTAAATTCCTGCCCTTTCAGTTTGAAGCCATTCCTCCTTGTCCTGGCTCTCCAGCTCCTGATGAAAAGTTCCTCTCTGGCTTCCCCACTTTGAATACTGGTGGGATTTCTTTCAGGTACTGGAAGAAAATTTAATCCCAAACTCTGCAGATGCAAAAGAGAAAGACAAACTGCTCTTTTTTCCCTGTCAGCTGTCATCCCTGAAACTCCACCACCTTCCTGCTGCTGTACTGTCCTGGTTGGGTTTATACTTCTCTGTGTTCTGGTGGCTTTTATGCTTCAATTTTCCCCTCATGTTCCCAAGTCCTCCCTCCTTTTAGCCCTAATTTTGGCTGTCAGTCGTTGAATGAAGGTAAAATCTAGATGCAGGTTTTCTTGAAGAATTCCTGTAATTTTTTTGCTTGTTATGGCCATAATTCATCTTTCTTAGGGTTAAGAGTCACTGTCACCTCCATTCTATCCTTTCAAAAAGCAGAGATTTGATAAARCCCTTTCAGGAGTGGGATGCAGGCAGGGAGCAGCGCTGTGGGGGATGCAGCTACCCCTCACCTCTCACTTCCCATCTCCCCACCTGTCCCTGACCTGTGACTGCAGGAATTGGTGTGAGCTGTGGCCGAAGGTGGGTGGATTTATGGCAGCAGAGCAAGTCAGGTTCATCAGGAGCACCCCACAACCTCTATTCCCCCCCAAGTGTGTGTCTGCCTCCCCTCAGCTCCACAGTGGGATCAGGAAACCTGCCAGGCACAGCTCTGAACCCCACAGCTCTGAACCCCCAGGCTTTTTCACAGCTTCCACATCCATCCTTGGACTGTGAGCCCCCCAGAAAGCAAAAAGTGATAGTGGTGAGGTTTATTTTTTGATGTTTAGGGTATCAGATGGTGGATTAGTTTCTGGAATTCTGTTTGCATCAGGATTTTCTGCCACAGTTATGTTCAGACTGGGATGTACCTCTGTACTCTGCTTCTAGACAGACCAAATGTTGATGTATAAAAGAAGAACTAATTTTTATTTTGTAAGTAGAACCTAATTTCTATTTCAAGGGAAAGAGTCACCGTTTTTAAAGCACTTTTTCCATCTTATTTAAGTGCTACTTTATTTATTTGGAGTGAGATTTAAGTTTCTTTCCCAACCAATTGATTTGTGATGTATGAATATTAATTTTGGAGAAAGACAAAAATACGAACGAGGCACAGACAGATTGTCCCAACAAATGGGGAAAGTGTGGCAAAGAAAACAGGAAACAGTGGAAGGAAAAAATACATTTTGAAGCAGTTAATTAAAATCTGGCTCCAAGGCAGCAGCAGGGTGATGGATCACAACGATCAGCAGAGCAGATCCAGCCTATGAATATTCATCCTGCTGATCTCTTGGCTCCAGAGAAGGTCAARCCCTCCCTGCTTTTTCTCAAGGAAATGGAGAAAACAGGTGTGCACAAAGGAGCTGGAGCAGGATTTGAGATGGAAAACATTCTGTGTGGAGAGGTGGKTGAACTGTTCCCCAAGAACAGGCAGATGTTGCAGGGATAATGGGATGCAGCCTGGCAGAGWACACACACAGTGCCCAGTTGCAGGATTGGAAAGTAGCTGCCTTTTAGCTGTGCTTTAATTAGCAAAACTGAAAAAAAGTTAGGCATGAACAGGAGTTGTYTGCACTCACAAGAGCCTTGGGAAGCAATGCTCACAGCCTCTGGAGAAAGGAGCCCAGGAGCTGGAAACTTCAGAGGGGGAGGACATGGGGAATTGGGGCCTGCAGGACACAGACCAGTTGTTAAAAGTCAGAAATGGAGAGCTGGAATAACAGTTCTCAAGTGAGGAATCATTGCCTGTGCATTCCCATGGGATCTAATGCTCCTCAGAAGGTTGTTGTCAATGCTAAATCTTTTAGGATAGGGATTGAAGGAGAAGTGTTTTGGTCCTGGATGTCTCTGTGAGGAAGCACTGCTTGCTGTGGTGCCACCTTGAAATAACCTGAGAACTAAGATGGGGTTTTTTTGTTTTAGCTTAAAAATACACCTAAATGTCCTTTGATAGTCGAGAAAGTGAAATTAAAGATGGGAGCAGATGGAAACAGCACAGACTGTGGAATGGGAAGGGTCACAGGGGTGCAGGTGGGTCACCCAAAGGGGGTTCCTTGGTGACCTGCTGAAGGTGGAGAGCCTGGGCAACAAAGGTGATCAGAGGGGTGGGAGGGCTTACAAGGAGTGACAGCAGAGGCTGGACAAGTGAGAAATGAACTCTGTGTGACAGAAAAGAATGAAATCCTGCATACAGGAGGACAGGTCATCCCTTCCATGTGTGTGTGGTTACTTTGCAGAGCTCCTTGCCTTGAAAGAACACCCAGACTGGAGTTTAGAAAGTGCCTGGCTGGAGTCATGAGGGGAAAATCCATCATGGGCCAGTAACCACGAGAATGTGACCTCATCTTCTGGAAGTCCTCTTAGCAAGTTGCTGAGATGATTCCTAGCAGGAAGCACTGTGTGCTTCCCTGTTCTTTTCCCTGGGCAAAGACACAGCATGGCTGGGCAGAGCTCTCCTCTGAGAGCTGCTCTCGTGCTTTAACAGAACAATTGGTGCAGGTAATTGTAGCATTGGCTGGTTCTGGAGCCTCACCAAGCATCCTCCAGCTAGAGCTGAAATTTCCCTTCTGTGCTGAACACGTTGTCAGCAGTAGAATCTGAAAGGTGACTGAAATTTGAAAAAAGTGAGGGGATTTCTTCAGTAGAATGTTGGGATTAAAGCAGGGAATTGCTCAGTGCAGCAATGCAAAGCTTGGTGCCTGCACAGGTGGGATGCTGTGGGAGTGATCAGGAATTCATTTGGGAAAGAATCAGGGACTGAACCATTGCAAAGCAGTGCAAGATAAAAAGTCATGAAATGATGAAGGACTTACTTGGATTAAGCTGGGACATATTTAGTGGTGGTGGAACACCATCTCACCAGCCTGGAAGATGTGATATAAGTTTTAAGTTCTTTTTAAAGTAACTTTAGTCAGGGGTTTATTTGCCTTTGCCAAAGGGGAAGGGGAATTGAAGCTGTTCTTCAAAAGACTCCGAGGGTTTGAGTTTCTCTGGGTGATGCCTGCATGGCCACAATCCACAAAAAGAAGACTCCCAGACTCTGAGAGTTTAACATCTCCAGGTTGGGAGCAGCAAGAAGATACAGTGGAGATAAACAGACATAAACAGGCTTCACCCCCTGGTCTGGGAAAAGATTGATAAGAGAAGCAAGGAATAAGGACCAAATTAGCCTTGAAGGCAAAGAGATCAATAGGATGCCAATAGGAAATGGAATGCTAAGAACTGTGCAATGTAGAACCAATGAATGAGAATTTATTTGGGTTTTTTATGTGTAAATATGGGAAGAGTCTGGCAAAGAATGATGTGTGATGGAATAATTTCTACTGCACACCCTGATATCTGTGGATAGGATGATTTCCATGGTGCATCCTGGCCAGAATTCAGTAATGCCTGGCTCTCTAACACTTCAAAGATGGTGTGGAGAGTTCCTCTCATTCTTGCAGTTGTGGTGCCAGGTCAAACAGGAAAGAAGCCTGCTGGAGAGAGAGGAGTGAATTGATGAGAATCAGCTGCCTGCACTTGCCATGTGGAGCTGACAAGGACTGGGTTAAGCAGAGGAGCAGAGGCTYTGCTGATGTGTTTTGGGCATGGAAAACCAATCAGCAGGGAGGGTGAGGAGCTGAGCTGGAGTCAGGGTGTGAAGGAGATACAGATTATCACCTCGGGAGGGAGATCTTCAGGTGTCACACTTGAGCCTGCAGGAGATGGGGATTCATGTGCTGCTCAGGTGGTGATTTTGTGCCACCTGGCTCCTTAAGGACACGTCTTCATGGAATGTTCTGTGCTTGTCCTTTCCCACCTGCCTGGGCCACGCTCCTGAACTTGGGCTCTTCCAGCCCAAGTGACTTCTTAGTCTTGTCACTAATGACTCTTGTCACTAAGAAACACCTCTGGTTGCTCCAGGGGCTATAGATCAGGATATGATGAGCATCTTCATTAGGAAGAKTCACTTTTTCACCAGCTCTGTCACTGGGCTGCTGCATTTCCCTCCCTCTCCCCTCCCTGCCCTTTCCCCATGTAGTCTGGAAGTTCCTTCAGTGGGATACTTGGGTACAGACCAGCTGGCAGAGAACAAATCCATGCCTCAAAATACTCCACCACTTAATTAGTGGAGTGCGCTTAATTAGTCCTAGAGACTAGCAAACAGAATAAAGATACCAAAATATACATATATAAAAAAAAAAGCTTTTGCCACTTTCATAAGCTCTGCCAGGAAAGTGCAGAACAGCAAAATACTATTTTTTTCACATATCCAGTCACACAGGAGTATTGTAAGTTTTGAATCATTTCACTTTTGTTTCTCCAACAGAACTCTCCGGGTTTTTGTGGCACCTTAATTCATAAGTACAATGAAAAAAAAACTTTCTGAATAGTAGTAAAATGTATCCAGGAGCTAAAAGTTTTCTAGCTAAGTGTTAGAGTTTCTTACAAAAAGTGATGCAATCTTGGTTGAAATTTGAGATGGCACTGCTATGAATGTTTAAATAGCACAGGGCTGCTCTTCTCACTCCTCTGGCCAGGCCTTCCCACATCTTCCATGGCTTTGGCAACTTTGCCTGGCCAAATTTGAGTTTCAGCTGACAGCAGCAGTGGCTGTGCCCTTGGCAGAGCTGTTGAGCAGCATTTATAGAGAGCAAGGCATTACCTGGYAGAATGAAAAAGGGAAAAAATAAAAGGCAGATTTTTGGGGGAGGATGGCTCTGCTCAGGAGCTGTGTCAGTGACAGCCATTCCAAACAAGTACAAACAGAAGAATTTTCAGGAGAAATGTCTGCATCAACAGCTACAAAACCATTTCCCATTTAGTCCTGGACTTTTTGTGGGCTCAGGGATATTGCAAAGACAGAATTCTTTGCCTYTGCACATTGCAAGTATTTTAATTAATTTCTGAAGACTTATTTAATGATGCYGAGATTTGGCTCCTGTCCATGGTGCTGATCATTTTGAATAAGGTACAAGATSGTTCTATTTTTCAATATTTTCTTGGACTAATTAATGCCTCATTTAAATTCTCAGGCAACRGAGCCCTGATATTATTTTAGCTATTTCCCTTAATTGCCTTGGTATTGCAATTTGACTTTAATTTTATAATTAAAAAAAAAAGCTGTAAAACCTCTGTATCCAAAAAGTTTGCTAATGTTAATTTGGCTTTATGAAAACAGTTGAACGTGGAGTTTCTAAGTTGCTGCTTCCAGTCATGGAGATCTTTGTATCAGTTTTGGGGTGGAAATGAAGGATTGTGGCTGGGTGAGACAGCAGAACACCTTTGCTCAGTGAGTTTGTGCTCATCAACACAAAGGGGTTGTAGCTACAAGGGGTTGTAGGCTACCAATTTCAGTAGGGATTGTGGAAATGTCCTGTTAATTGTACCTGTTACCCAATTTCTGTGGATAAATGGAAATGGGAGATCCCAAGAGCAAGAGGATCTTCTATATAAAACCTGCCCCTTGGCTGAGATTTTAGTCTTGGTTGCTTAAATTTGGTTGTGTGCATCTCAGGCACTGCCAGCAGGGTGAAAAGAAGTTCTAAATCCATGTTTGTTTCTTATTTGTGCCCATCCAAAACCAGGAATTAGTTTCTAAGGGAAGACACCTTGTAAATGCACAAAGGTTTCTTACACTCTGGAATTACACCCTTAACCTAAATACAGGGATTTTATGGTCTCTGTGATGTTCTGGAATGCAAACCCCAGACTGGACAGTATGAACTTGGAAAGCATTTCCCATTAAAGTGCCCAAAAAACAGGAATGCTGGTTTCCTTCCAGGCTGTCAGGCTTTGGAAGGGGCTGCCCAGGGAAATGTTCCAAACCCCAGTGGATGTGTCACCTGGGGACATTGGGTTAGTGGGGACTGTGGTTGACAGCTGAGCTTGTTGATGTCAGATTGCTTTTCCCACCTTCCCCTTCATGGGATTCCATGAACTTAGTAAAAGGAAACAACTTTTGTCTTGAACTGAGTTAGGAACAACTCTCAAGTCGAGTACTTGCAGATGGCAGGGATACAGTTTGTCCTGTGGGATGTTCTGGACATGCTAAGTATCCAAAGAGAGAGCAGAGAATGCAGAAGGAACCTTCCCTGGCTGGGAGCAGGGAATGGATGGGTGCTGGAAATACRAGAGGGCTGCAGAAAGCTGAGGCTGTGTCCAGGGGAAGAAAATGGGAAAGAGCAATGTGTGGAAGATTAAACAGTAAGGTGCCAGGAGAGGGCTGGGGAGGACAATTTGAGCAGGGCAGGAGAACAGAGAAATCCTTTCACAAACACACCAGGTGCGAAAATCTGGCTGCAGAGTTTGGCAGAGGAGTTACAGACACACAAAGGGAACAGCCAGAGGAAAGAAGGCTGGAATAGGAAAGCAGGAGGAGTGTTTTGCATCTGTATCACCATAGACAAGTTGGAGCAGGAGGCCAAGCTTCAGTTTGGAAGGTGAGCCCTTCCTTACAACTACACTGTGCTTCCTTGGAGCTGTCACCGAGTCTGAGGACAAAGAAACGTGGCTGCCTTTCCAAAAGCCCTGGTGTTTGGGGATGCTGGCCAAAGGCTCCCAGGGAAACTGAGCTGCCAGGGGGTGAAAGGGGAGGTGTCCCCATGGGGAGATGATGGATAAAGGAGAGGAGTTGGACAGCTGTTGCTTCTGTCAAACACCTGGGATATCAACCTGATCTCCCTGTCTAAGTGGATGTGTATTATTAATAGCTCTGCTCAACATCTGAGTTTGCTGCTCTCCACCTTCCAACTGCCTTGGAGCCGAATCCCTGGGATTCTGCTTTCCAGCTAAGGCTGTTTTGGAATCCTCTCTCCTTTGCACRCTTAGCAATGAGTGCCCTGCAAGTCGTTTGTAAACCCAGCAGCATTGGGGGCTTTTACTGCTCACGAAGATGACACAAATSGAGCACTGCACAAMCTGCTTGYCAACYGTGCTTCTTGTGACTCTGTCRTYTAGYCTTAAATACTTAGTGCAAAATGGGRRAAGATTGGTGTGATCTGTTGCATGTAAGGAGAAAAAGCTGATTTTYTTTTTAATTTATTTACTTGCAGTGTAGTGTTTGCTTTGGAATCCTGGGAAGCATTTTGAAAAGTGGGGTGATGGGCTGTGTAGCACAGGTGGTATTTTTAAAACAGTGGGGAAATTTGGGGGAATTTTTTTATATTAAGTCCCACTTCATGCTAAAGTCTTGCATAGTTATTGCCACAGAATCATGGAATGGTTTGTGTTGAAAGGGATCTWAAACTCATCCAGTGCCATGGGCAGGGGSATCTTCCACTGTCTCAGGTTGTYCCAAGCCCCAATGTCCAACCTTGGRCAYYTSCAGGGATGTGGCAGCCACMGTTTCTCTGGGCAGCCTGTACATTGTGTGCTGTTACATGCACAGATGTGCAAATACAGAGCTCTCTGCCTCTCCAAGTGCCTTGAATCCCTCTGCCAGCTCCAGGGGAAACAGCTGAACGCCAGCACCGAGCGTCGGCCTTTCCCACACCGCCCATAAATCACCATAAACACCTTTTATCATCCTAAATGTGGTGCACAGTGCTCACCTCCAGATCTGCTGCTGCAGCAGGAATGGGAATCCTTTCCCCTGGAGGCCTGGCAGGGTGAGGCTGACTGGGTTTCAGTGAGCACACGATGGAGGAGCCGGCGTCGCGCACCTCCGAGCACGATGCCAATTATTTCCCCTGGCAAGCTGTCACCTGGCAGGCTGGCTCTGCTTCTGCAATTCCCCCTGAGGTATCTGGGACTAAACGAGGCAGCCATGATTTATTTGGGATGATTGGTTTAGGTGCTGATCTTTGGGGGGAAGGCTACAGAGGCGTTACATATTTACATATGCAGAAGGAAGCCTGGTTTGGCGTTCAAGGCAAATTGTTGCRTTGTCTTGGCTTCCCTGTGCTGCCTTATTTCCCAGCTGATGCTTTCTGTATTTCCTGTGTGTTCCCAGTCACATCTGTAGCTTTCTAAGTGGCAAAAAAAAAAGTGTGTTACAAAAACCCACTTGGATTTAACCCCCTGGCAGCAGACATTGTCTCCCGGGAATAACCGGTGGGAGTCATGGAAGTGTTCTACCTCAGTTCATTGCAAAGCCCAGGCTTCTTTTCTGACCACACTAATGTAATGTGGGAACCTCCTATTGCATCTGCTTTTATAAATATCTTTTATAAATATCTATTTATAAATACATTTAGAAAAGGCTCCAACATCTGCTGTTTATGGTGGAGTTTGGATAAAAGGGG